>JAVSBV010000087.1:67578-77623 GCA_033117975.1 Parotocinclus spilosoma | reverse complement strand
ATTCTCTCAGTTTAAACTTTTGATCTGTGATTTGTGTTCTATTCTGAATAAAATATTAGATGTTGGCACCTCCCCATCATTGCATTCAGTTTTTATTCACTATTTATTTAGTGTCCCAACTTTTTTGGAATCTGGTTTGTACCAAAGAAGTAGTAATTCTTTGTTTGTCCCCCACTGTATATTCTCTCTAACCTATAACTATATAGACTGGTTCACACATTTAGTCTCTGGTTCTGGTATTGTTCCTAATATCGATTTGTTTGTAGCTTCCATCAAACAAAAGTATCAGGTCCAGAATACCATCCTCTTAAGTTGTACAGTTGTAACCCATACATAGTACATTACTGTATAATAATTGTGAATGTCCGTAAAAAAGATTTTGCTTTCTAATTTGCATGAGTTTAGGTTCTGGATGCGGTGCCATTATGTTGATTGCAGGTAGTTTTCCTGTGTAAATACAGCATAAAAAGATCAGATTATCAGACGTGTTGTCCAGTCAGCGTCCATTTGTGTGAACGTCCTATTTCACAGACTAATGCAGTCGTTAAACAGCGCACACCTGTAGTTAATATAGTTAGCTGCTCTTTGCTGCGATTTGCTCTTTAAATAAAGCGAAATATCTTAACAACACAAAATTCTCCTTATTTGTTTAAGTGTATGAATACTTAGGTGTGAAAGCTAAATTAATTCTATCAATAATTGAAAGAACATGACGGCGTTGAAGAGTCACTATAAAGGAGACAAATATGGGCGCGTTTTTTAAATTCACATGTCGCCATCTAGTGGTGATACTTTACCACTTCAAGAGACTATCGTAGATATAATTGGTGGCATAATATATATATGCATGATTAAGGCTCTATATACAATTACCCACACATATCTGAGACTTTAAAGCACCACTGGATAGAATATTAAATAAATTAATTAAGTTTAGATAGATTAAATGGATTAAGGCATGGTTTGAGGAACATGACAAAGAGTTCAAGGTGCTGCCATGGCCTTCAGATTTTCCGGATCTTAATCTGAGCACGTAGGATGGGCTGGACAAACAAATCTAATTAAAGCTTTGATGGATCAGACCCTTGATGCCATGAGGGGCAGCCACACAACATTAGGCAGGTGGGTTAAACGTTATGGCTGACTGGTGTATATTCTGTACCTGCCATGCATTTTACTTTTACACAATCTATACATGAGCGTTCGTAGACTTTACACTCCCACTGTAAAAATAAGACAGTAAGTCTGGTTTATTTAGCTCATGAACTTTATTTAAATCATTCCGGTTGATTAATTGTATTGTATCATTTTACCACTCTCTGACATAAAGCATAAATTTAACAAAAACTACTGCCTGTATACATTTCAACTGTATAAAATTACATCAACTTATATTTTCGGTCATTTTAAATAATTCACATATGTTTCTGTGATTAAACATGCACTAATAGAGTCATGTGCAAAAGTTTGTGAGCCCCTCTCTAATTACACATCTTGCTGGTTTTCTAAGTGAACCAAATTGAAAATGCCCAACCAGGGAACAGGTTTAGCATGACGTTTTAGTTGAAAACTTTTCAAAAACAAGGCATAAATGTTGCATGTGCAAAATCCAGATTCACTACTGCCGCGCAATTCATAAACCCAGGTAGAAATGTCATTTCCAGAAGTGCTCAAACTTTCGCAAGAACATACAGAGGATCTGAGCTGTCTCCCCTTTTTGCACCATGGTCCAGTAGCATGAATCTGTGCATGCCTGTGGTTGTGATCCCAATACAAATGTAGAAATTATATAAAATTTCAAACACTGAGTACAAATTAGCTATTTATATAGACAGAGGTTGTTTTGATAAAATGTTAAGTTTAGGCCAGAAGTAACTTAATAGCAGTGTGAATATCTAACTATGCCTTAAAGAAAAAAAAATAGTGAATTACCTTCCATCCTTTAAAAAATAAAACAGTAGCACGTACTTAATACATGACACAAAGTTATTCTTTATATGCTGTATTTAAATTGAAAACTATAATTTACATTAAGGTCATGTTGCATAGTTAACGCATTAAAGTTTAGAAGCATGACAGATGAAAAAGTCAAAGGTTTGTGGAAGGCCCAAATGGTCATAGACTTTTTCATATGCTCATGAGTTTCAATTTGTTTCCTGATGAACACATATTATTAACCCTGCAGATCTCAATAATGTGTTAATTACATTTACTTTCTTAAGATCTTAAATTATTTATGTACTTTTTTTATACAAATAACAAATAAGTTAAAAAATAAATAAAAATTGTTCTTGTGTCAGACCTTTAGCATTTCCTTTATTTAAGCTTTTAACTGAACTACATGGCTTTCCTCATTATAATAACAAATACAGATATGAGTTGCTTAACAGCCACAAACCATTCTGTGAAGCTGCATGTTATGCAATCTGAACATTGTCCAACCACCACATACCTTACTTAGTAATTATTATCATTAGTACTGACTAAATAGTCAAGATACTGCCGTGTTTCTCATATACTGCTTTATTCAATATCAGTATTTTTTATACTATACCACATTATCAGCTCCCCCTTACTCCATGTACTCTCTGTCACTCAAAAACACATTTATGGAATCATTTATGGTCTTATATATTTCTTGAGCATATTATTTCAGAACAAAATAGATAACTGAGATGCCTGCATTTAACTCTAGTGTGCTACGCTGCAAGCACGCAGTTCTCGTCACCCAACATCCTGCCAAGCATTGTTCAGCATTCAGTCTGCTTACACTGAGGCAGCATGTGTTTAATAAACCTCATGCATCAAAGGGTGTGCTGTTATGAGACTGTCATTAAAACTGCTGTCCTACAACAGCTAATGTGTCTGGTAAGGTAATACGTGGGTAAAGTGGATTTTTTACATTAACAATAAAGATAACAGCCAAATCGGATCCCAGACAAACAACTGAACCTCTGAATACAAAGGCTTCTTTATTCAGGCATTGAATGCATTGAATTCTTTCAGCATGTAATTCAGACACAAATTCCAACCTCAAATTGAAACTGTCCACTCGTTTACTCATGCACTGATCACTACATAGATTGTTGTATAGAGTACGTTCATTCACATCCCGTCTCATTTTAGACAGACCCCCAATCTAGATGCCACAGTCCCGGTCATACGACATGCCTAAAACATGTTTTTTTGTATTGTACTATGTTTGTGTTTAGCATACGATGCCCTAAATTAATCATGGCCTCTATGAAAGGTACAGGGTCAGATCCCTTCAGTTCTTTTGGAATTGGACTCCCTTTCCAAGCACTAACCTAATCCTCTACTGTCAGTTCCAGTATACCATCAGCTCACCTTGTGACAGTCAAGGTGCTGCTGATTTTAAGCTGATGTCTCTAAAAGTTTTGGGTTCATTTTGTTTGTGTAATTACTTGAATAGTTTTTTTTTTTTTTTTTTTGTGGGCAGCACAAAGTGTGTTGCATCTGAGGGTGGAGATCATCCCCCACTGCTCAAAGAGTGACCCTGCTGAGCCAGCAATGGTCCCTTCCAGTTCATACTAACAATAGCTCCATGTTCTCCTGGGATAGGTGCTAAAGCCCTATAAAGGGCGAAATAATTACAATGTTTTAAAAGAAAAAAACATTTCTTTACAAAACGCTGCTCAATCAGCCAGGCATCCCAAACCTTTTTATTTAAGACTGCAAGTTAGAATAATAAGAAAACACAACAAATCACTGGAAAAGAAACATAAGCAGGCAACTCTCTGGCCCTTTAGGCCTTCCATAGGAGTCAGACAAAAGTGTTTTAAGACCCGTTACAGGATTTTAGTGTTCCATTGTTGTTTAATGCTGGAAAGCTTGGAATATACACATACTCTCTCACACACACACACACACACACACACACACACACACACACACACACACATACATATATATATATATATATATGTATATATATCCTTGACAATAGATTTTGGAAAAAAATTACAGAAATCTGGAGCACCAAGACAGTCATAATCTACGTATAAATGCCCTGCTAATAATGATTATTGTAAGATGAACTGGTTCACAGAGCTTAAACGAATCAATTTCTGAGGCTTAGAAGACTACCTTTTACATTAACAAGTAAGTAAACTAATTACATATGTATTACATATGTAGTTATTCTGAATTCACACTAGAGGGCGACAACTCGCTAAATACGCATAACGTTCTTATCTGGAGGGTGTCGCGAGCCGCTGCTGTTGCATGTTGGTCCAGTTTTCCAAATGTTTACAGTCTACAGTACAATTGTTAAATGAGTGCCTTTATTATCTTCCATTCTGCAATGGTAACCATCTTGTTCTTTTACTTTGGTTTCCAGTTTAAGATTTAATTAATCAAATTAATTGAAAACTTTACAATAACCCATTTTACTAAAGATTATTATTGTTTACATTTTTATTCACATTGTACACAATTTTAATTGTTAAGGTCAAACGCAATTTTTGTAGCAATTTATTCAGAAAAAAAGATGCAATTTGAGCTTGTGTTAATGAGATAGTGACGGTATCTCACACAGCAAACATGATTTTTTTGTGACAGGTGAAACTATGTTGTTTTATTTGCTCTCTGTTCGCTCTCGGCAGACCCCAGAGTAGACTCAGGACATGCTATGCGGATTATATCTCCCAGAAAGCCTTCTAGCTGCTTCAGTTCCTCCATTATCCAGAAGGAGCTAGTAGAAATTTCAGGGAACCCAAATTTCTGGGGAAACCCAGCATTTCTGCAACTGACTGGCATCTCATCCACAGCACACTTACGTCTCTGCAACTGTGTTCACCAGGAGAAGTGCCGCACCCCCATCCGACCCTAACCTGGATAAGTAGGGATTAAAATGTAAAAATCATTGCTCTTTCGTTATGCGTCTTGTTGCCACTGACATAATGGTGGCACTGCATCTTGCTTCTATGTAGAAACTAAACCTGGTGCTTTGTCGCCCTCTAGGAACTGCAGGGAGAAATGCTTGAGAGCAAAGATTGCCAAGGTATGTCTAAAGTCTGAGGCACTGAATCCAACTACACCTGGATAACGCATTAAAAGTGCAGTTTTATAGGTTATCATTTGGCGTGTAAGTGCATAGATTTCGTCACATTTACAGAATGGCTTACATTTACTTTTCCTGGCACACTTTCATGGCCTCTTTGTGTGCTTTAAGTTGTAGTGGCTCCGCATGTCTTTGCGAAGACGAAACTTCTCCCCGCACACTCCGCAGATGTACAGGTGAACGTCCATGTGCTTCTCCAGGTGCTCGCCGCTGGGAAAGATCTGAAAGCACACCTGGCAGATGGTCTCCCCGGCTGAGAGGTGGGAGATCATGTGGCGTACATGGTCGTGCTTGAGAAAGGTACCCTGCTCACATACGGGGCAAACGTACCGCGCCATGCCCTTGTGCATGTCAGTGTGCAGCCGAAGCTGGCGCTCTCGCAGGAACCGCTTTCCGCAGGTCTGGCAGGTGAACTGCTTCTCTTTGGTGTGCACAGTGTAGTGCTCCCGGAGGTGGCACCGCTGGTAGAAGCCTTTGCCACAAATGGCACAGAAGTGCTTGCGCCGATGGTCTGGCTCAGCACTGTCTTCCATTGTGCCAGGCCGGAAAGAGTCCTGTTCAGGACATGACATGGTGTGTTCCACGGCCTGGCTTTCAGTTTCAAATATCAAGCCACAGAGGGGGCAACGAAAACCAAGGTCTGCAGCTTCAAGCATGCCTTCCTCCATGGCATGGGCATCTTCAGGCAAAGGGGAGTCTTCGCCAAGAGAATCGGTTTCAGTGAACTGGGGTTCGCCACATCGTTCTGCATGCTCCTGTAGCTGCCTGCCTTTGATGAGCACCTGGCCACACCTTCCACAGGCACATATATGTCCCATATGGTTGGAGATATAATGAGCAGACTGCTCCTCCTCTGTTAGCAAGGTGCCACACAACTCGCACGGAGTGCAAACTACATCCTGTCTCTCCTCTTTAATCCCATGTACCTTCCCTTCTGGATCCAGCTCCTTACTCTGGCTTTCTAGGGCAACGCTGCCATCATCCATGGCAGAAACCCCTGCCTCTTCCTCGCTGTCAAATCTCATGTGGTCTGGGACTTCTTCTCTGAATGTCCCATGACGCACTTTGCAGCTCCCCACACTGTGGTTGCCCATCTGAACTACTTTTACGTTGATCGGTTCGCTGTCTGAGTCCTCCTCCGGCTCTAATTTGATCTTTATGTTCCCTGGATCAGTGTCCATTCCAGTGGCAATGGACCTGTTCAAACTTTCTGTGTCAGACTTGTGGTCAGGCCAGTCTTCTTCCCCCTTGCACAAGCCTCTTTGCTCCCCTGCACTCTCACTGGTTGAACTCTCGGCTTTGCTCGAGTCACTATCAGTTGCCTTGCTGACTCTGGGGGTCTGGTAAGCCTTGCGGTTGGTGCATGTGAGAATGTGCTCAATGAGAAGCTTCTCGCAGCTGAAGACAAATCCACAGTCATCACAAGTGTAAGTGCGGCCAAAGCGGGGGCGTTCTTTCAAGGCGGCGCCTCGGCTCGCATTCCTTTTTCTCAGGTCACACGGCTGCTCAACAAGACCCTCAGACTGTCCCAGAGCAAGCGGCAGAACCATATCCTCAACTGGCTTTATAGTTGGCACATTAACGCTTTGCCTAGTTGTCGGGTTCACAACCTTTGGCAGGTGCTCAGTGTTTGCAGGACTCGGTCCTTGCTGCTCAAACATGCGAACACCAAACATCATTTTTCCACCCACACCACTGCAGGAAGACGATGAGCTAGATGACGACGAGGCCGAGGAGGAAGGTGTAAGGTTGGACGTTCTTATGTCTCGGAGATCCTCCAGGGAGTCAGGGATGTAGTACATCTGCAGATAAGCCATGGAGGATTTCAGCTCCTCAAACTCATAGTGGCCCACAACGATGCGGCCAAGATACATGAGCTGAAGTATAAGGTCAAAGCATTCGGCGCTGATTTGCATGTTGCTGAGATCGAGGCGTGCCGTGCCCTGCTGGTCTCGGATGAACATCATCCTAAAGTAGGAGCTGCAGGCCGCCAGTACAGCCTTGTGGGCCCTGAAGTAAATGTCACCAATGGCGATGCAGCAGTCGCACAGGAAGCCCCATTCCCGCTGGTTGTTGAGCTGCTGCAGGACATGCTCGCTGTGGCTTGGTCTTGCCATCACTCTGCAGAGGACTGGAAAAGGAAAACATAATCATAATGACTTCATGTATGAGTTTAAAAAAGCAGATCTTTAAAGCAGGGGGTCTGTACAGGACCGGTTTGGCTTTACCCTAAAGTCACAAATTACACAACATTGGGATTGTTTGTCCAGTTTCTGATCACAAAGTCTAGAAATGCACTGCAATGTCATCTCACAAAAATTACTTTTGCAGTGTGTAGTATACAGCACAGTATATATTAGTGTAGTATTTCTTACAAATGTATATTCTGTACTTGTGCATATACAGGCATCAGCATCCGTTCATGTTAACAGCCAAGGACTAATAATAGGAAATAGAAATTTGTCTTAAATCAATCTTATTCACGTTCGAGCAAAATTTGATGCAACTCTTGTTTTCGGATAAATTTCTTTCTATTTGCAAATTCTTATACCTTCGACCTGTGGAACACTGCATTCAACCTTTTTTACTCCCTCTGGTAGCCTGTGTTGCATTGTGTCCCGTAGACTAGCATGCTTCTCTGGGTTTGTGCTGAGCTTTCTTTACTGTGCATACCCGATGGCATCAGACTAATGGGTGAGTTTACCACTCCTCCATTCTGCTGTTTGCTAACAACACTGTACCTTACTACAGTTGCCGGTTATAAGTTTTGTGTGCGTGCTACGGTCTCCGCTAATGTGCTCTACCCAACTTGGGCTGCTATCTGTTGTGGTTTTTAATCTTGCGCACTGGCTTTTACTTGTCGGTTGCTTATTACACTGCTAAATGGGATGCTCTGGATCTCTGTTATACTGATTATTTTTTTGGACAGCTCACTTTTATTTCTTACTGCGTGGTCATATGGCCAGTACAAATGATACTGTGATTTCTTACTCGTGCTGTGCTTCATAGACTTCGTTCATACTACCATCTGGGTCCTGCCATATCCACACTGTGCTCTGAGTTGGGTATCAGTCATTGTCACTATCGCCATCGTGGCAGGAAAAAGTCCACCATCTCAGCTAATACATAATTTTCTCCCTTCATTTTCACTATTGTGTCAACTTCACGGTGGCATAAGCATACGTCTAAGATGGCTCATGGAGTAGATTATGGGTTCTTCGGGAGCTTCCATGATCCACTACTTTTATGTATGGGACTTCCTCTCTAGACCCTTTTACCCCATTTCACACCTTCTCTGCTCCCTCCACTCATTGGTCACCATGGTTTACCTCTGAGCTTTAGGGTTTAAAAACTGTAGGAAGGCGATTTGAGCAATTATATAAAAAATCTGGACTAATAGTTCACCAATTAGCCTATGATGAACATCTTATAAGATGAACATCTTAACAAAGTATAAGACAGTCCTAAACGTTGCCCGCTCTGCATACTTTACTACTAGCATCCAATCATCTGGTGTTAACCCTCAGCAACTTGTCAGCCCTCTCCCTAACAAGGTCTCTGCTTCCACCGATCTCTGTAGCTCTTTTCTTCATTTCTTTACTGATAAGGCTTCCTCTATCTGTTGCGACCTCACTTCCTCTACTAGCTATACTTCTCTGATCTGTTTGTTCCTCAGACTACCACTAGACTTTCCTCATTCACCCTGGTTGATGAAAATTACATCTCCAAGGTTATTTCTGGTTTCAAACCATCCATTTCCTCACTTAATCCTGCTTCTACTGCTCTTCTCAAGAAATGTGCACTGGTCATATCTCCTCCTGTTTGTCAAATGGTGAATCTCTTGCTGTCCACTGGCATTTTTCCTTGTGCCCTAAAAACTGCCTCTATAACTCCAGTTCTTAAGATACTTGAGTCAGATTTCACTGTTTTCATTAATTTTTAATTTTCGCCCCATCTAGTAAGATTCTCGAGCGTGTCATGGCCTCCCAGCTACTCGACTATCTCAACACCAAGAGTATTTTTGAAACTTTTTAATCTGGTTTTGGTCCTCAGCATAGCCCTGAAACTGCTCTCCTTTGTGTGCTTAATGACCTGCTATGTGCTGCTGATCAAGGTTGTGCATTTGTCTTGGTTCTTCTTGATCTCGTGTCTCTGCTGATCACAAAATTCTAGTTTTCTAGTCAGTTTCACGCCTTTCGGAAATAGGACTTTCAGACGTAGTATTAACCTGGTTCAAATCTTATTTGACTAATAGGCGCTTTTACATTCACCTAGTGAAAACAAATCTGATACTGTTACAGCAGAACGGGGCATCCCAGTGCTCCGTTCTTGGTCCTATTTTAACATTAACATGCTTCCTATGGGCTCTATCATACGGAAAAATGGCCTTTCCTTTCACTGCTATGCTAATGACTCTCAACTCTTACTCAGCTTTAAACCCTCTTCTTCATTTCTAATTGTATTGTATTTCTCACCTGAATTCCTTCTTAAGTGCTAACTTTCTTAAGTTCAATTTTTTGGTTTGTTGGCACAAAATCTGTGCTTTCCTCTATCTCTACCAGCTCCTTACCTATTGCGGGTGTGTCTGTTCCCTTATCTCCTACAGTCCGTAATCTCTTTTTGATCCAACTCTGTCTTTTCTTTCTCACATTAGGCCTATTTCTAAGTCGGCCTATTTCTATTTCTAAGTTGCAGAGATTCTGGTGCATGCTTTTGTCTCCTCTCGCCTTGATTACTACAATTCCCTTCTTTATGGTCTTCCTTTTAATTCCATTTGAATCTTACAATACATCCAAAACTCTGCCCCTAGGATCCTTACACATCCTTACTTCCCAGTTCATAACCACATCCAGTACAAGATTCTACTACTGACATTTAAATCTAGCTCCACCCTATCTCTGCTATATAACGTTCAACTCCAACCAGGACGCTGTGTTCCACTGACTCCAAATCTCTCTGTTC
>JAVSBV010000087.1:47437-59177 GCA_033117975.1 Parotocinclus spilosoma | reverse complement strand
GTGAACTGTTCACTTTGAGCATGTATGAACTGAACTTGAACTAGTTCAGAAAAGCTGTGAACTGGCACAACACTGCTAAAATGGTTATTGATTACAGCCAACCAAAAGGAATTGAGTCCTCTGGAATACAGGCTGCAGGTAGCATTAACAGCTATAGTTCAACAGTGGTTACAGCTATAGTTCAAGTGTTTTGTTTTCACATTCAATCCATTATTCATTTGATTGATGGATTTATATAAACATAGCCCCTCCATTAATGCATTGAATTTCTTGTACAGTGCCAATATTCTGACGGTCTGGAACAGATTCAATCAATGATTCCTTTAAGGAACAATTTGCTCAGTATTCATCATTTTTAGTTCAGAATGAATATAGGGCAAAAACCAAGGTACCATTGTATCTGAAAATAAATCAAATAAGGGCCTATGAATATTTACATTTCTTGTCTATACAACAGACAGTTTTTCTTTCTGGCCACCTATCTTAGCTATCAGTTATATGGATGGTTCATGGAAAAATACATGAGGTCCTGTGTGACTTGGAACCTACCATTAGCTCTCTTTTTGGGTGACTTTGAGACCTTGGATCTGCTGGAAGTAGACACTCCACTCTCGCTCATAGAGTCATGGGCTGAAGACGCGCTACCTGTGGTTTCACTATCCCTGATCATACTTTCATAGCCACTGCTACCTCCACTGTGGTAGAAAAGTGCTGTGCGACCCATGGCTGGGGGCAGTTCCCCACTAAGGACACTGCTGTTGTCACTGCCGTGGCCACTGCTGTAGCGCTGTGGTCGCCGAGGGGCAGTGATCTTGCTATAAGGGGATGGCAACAAGCAAGGCAATAAAGGTTCAGTCTTAGGAGTTGGTCCAAATTCAGGGGAGCCAGCTGCTTGGTCATCAGATCCTTTGATGTTCCTCTTGGGGCTGCTTGAGGCTAGTTCGCTGACTCGACTGTTAGCTGCACGGGCAGCTTGCTTCGTGTCCATGAGGGTGCCTTTGCCTGGTTTTGGGTTGGCACCCATTAAAGAACGAGCTGAGGCTTTACCGCTTGGAGGTAGGTTAACATTCCGTAAGGTAGATGTAGAAAGTGATTTTGTAGAACTAAGAGGTTTGGAACCACCAGTCGCCAAGGATTTAGTTTTGTTTCCGTTTCCACCGATGGCTCTAGAGCTTATAGTGGCTTTGATCTGCCCTAATTTACTGACTCCAGGTATGCAAGTTGATGGAGTAGATATGGGTGAAGAGGTGGAACTGGTAACACCTAGCCTTGGTACTGTCCTGTTAGACTTGCTAATAATGCCCAAGTTAGCACTGCTGCTCTCTCTCAGTGTTCCTTGTTTAGACCCAATCGACGTTAAGCTGTCGCATCTCTCAAGGGTCATAAGGCTTCCAAAGTATCTCCCGTTGTCTCCTCTTGCACCTCGTGCCTGAAGACTGGACCCTGTTCTTAGGCTTGATGATTTAAAATTAAACAGTTGCCCTTTTGACTGAACATCAATGTCCTCTTCATTGACTGATGCTTTGGATGACCTGGTGGCATCACTGCTCGATCTTAAGGCACTAGAGGACAGCAAAACGCGTGTCCTCTGGTCCAGGCTCGATTTTCTGACTGGTGGAGCAGGGGGTGACATGCTGCCAGACTTTGGGAATAAACTGCCCCTCTGCCCATTTGACCTCTTCCCTAAAGATGAGTACTTCATACTGGAGCTCGTTTGTAAGGTATCATGACCCCACTTGGACTCTGAAGGGCTCTGGGGCACCGTGATCATGCCAAGTGTTGTGGCACCACGTCTAAGCTGAGGCATTCTGATCAGGCTCTCTCCTTTCTTAATGCTTGACTTCTCACAGCCATCCACCACCCTCTGAAATGAAGAGGATGCAGGCATCCGGTGGGATCGTGGTACACTGTTGCTACTACCGCTCGTCTTTTTGGATGGAATACCACTTGTGCCACTTTTGGGTGGTTTGCCTACACAGATTAAATCTGTGGTTCTTGAGTCTAACTGGCTACCAATGTGGGTTAACTGGTCTTCTGTCCTGCTTCCTTGTCTCTGTAATTCACGGTGGAAGCTGCTACCATGGTCAAGAGATGAGGTAGGTTTGTTTTTTCTAGGAAGAGTAGACTGGGCAACGTTAGATATCTGGAAATTTGATTTTACTGACTTTTGACCACTGAAAGACGTTTTGTTTGAATCGTAAATCATTGGGAACATGGACTTTTGCTCTGAAGGAATAGGCTGGTAGTCAAAACGCATTGCACGATCACTGAAAGAGCTCTCCATGCGTTGCTGAGAGAAAGCCTCTGGATGTAAAACACCAGGTAACTCCATTGTTGATGAATTATTAGGTATGTTCCTATCCATTGAGGAATTGCCACTTGCTGAATAGTCACCATCATGACCAACATTTCTTGTTTTCCTCAACCTGGAATTTTTCGGAGAGCTGTGGCCAGAAGCCAGTTCTTCTTTTGACCCTGCATCACTATTTTGTAATCTTCCTATTTGAGATACGTAAGCATCAAATTCATCATTGATGCTGCTGATTATGCTGACAGGACGTGATGATAGAGCCACCTGCAATGAGTTCTCACTGTTATAGCTGATTATGCTAGAGGGCCGGCCATTGTCTGGAATCAACCGATTGGGGAGCTCCTCGACCACAGTAAACACTAGTTCGTCTTCCCCATTCAGTTCCACCGGTTGCTGCAGGGTGACAGTAGTCCTTAAAACATCAACCTCTAGAGCAGATCTCTGTAGGGTTGCTCGGCGGTGGCTCACCTCCATGGGACTCCTACTCAGATTATGGGCTTGGTCAGGGCCTGGCACAGCGGTCGGCTGGCTCATACCCACTGGGGGAGTTCTAGTGATTAAACAGCTCTCACTAGGCAAGTGACATTTTCTATTCAATGATGCATATGATTTCTGAAAAGTCCCTTTGTTCTGGTAGACCTTCTCTCGAACGACTGGCTCAGAGTCCTGAGTTGAAGGTATACAAGGCTCAGATACATCTTCATCTGAGGCCGATTTGGTATGGAATGGCATCTGAATGGAGAGCTTGGTAGACACAGATGCCCAGTCTGTTCCTTTCCCACCTCCACTTTCCAGAGACCTTGTGGCTGTAGAGATCTGTGGACATTTTCCTTCACCTGGGAAAGCAGTGCTCTCACTTCCATCAATGCACTCAAGTCGTTCCTGTAACTCTGCAAAAGTGTTGCATTTTAAGTGGTCCCCATCTGACCTTGTAGCCTCTTTCACACGCTTTTTGTTCAATGATGGAATGATGGGAACAAAAGCCGGAGGGCCTTCATTGTCACTGAGCTCACGGTCAGAAATATGGGCCCCTCCTGGCCCTACATAGATAACTGTATCACACGAGTGCTCACTGCTTGACGAGTAGTCTGGATCGCTGGAAAGAAGTGCAGGGTGATCCGGGTCCAAAGCCACCATCCTTGGGTAAAACGGTTTCAAGTGAGGCGGTCGACGGCTTTGCCCCTCCTCACAAGAGCTTTCCCCTCCTGAGGAACTTGAAGCATACTGAGGAAGAAAAAAAAACACTGACATTAGGACATTTGCATGGGTTTAGTACCTCTCTCACTTCCATTTATAAAAGATAATTTATAAAAAAAAATAACACCAAAACTGAAATAATTTTGCTCTGAAAATCTTCAAATATTGTTTTCTAACATTTGTTTATTTTAAACAAATATATACAGTGCATTTCAGTATGTAGACATGGTCAAGAAAAGCTTCTAAAGTGATTTTATGTGCCTTTGAATATGGCATGGTTGGTGGTCCTATCAGGCTGGTCTGAGTATTTCTGAGACACACAGCACCATTTATAGGGTTTAACAGAGAATGGTCCAAAAAGAGAAAATAGGACAAGCCAAGACACAATAGCATAAGAAATGGTAAAACAGGACAGTACAAGACAAGCCAAAGTACAAAGCAGGATGGAATGGTGAAATGAGAGAATAGTGTAAAAGAGAAAAGAACAGGACAAAATTGGTCTGATTAGGACAGCACATGGCATGACAGGATATAGAAGCACACCATAGCATATACAGTAGTTGCATATGGATGACACGACATCCATGATTTCAAAAAACAATTTGAAATGTGGACTCGTCAGACCACAGGACACTTTTCTACTTTGTGTCAGCTGGCCCAGAGAAGCCGGTGGTGGTTCTGGGTGTTATTGATATATGGCTTTCTCTTTGCATGGTAGAGTTTTAACTTGCACTTGTAGATGGAGCAAAAAATTGTATTCACTGATAATGGTTTTCTGAAGTGTTCCTGAGCACATATGTTAATATCCATTACAGAATGAAGTCGGTTTTTAATGCCATGCTGCCTGAGGGGTCGAAGGCATTGCAGGCCTTGCCGCTTACTTGAAGAGATTTCTCCATATTCTATTAATCTTTTGATGATATTATGGACTGTAAATTATGAAATCTCTAAATTCCTTGCAATTGCATGATGAGAAACGTTCTTTACTTTTTGCTGGACTTGCTAGTGAACCTTTCAGGGATGCCCCCTTATACCAAATCATGATAATCACCTGTAGAATGTTCTAGGCGGGTATTTTTTTAGCATTCTTCAACTTTCCCAGTCTTTTGTTGCCCCTGTCCCAACTTTTTTGGAATGTGTTATAGGCATCAAATTTCAAATTAGTAAATATTTGCAAAAAGCAATTAAGTTTATCCGTTTGAACATAAATAAATATCTTGACTTTGTAGTGTATTCAATTAAATATGGGTTGAAAAGGATTTGCAAATCATCATGCTCTGTTTTTATTTATGTTTTACACAATGTCCAACTTCATTGGAATTGGGGTTGTAACTCAGTCACCAAAAATACCATACCTTGGACTTTTTCTTCCTCATGCGGTGGATGCGGGCTGCGAGCTGTACTGTGAACAGAGACTCAGCGTAACATGCTGGCGAATCAGAGATGTGGGCGATCATTGTGGTTCTGCAATTTATATTGCCCAGCGATTCCCTCAGCAACATGGTGAGCTTGCTGTCTCTGGATAATTTATCAGAAAATCAGTTCATTAGTCAAAATGAGTGACTAGTAACACGTGCTATAGCAAAACATGTATTTGGTCATGGTCCAGACACAGATTGCATCTTAATAGGGAGTTCTTCCATCTTGTGGCATCCAACCATTTATTCTTCACTTTTAAAAATAACATGGTAAAAACACTGCTCTTGCTTTGGGTGCTCTCTTTAATACCCCAGAATCTATTGATTTATTTGATCAATAAATCAATATTCCCTCAACCTGATTTTTGTCAGTTCCACTTCCATCTCCTGCCTGTTGGTCTGAGCTCTCCATCTCTTCCTTGCGCACTAATTGAGGTTATTGATTTTAGGATTGTGAGAACAGAATATTTGCAGGTCACTGGAGTTTTGTCCTTTCACATAAACATATTACCAGACCATATTAAGAAGAACTGACAGACTTTGTTAGCTTTACACAAAAAATCCCTGGCTGGTACTTTTGCAGGTACGAATATGCACCAATTTAATGTCCACATTAGTTTCTGTGAATCAAGTCGTTGAGCAACATTAACTGACCAGACATTTCCACAGGCACAAAACAACTGTGCAAACGATGTGTGAATGCATCAGAGGAACGCTACCATCTACACCGCATCTGAAGCTTAAACTGTTATACACACACTAAACCATATGAAGTGTATGGAAATTCACAATAATTATAGAAAATGCAGTTATTTACTTGTCTAGAGGAAGGCTGTAACACTTAAATTGATGGTATGATGGACTTTTACCAATAAACCTTTTGTAAATTCTGCCCAATTGTCCTATGCCAGTGAACAAATGGGATTAGTCACACATAGTGACTCAGCAGTCAACACGGACAGTCAACCATAAGGCTATGAGTACCACACTTATTCCTTGACTGCTCATTTTAATTTTAAATTTGCCCTGGAAAAGGCTAGTGCCTTACTAAATTTGATCTACCAAATAAATTATATCCAGTGACTGATGGCTCTATGTTGGTCCTTTTCCAATGATTAAGCAACATAGCCATTGGATAAAAGTGAGTTATTTTAGCTACAGTGGCTACAGATGGGTTACAGATTGTACCTGTATGGAACATGTTTGGCACCATTAGCCAAAGCAAGGACAACATTCCCAAGAGCAGCCAGTGACAGACAGTGTCCTCCTCCTCCATCTCTGGTTCTTGTCATGTCGGATTCACAGCTTCCCAAATCCAGGAGATGCAAACGGCTCCGACCCTCAGACACTAAGAAGGATAGAGGCTACATTTATAGAGGCATAGATTATATAGTCAAAAGCATGGATGTCCCTGTAAAAGATATCGTCATGTAGTGTAAAAGTCCTTTCCCAAGAGCACTGATCCAACCCCATACCATGACAGAGCCTGGCTTTTAACTTTTAACTTTTTTTGCTGATAACAGTCTGAATGCTCCTTTTTGCTTTTGGTCCGGAAAACAAGGTGACCATTCCTTACAAAGATCTGCAATACTGATTCGTCTGACCTAGATGCCTCTAAATGCAGAGAAGCCCGGACAGAGCTTCTGGACATGGTTAACATGGGGGTTCTTTTTGTATAGTAAAGTTTTAAGTGGTATTTGTTAATGTAAATCTGTATTATAGAGCTTGATAAAGGTTTGATAAAGTAATCCCTTACCCATTCAGTTCTATCAGCTATAAAAGAATTACAATTCTTGATATAGTGCCAACTGAGGGATCGGAGAGAGATCACCACTCTTTAGTTTAGACTTGTACCCTTACCCTTTACTCACTGAAATTCCTACAGATTCTGAATCCTTTAATGATAATATGCTTTTGTAGAGGGAGAAATATGTAAATCTCTTTTAATCGTTCTTTAAGGAAAATAGTTTTTAAATATGTAAATGACTTTCTTACATATTTGTTGACAAACTGGAGATCCTCTGCCCAACGTTACTCCTCAAATACTTTGTGGATACATCTTTTGTACCAAATCACGATTATACTCACATGTTGAAATCACATAATTATTTATTTTTAACCTCAAAACTAGCCTTATATTGGCCCAGTCACAGCTTTTATTTTTTATGTGTTACAGGCCTGTGTTAATGTTTTGCGGGAAAAATAGTTTGGGTTCATACAGCTTACAATTAAATGCAATAATTTGTAAACATAAGAAATAGTGTGTTTTCTTGTACTTGCATTTTTCATACCCTTCCCATGTTTCTGATTTGAGGTTGTAAAAATCTATAAAATATTAAACCAGGAGTCACTGGGAGTCACTACCATTGTACTGCAATGATTTTTCTGTAGAGGTTCGATACCTGTATGCTTCTTATTATGAATGCGTTAGCAGTTGATATTGCTACAGCTCAATGTCAAATATGTTAATGTCAAGAAATCAAAGTAACTTTAAATCTAAGTTTGGTATATTGCGATAAATGTAAATGTACGTCACTAGCCTCATTCATTACACGAGAAAGATGATGAGCTTGTTCTAGGCCAAGCAGAGACCATTACCCTTGCGTCAGCAAGATTTACATCTTGCCAGGCAGAGAATGTAAACTAGCCATTCAATCATGCCAGATTCAATAAACATTGCCGAAAAGAAGATTACAGCTCATTGTGTATTGAAATGTATTCTGGCCCCGGTGTAGTGAAGTGACAGAAGTGGAGATCTAATGATCATATAAAATTCACCCCAACAGCTTGACAAGTCGCCTGTGTATCCATGTGAATTGAAGCTACTTAATAAACTTTGTGTAATCATTCAGTAGTGTTAAGGCCAATGCTAAAATGCTTTCTATGCAAATACTTTACACAAAAGCAAGGTGTATAATATGAAACACTATTTGTGGGGGACTTTAGGAGTGATATACGGGTCAATACAAAAAGACTTAGGTCAGTATTATATTTTTTGTCTTAGCAATGGTATAGTGACCATATATCATTATTTATGAGTCTGTTTATTACAATGCAACCAGAATATATAGAAAATGAAAAAAACATAACTTTTATAGGCTACAGTGGTAAGTTTTCTCCTCTTACACGCACTTACCAGATAATATATATATATATATATATATATATGAAAAAAATTAAAAGAATTTTAGATTGTTTTACAAAAATATTAAAAAGGAAAAAAGAAAACAAGTTTTTTACATGGACAGAAGTCTTTAAGCCCTTTGCTCTGACACTTGACATTTAGTTCTGGATTCTTTCCATTTCTCTTGATTATCTTTGAGATGTTTTTACACCTTAACTGGAGGTCACATTTGTTATATTCAGATGATTGGACATGATTTTGTAAGGCTATATAATGTCTCACTGCTAACAATAAATGTCAGAGTCAAAACCAAACCGTGATGAGGAAAGAACTACAAATAATTGTGCTTCCAATATCACAGTGGGAATCTTAGGAGCTTTTTCTGTAATTTTTCTTGTAATGTTTAAATGGAATAAGCTTGGAACAACCAAGACCCTTCCTAGAGCTCGTCAACCCATCAAACTAAGTAATCTAGGAAGAAGGACCTTGGTAAGAACCCAATGATCACTTTGGCTGAGCTCCAAAGATATTGTGTGCAGATTTACATTTACAGTATTTAGCAGATGCCCTTATCCAGAGCAACTTACAAAAGACATCAGTAACATAATCTATTTGTAATAATCAGGAATCTAAACGAGAATACACTTATGAAACTAGGTAAAGGTTGTGTGAGTAAGTTTTTTAAGAGAGATAGACTTAGCAAAAGACTTTAACAAAATTAAAAAAGCACCTGAATTTCAAATGTACATAATTTTAGTGTTACAATTTTTAATATATTTGCAACATTTTCAAAAATTGTGTTTTCACCTTCTCGTTATGAGGTTCTGAAATATCCCTTAATTTTTGTAAGTAGTATATATAGCACAAGGCCTCAGCATAACAAAATGACAAAATATGAAAATCTTGAACTATTGACTAATACGATCGTAAGCCATTTGCTAAAATAACAACAGTCAATCTCATGGTGGCCTAAGACATATGCACAGTACTATAAGCAAAACATCCACTGGCTGAGCTACAACTGGGTAATTAACAGACGCACAAACAAGAACAAAAACTATGAGGTCATACTTCCTCCCTTTGCGCTCTTCTCCATGCGGTACTGGGTGACATGGAGGGTGAAAAGCATGTGAGAGTTACACCTCTGATCTTCATCACACTCTGGTCTGCTGGTGCTTCGTGCTGCTAAGGCTGAGTCCAGAAGGTAAGCAGCTCGCTCTGCCGAGGAAGCTCGCAGCTCACACTGATTCTGTAGCTGAACACGGGGAGGAGGATCAGCAGTTGTGGGGAAATGGAAAAATACACAACTAGAAAAGTAGCAAGGTACCTGGGAACCAGTAACGGGGTCCTCTCTCAGGTAGACTCCTGCACCCTGGACTTCCTGGGATGGTCCTGCAGACAAGTCAGCTAGAAGATCGGTTAAAACCTCCTTCCTTCCACTGATTTCTACAGCTGATACACGGACAGAGAAACGTACACCGGCCTTCTCCTTTCTTTCCTCAATTAGCTTGAAGAGCCAGGAGATGGCACATGGAGCAATACCCAAGTTTTGTGAAGAGGAGTCTCTGCCAATCATGGTGTAAGTTTTACCTATGGAGAGCAAACATGGTTGATTGTTGATGAGCAGAGATCAAAGTATTTCAACACTGTAGATATATTATTTAGGTATTTATGTCACTTAATATAATACCATGTTTCTAAATGCATTTTATTGAATTTATGTATTTTTTTTTTTATTTCTGTAATTCTAGTCAGAACTAGATTAATTTTCTTGTTTGAGCTTGACGCACTGCATCTGGCATGAGGGTTTGCATGCCAAAAATTTGACAGAATCGCCTCTTAATTTTTATAACGTGGAGCTTCGCAACTTTGAAGGGGCTCTTGCAGGGCAGGTCCAAATTTACGAAGGGAATAGGTTCTGACAAATCCATCGTAATTTACTCTTATTATATCATAGTGGAGCCTATATTAAACACGAATGTGACTTTTCCTCACTACATTTTCCAGCGCTCATCACTCCCATCACTTGACATGACATCATACACTTCTGA
This sequence comes from Parotocinclus spilosoma, assembly GCA_033117975.1. Classification (NCBI taxonomy): domain Eukaryota; kingdom Metazoa; phylum Chordata; class Actinopteri; order Siluriformes; family Loricariidae; genus Parotocinclus; species Parotocinclus spilosoma. The sequence continues at coordinate 49,076 of JAVSBV010000087.1, read as the reverse complement.
GTACCATGATTAAAATGCTAAAATAATCATATAATATAATATAATATAATATAATATAATATAATATAGGGCAAATAATTAATATTTAGCTTATTTTATAATAATAATACTTTATAATAAAGTATTGAATAGCTTAGGGTTAGGATCATCACTGCCAACTTCCTCAGCCAAGAGCACGAGAGTATTGCGTTTTCTGTTCATTCTATGTATCGCTTGCCTGAGATAATAGAGAATTCAGAAAATTTCTGCTAACTGTGTATTTATGGTTTTATTGATCAGATTCCCATCATAAAGTCAAAATATCATAATTCTGGCCACTTAAAAAATAAGTATAGTGAAGTGTTGAAAAGAAAAAAAATGGTGATGCTGCAGTAAGAGTGTTTAAAAAACTCGATGATGACTATTATTTGGGTTAAATACCATGGTATACTGCATTATTGAATATTGATTAATTATGAGTGATTTAGCAACTTTTAGAAAGAATCCAAAGCATTTTGTACATTTTGGTTCCTCTTTTCTGAAAATGTTTTGTTGTTGTTTGTTTTATGCTGGTTAGTCAAAGTTGATGATATATGATTTATTCAGATGATTTATGTAGTTGTAGCAGAAGTCTGGTACAGTAATGAAAGAGGGTCTGGCACCTGAAACCTGAAAGGTGAGGGTGATATCCAGATTTCTGACTTACATTAACATTTACATTAGCTTTTAACAGGCACCATTATCCAGAGCGACTTACAACTGATCTTACAATTCAAGCAATTGGTTAGAGGTCTTGCTTAAAGACCCAACTGTGGCAGCTTGGCAGAAGTGGGATTTGAACCCTGGATCATCAGGTCCACAGTCGAGTACCTTAACCACTACGCTTCTGCAGCCCCAGACTTACCATGGGTTTTAAAGCTAAAAGGCACGCTGAAGGATGGAGACGGTTGCTGTGGCACATGACAGTGTATCAGTGGAATTTTCTTAAGGGAGTGAAGACAAAATGACTTGGTTCTGACAGTGGTTTTGAAAGCTAATATATAATAATAGGATGCTCTAATTTGCCACATGGCTTTTGCAACTTTGTTAAACAAATAACAACAACAGAGTCCGTTGTGGCATCGATGGTTGATTACTGGATCTACAGTAGGACCTTGTTAACAATGTTAAGCCTTGACAGATTAAATCAGAGACTTGAGAAAGAGGATTTAATGTCATTTTCTCATCACTGCACATAATGAGACAAACAAAATTAGAGGATTTAAATCATTTTGCATCCTACTGTAGAATGTAATGAAAGCATATATAGCAGAAGATTTGCAAACTACGGTAATTATATTTATTATGCTGTTTAAAGTTGGACACACAATGTAGATGGGATTGGATTTGTAATAATTAATAAGAAAGAAGATAGCAAGCTGTGACAGGACGGCCTCAGTCACGAAAAAGAAGACGCTAACAGTGGGGGATGTAGTGCCTCATGGCAGGAGGTCGACTGCCGACACAGTAAGGGGCTGAATGAATCGGAAAACATAAGAATCAAGTGCTTTTCCAAAAAGGAAACAAAATTCATTCAAAATTCAAGTGTAGCATGTTTAGCTATTCTTCTTCCGTCAGTGTTAATTTTGTTTGTGATAGGTGTAGGCTTGTAGCTAGTCTG
>JAVSBV010000087.1:28579-40743 GCA_033117975.1 Parotocinclus spilosoma | reverse complement strand
TGTGTGTGTGTGTGTGTGTGTGTGTGTGTGTGTGTGTGTGTGTGTGTGTGTGTGTGTGTGTGTGTGTGAGAGAGATATATAGTTATAAAAGTATAAAGTAATACCTTGATATTAGCGTTCCTAGATCCAGTATATAATCATTATTTTTTATAAAATAATTTCTGTTTATTTTATTGTTAACAAATTAACACTAAAATGCAACGTACCGGGTACGGATTACATCTGCTGGACCCACAATTTATTTTAATTATTTCGCAAAATTTAAGTCTTGGGTTTCACAGAAAAACCTTCTGGGCTTCATGTGAAGCCACAGATTTAGAAGCACGAGCTTTCAGGATAATACTTTATAATCATTAAGGTTTTTTTTTTCTTCATGTGAATGGCAGTAAACTAATACGAGTCGTTCTTTGTGACACGCACTGACAGAATGTCGACGTTCCTTTCCTAATCAATGTGCGTTTCAAGTTTTATATAGGTTACACACGTAAGGATTAATTCAATTCAATTCAAGTTTATTTATATAGCGCCTTGGAGCATAGTCTCAAAGGATTACTGTATTTGTATTGTCCATTACTGTACTAAATGTAATTTTAATTATTTAATTAATGTAATTATATGTCATTATAAATGTTATTATTGTTTAAAATAAAACCCTATGGTCCAAGCATCATGTCCAATTATAATTGTGCTGAAAATGATGTGTAAAATATACATTTGAAATAATCCAGCGTCCCAGGTCCTGCTCATGGACGATTTGAACTCTCAGCCTTTTGAATAAGAGCTATGAAGAGCTTTTCTTATAGTTAGGATATCATAAATGGGAGTGAACATCCCCAAGATTTTTACAAACCCTTATCCTTTAATTGTAAAGTTATTTGAATGACATCTAGAACTTGCTTTAGTGGAGAAATGTGCAAATTCTGCTTTAGGTTCTGCTCATTTTCAAGTTTTTAGCTGTAAATGGGTGTAACGATACACTTGCGATGCTCACAATTGACCAAGTATAATTATTTTGTCCCATTTGTTTATCTTGTGTAAAAATCGGATGTTTTAATTTTTTTTTAAAGGGTTTAAAAACTTTCGAGCACCACTGTAGGATCTCTGGTGTTCAAAAATTGCAATTACAGTAAATGGTGTAATATAAAAAAACGCCTAATCATGTCAGAACCTACAGCATGATATAACATCACAGTTTTCTTTACTGTACAGTTATTAGTTGATCAGTAAACACCCCTAAAGGGGGACTTCCCATAAAAGGGAGTCCCATAAAACACAATATAAAGGCCATGACATCTCTAACTCTGTTTAAATCTTAAAATAATTGTTTAAATATTTAAATAATTGTTTAAATAAATTCTTATGAATTGAAATATTTCCATGTTGTGTTGTGCTGTGAAACAGATCCATTGCTGTAAATAATTTGTTTTGTTAAAAGTGTGTGGGAACCCTCACGGTGCATTAAATCTGTTTGGTTATCATTACATAGCGATGATAACTTTCCAAAATCACCCTGTAGTAGCATTTTTGAGGTCCCTCTTCCTTCTCCCTACACAAACCCCTGACCCTCATGGACTGATGTTGTATGTCACCATGCTGGTTGGTATTGTGTTTTCTGTCCAGGCTGCACGTGTGTCACTTGTAGGTTCCTGTACTCCTGGTCGGCTAATCATGGAGATATGGAGACTCAGTATGTGATTGCACTCTGTCTTCTAACAGCTTCTGTAAAGTTTCTCTTTTATTCTTCATGCATTATCTTATTTACAGTCGTTTGGAGCAAAAGTCAGCTTTTAACTCTGAGCAAGAGACGTGAACCAGAATAAGCGCTGAAATTTAGAGTGTGTGTGTGTACGCGTGTGTGCGTGTGTGTACACGCGTGTGCGTGTGTGTACGCGTGTGCGTGTGTGTTTGCGTGTACGTGTGTGTACGCGTGCATTACAAAAATAGATTTCATTATGGATTTTTTATTTTGACATATGCTCTGATTTTTGTGATGTTTTATATTTATATTAGTGGACTTTTCCCAAATGCTGTCACAACCATTGTTGAGGTTTTTGGGTCAGTAGCGGTTGATGATCACTACATTTCTTGTCGTTTCTGTTTCACTGTATTTGTAACAGTGTGAAATTGGTGTTTATTCTGGGTTGGCAATTGAATTCTGGCACAATTCTGGTCTTCTGTGACATCCTACATGACCACCTTCCTATTACTCTTTGGGGTATTCAGATTTGTCTTTTTTTGTGTCTGAAGTGATAGTGTCCTGTGACTTTGACTGTGTGTGTGTTCATATTCATTCACTATACTTTGGTCAACGTTGGTCAGCAAAAACAGTGTTGAGAAATTCTGCAGTATCTTGGCTATCAAAACAGCATTGGTAAGTACCATAGCCTACTATTAATAAAGTTCATGTAAACCATTTTAAAATAATCATAATACAGTGGTAATTTGTGAACCATTTATAATTTTCTAAATTTCTTAATTATAAAACATTATACAACATTATAAAGAGAAATTCATTCAATTTGAGACTAATATTATACTAATATTATATGGAAGGGCGGCTCGGTGGGTAGCACGGCTTCGATCTCAGTGTGGAGCGGCCTGGGTTTTTTATGTGTGGAGTTTGCATGTCCTCCCAGTGTCTGCATGGGTTTACTCTGGGTAAATCAATTACTTTAAATTGGCATTGACGTGTGTGGGTGTGTGTGTGTGTGTATACAGTGCCTTGCGAAAGTATTTGGCCGACTTGAATTTTTTAACCTTTTGCCACATTTCAGGCTTCAAACATAAAGATATCAAATTTTTATTTTTTTGTGAAGAATCAACAACAAGTGGGACACAATCGTGAAGTGAAACGAAATTTATTGGATATTTAAAAAATGTAACAAATAAAAAACCAGAAATATTGGGTATATATATATGTTGTGTTTTTTTTTATTTATTTATTTATTTTTTTCCTCTACCACTCTTGAGATAACCTTGTGTTTGTCATTGAAATGACCACTAATGCTAAACGTTAAAGAATCCTAACAAACAATTACGTAGAATGCTACCACTACCATGTTTCACAGCTGGAATAGGGCTTTTGTGTTGAAATGCCCAGACTTAACACATCTCAATTAAACCAAAATGTTCTGCTAAGGTCTCATCCATCCACAAACCTTTTCTTGTAGCCACCTGGTTTGTCCACTTAATTTTCAGCACAGGGTTGTTCTAAACATCATTCAGCCAGAGGTGGCCCAAAAAGGTGAAGCTGCGCCACTCTCTCAAAACGTTCTGTGTTCAACCCAAATGTAGCATCTATTCCGATATGTTTGGTTAGATTTATTTATATAGCACTTTGTACAATATTATATTCTCCTCTTTGACCAAATTGAGGATGTCTAGGCATTGGCAAGGAAATATACCTTAAACCTTATAAGTTAGTAACCTTGGGAGGACCAAAACTCAAAAAGGGACCTGACCTGCTTAAATGTAGTTTGTAGTAATACTAAGTAAATAATAACAGCTACATTAATTAGAATTTGAATAGAATAGTAACAAATGTGTATATTGGCAATTATTTTGGGATGTCAGTTTAGGATTTGGTTCTCAGTGGGGAAAGTCCAGAAGGAGGCACATCATCCCCTGCCAACCATAGGAGAGAGCGAGTTACTGCCCTCCGGTGAGGCCAGGGCATGGTGGGACTGGTTTCTGCTGAGGGAACCACTATGTGTGATGAGTGATGCTGAAGTGGAGGAACATCTTGGTGTGTTGGGCTGGAACTGGTATCGGTATTTGCTGTCATGCTCATTCTGTTTCTCTCTCTGCTTTTTGGTTTGGTTTGATTAGACCCATGAGAAGTTCTTATTTACAATCATTGTTCGTTTAGCGTAAAAGTGTGCTAACCAGCATCGTCTGTTTGTCTTTTTTCTCCAGGGTAGACATGTTCTCCAAAGGCACCAAGCGCAAGTTTTCCGGCGATGAAGAGGATATGATGGACGAAAACCTGGCCGGTGCCAAGGTGTCATCCTCGTATAGCCTGCAGCGCCAGTCGCTGTTGGACATGTCCCTGATCAAGCTGCAGCTGTGCCACATGCTGGTGGAGCCCAACCTGTGCCGCTCGGTGCTTATCGCCAACACGGTGCGGCAGATCCAGGAGGAGATGACCCACGACGGCAGCTGGGTGGTGGCGGAGGCCTACTGCAACCAGACCCAGAGCCCTTCCGAACGCCTGGTGGCTACCGAGGTCCTGTGCCGGTCCCGGGAGCAAGAAGCGGAGCCCAAGCTGTTCTCCGTGATCAGCTACGAAGGATGTCGTGAGGAGGTGGTAACAGACGAGGCGCTTTGTTCGGTCTCTGTCTGCGACACTGCCTCCGACGTGCGTCTGTCCGACAGCGCTAGCCACTGCTGGGAAAGGGGCGAGGAGCCTGACGAGAACTCCAGGCTCGGCCACGATGAGGACGAGGATTACGACGAGAGCTCCAGAGCGGACCCAAAAGCAATGGGCCAGGTTTTTGGGACCTTTGAGATCAAGAACGGCACCACGGGTCCAGACTCTGCTCTGGAAGAGCTGTTCTCGGACGTAGACCCCTCATACTACGACCTTGACATGTTGACGGGCATTCAGAGTGGCGCGCCTAAGATGGCTCCCTATGACCTGCTGGACAGTTTGGCGCCCCCCCATGCGCCACCCTCCATAGCCTCACCGGCAAACTGCCGCTCAGACCTGAACGAACTCGACCACATCATGGAGATCATTGTCGGCTCTTAGACTCCGGTTTTGGACTCAGGCTCGGACCTTTTTTACAACGTTTCTGGCTTTTCCGTCCGCTGTGGAAAGCAAGTTTACTCTGCAGTCCTTTCAGGGAAAGGAGTGTGTGTCTTGTAAAGGATGGCCTTGATTTTATGACCTTAGTTATCTTATTTGCATACCCTTTGTATGTTTTTGTATGTTCCCCTCTGTTTGTCTGTCCAGACATGTTTTTTTTTTATTTATTTATCGCGTCCATAAACACTACGCGCTTGGAGAGCAGAACAAGGTATATACAAGAAATGGGAAAAAAGATATTTTCATAAGAATGAATTTGTCTAAAATCTGTATATAAATTATATATTTTTACGATAAATACCGCTAGTTAACTTTTACCTTTTTACGTTATTTCAGTTTGCTTTTATCAGGACGGATCAGTCTTCCACTCCACCGAAATGAAGCGCTTTAATTCATTTTGGTATTCAAATAACGGCAGTAATGCAACGGCCAATAAGTGACTTCCTGTACTTGTAGGTGCATTTTGGCACCCTGCAGTCCCCCTCTTAGTATTGAATTACTCATCGTGTGCGTTTACATGCACTTAATAATCTGCTCTGCGGAAAATCAGATTTTGTCAGTAATCCAATCGTCCTGTTTACAAATGCTTTAGTAAACAGATAATGGGAAAACTTCAGGTTTACGAGATTCAGGTAATAATCAGATTTCAACTTTGCAAGCAGTAAATAATCTTACAGGAAGATGTTTTAACTTCGAGCCCACACTGCGTTTTGAGTCCACAAAACGTTTAATAGCAATTTACTATGGTGCTGCATTTAATTAATGAGTTGCCAGATCCCACAAGATAAAAAACAACCAGGTCTAAGCAACTGTGTTATGGCTGATTCACACAGAGTACTTTTTTTGTCTTGTCTAAACACTTGTTTTCACACTTTTGCTTTCTTGAATTTCCCTTTTCCTGGGTAATGTGTCGCAGAAATATCACAGTGTCTTTTTCGCATTGACAGCTTAAAAAAGAGATTATTTATTCTTGTCCATTAAAATTCGGACTCGGTGTGAAAAGACCTTAGAAAGACTGAGAAACCCGACTATAACTGTAGTTTTAATATTTCCTCCCTGAAAAATCTGATTTTTGAGATAAAATCCATCTGTCTTTATGGGATTTTTAAAATCTGATTTCTGAATCGGAGTAGGCTTCACACATGACCACTTGAAAAATCGGATAACTGCAGAAATATGGCAATGATCAGATTGTTAAGTGCAGCTAAACGCGCACTGTGTAACTACAGCCTGTGTTTATTAGAAGTCAAAGTGTTCTTATATTTGTTTTATTGACAAATGAAGAATAATGGGGGAAGCCTGTTCTATATAATGACTTTTAATTTATTTTTATTTATTTCTTACATATTGAGTATTGGCTTTGGTCAAACTCAGGGCAGGAGAAAGAGAGAGGCCCTATGGGTCTGATTTGTCCAATCCCTAAGCACCTGCTTTTTTAGCAAACCAGTAGCAAGTCTAGTGATTGGTTATTTCATGAATTTAGTTTCTGGTTTTGAGCGTCTGATGCATGCGAGGGCATTTTGGACTGCGTTTTATTTACACAACCAAACCCAAACCTACTATTTGAACTCCCACTGTTTAGACTCCCCCCAAAACTCTGCTTTTCCCTGTCAGTGTCATGCCAGATGTAGGCACCTGTCCCAGAGGACACAGAGCGCAGGCATGTCCAGCTTATTGCCCAGAAAGGGGGTGGTCCTTTGACTGGCCTTCCATCTATCAGGCGCTGTGAGACACCTGGGGTGCCCTGAATGGGAAGCCAGTGGCAATCCGTTTTAATGCCAGCCTTGAGTCGTGCCTGTACATAACGCTGGAGTTCGGACCGAGGCTCCTGTTATCCAAGAAGTACATTTTGCAATAACAGGTCAGGGTTGCGGTGCTCTGTCCCTAGAGAACACAGGTGTAAATGTGCCCTGAATGGGAAATCAATCCACCACAGGGTCATTGTTGCAGTGAAGGTGATGATCCCCTGACCAACCTTCTCTACCTCAGGTATGACCTGTTGTGCTTATGTGACGCCCAACCTGGACAGAAGGCACCACAGAGGTTCGAGTCCGGGACAAAAAAAACACAGTGGTCACATCACATCTGGTCACGCTCTGGAAACCGTTTACCGGAAAACGACTTTAGGCGACTTAGAGTAGGGTTGAGTATCGATTCCGAAATTCAAAGAATTAGATTAGTGCAAAAGGATGGGTGCGTTATAAAATTACGTACATAATGACATATTTTTTTTACGCTCCACTAGAGCATAAATTGCTCAAAGATTTAGCTTCACTTTGAGAGAAAATGAAATGGCTAAATGTAATAGGTGTAGAAAGTTAATCTGTTATGAAGGAGGTTCCAAATCTAAGCATGATCCTGAGCTTCAGCAATGTACGGTTCGATCGACTGCTGTCTCCTAGATCAGACGCTGCATGAGTGAGAGAAAGAGAGAGACGTGAACAAAGCTTAAGGTGTTTAATGTACTAAAAAATGATCTAGGAAAACCAAATTCTCTCAGTTATTACTGATCATAAATTAGCTCTAATTTAAGGACTTTTAGATTAAGCTTTATAATTATAGTAAGATTAAATGGGGGAAAAAGCTAAACGGAAAATTATTCCTTTGGGGAATTTCATTTATGATAAGTAGTAATTGAGACATTTTTCTAGATTTTAGTACATGAACCCATGTTATGTTTTTACTTCTAATAGGTTTAAATGGGTAGGAAAAACTTAAGGTACAAATTATACATAGATATTCATTACAGTTAAACATTTGACATGTTATATTATGATAAAATGCAAACGATACACAGCATTAATTTTGAGTAATAATTCAATCGAAGTTTAAGCTTTCCAGAGCGTTTCAGTCCAAATGCAGGGGATTGGGTTTATGACATGCACAGATAGATGCCATAATCTAACTTAGTCCGACATTTTCATTCCATTTTCATCCATGTATGTACAGACTCTGTAACTGAAGCAAATAATGGCTTTGCAGTTTACACGTACTGTAAGATCAGGTAAACCAACAAAAAATTATTTGTGAATCTGATGTCAGAGGTGCAACCTGCTGTGTAAAGGCAATCCTTCAGGCCCCTGTGAATGCGCTATACTGTTTCTCTGAACCTATGCATCGAGTGTAGACGTACACTTCCTATGCACAAAGTGTTGGAGCACATTTTATTCAGTATTGAGTTAGTATTTCTGCCTGTCGGGGAGAGAGAGAGACAGGAGGGACAATAACGGTCTTCCTGTCACAGAAATGACACGTCACGGTGTCGGAGCAACGGTTACCGTAAGAATATTTTGTGCAAGCAGTACAGGATGTTAAATCCTCTCTTCATTACATCAGCTGCATTTTTAAGTATGATATAAATCTAGAGTAGACCATAAACGTTTTATATGCATTGTAGCAATTTTTTTATAACATTTTTAATAAAAGGTACAAATCAAACTCCTCTTGTGTGCTTTATGTCTCACACACAAACAAACACTTTGTCTGACTGTGCTTATTATATGGCTTAAGGAGCCAGTGCCAGAGCACAAGGTGGAATTGACCATAAACTCATTCAGACCGGGCCCCTCTAGAGACGCCACCTAAAGCATGCCTCAATACTCAATAGAATGCACAAGCAGACAGGGGGAGAACATACTAACCTCACAAGCACCAGCTGAGCCGGGACAGCCTTGAAAGAAACCGCCGTTATGATGTTAACACATTTCAGAAGTGGTGCATAAGAAGGGGTAAATGTTTAAATGTTGTACCATGTGGTGGGGATGTGTTAGTGTGTGTTGTGCACGTATGATTGGATCCGACAGCAGTACTAATTTCAGTGTCACTACTGGGCTGAGAATAGTTCACCAACCAAAACTCTTTAGCCACCATCATCCTGTGAGCACTGATAAAGGATTATATGATGACTAACACGAACTTTGCAACAACAGAGAAGCTACTATCTCTGACTTTACATCTACAAGGTGGAATGTCTCTAATAAAGTGGAAATAACAGCCAAAAGATCAAGAATAGCTCTTATAAGTCAGCCTGCAAATGTCTAGTTTTTAAAGGTCCCTCTGGATATGGCCTCATCATATGCTAAATTCTGATAAAGTAACAAAAGGTGGGTAAGTCTCCTCATTATAAAGACCACTAGAACACCTTAGCCAATATATTACGTTACCAGATACAACGGAACCTCAGAAATTGAACTTAATTGTTTCCAGAAGGCTGTATTCTGAAATTTCATTTATTTATTTTTTATTCACTTGCTTCCATCTCTTAATTTAATCCCAAACTTAAGATCAGAACTCTATTTGCCATCTGCTGTAGGACTTGGATCTTCTGATTTATGCTGGAGATAGTTATTTAAGACTTTGTCTGTGTGTTTGGGTTCATAGTAATGCAGGATAATTAATTTGGGATCAGATGCCTACCCGATGGAACTGCATGATGGATGTCTGCCTGTACCTCTCAGCAGTGAGGGAGACATTCATTTAGGCCAAGTCACACACCTGCAGAAATACCTCCACCACACCTTCCCATGCATAGCTAACATGTTGTTTCCCACTCCTAAAAGAAGTCTCTAAATACACAGTGATGATGTTCTGTGCCTAAAACCTTTGCCCAGTAGTGTACATATACATATGACTTTGCTCGATTGTTAGTCCACTGCAGAGCGAGGATCCAAACTTCTTGACATTTCTGTTTTTTTAGTGGGAAATCCAAACTACAACCCTATATGCAGTAAGTGTGCACCATAACGCTAGCTGAGGTTGGTACAAAAGAAATGGTATATAATGATGAATCAGGATGACGACAAAAACAATTAAACTCATTTATTTTAATGGTAAACTGGTTGAAAAACGTGAATCCGCGGCTGTGCTCCCTTTACAACGATTCCGTTTAAACAGTCACGTTTTCGGCCGCCACGAGAACGAAGAAAACTGTGGGCAGAAGGCGGCTCTGCCAATTATTTGCAGTTACTACGCGAGCCTGAGATGTGATTGGATGGTAGGCTGAAATTCGGAGAACCAATCAACGCTGTCCAGAGAGTTTATGCGACCAATCAGAGTTTGCTTTGCTAGCTAACCGTCGTCACCCAGGTAGTACAAGTTTACGTCTAAAACAAGATTTATTGTCATTAAGAATAGTCTAAAGATTCACAAACGGCACTGTTTTAGTCAATCCACGCATGTCGTACATAGTCCCGTGTGTGGGAGACTATGCAGTTACTAGGCGGGCCTGAAATTTGATTGGATGGCCGTCCGAAACGTCACGGACCAATCAACGCTGTCCTCAGATTCCCGTGGTCCATTCAGCGCGCAGCCAGCTGACCAGCGTCAATCAGCTGAGCTTTTCTCGCTGAGCTTTTCTCGCTGAGCTTCTATACAGTGCTTGAACAAGTTGACTGTGAGATAGCTAGCGCGGTGGGACCGTGTGAGTCGGCCGTAGTTTAACTAAGCAATGCTTAAAGTGTTTACGTTGAGTCCGAAATGCGTCGGCGAAACAAATGCGCGATACAGAGAGACAGAGAGAAAGAGAGAAAGAACGTAGTCGGTTTAATTAGTTGGCACTGAGCTGAGCTGGAGTGACGGTTAGCTGATTCATTGCATGTAGGTTAGTTATAGCCAGCGCCAGTAAGATTGCAGGATAAATGTGAGTTCAAGGAAACATTATGGTATGGGACAAAGGGACGTTATACCACTTAAAGTGTCCATGAAAAGTGAGAAGGCTCTTCACGCCGCTTCTATGTGTCGACTGGACCTGGATTCCGCTGTAAATGTACTGAAGAAGGAAGTTGAGTCCGACCAAGGGGTTGCCCCTTCTACAGCAAGGTAACAAGTCTTATGTTTACTCTTTATTCCTTTGACAAACTATTTAACGCACCCATCATTAATAAAGCGTTCGAGAGAGAGATATAGTTATAATTTCAGCTCCCGCTAATGGTCGTTGCTGTTTAGCTGACTTACTTTAAGGTATACAGTCCAGTCTACTGTTATGCTACAACAAAATTTGATCCTCCCGTGCCTTTTGAACGTCATATAAGGCTAAAACCCTCTAAAAAAGGCTGTAATATTGAACAATTCTGACAGCTTCTGACCGACTAGCGACAGAAATGCGTCAGTGTGTTGCGTAATCCAGAGCTAATGGTGAGCTGAAACGTGACCGAAGATATTCAGCTCCATGTTGTGGCTCCACACGGAGGGTAAACTCGAAATATAGTTCTAAAACACAAGATCATGACACTAACAGTTATCGTTTCTAATAAATCTAAGGTTCCCTGAATCTTGCACTTGCTTTGTTTAACTTTCACGAGCAGAAGTGCTTTGATTACTCAGTAAGCATATTATTTTCTTATTTTAAAGCATGTTGTGGTATTGAGTCAAACACAAGGAAACAGCAAAGTCCCAACAACAGTGAACACAACACATGTTATGTTGAATTTATCCACCCTTCCCTCCCTTTCCTGGCTTGGGTCAGCGATCTGGGTGTAAGTGTGCCCTTGATGAGGTAACAGTTAATCACAGGGTCTATAGAGGTAAATTTGCAGAACCAAGGATGATCTCCTGTCTGCTGAACCTTGAACGATGCTCTCCTGCACTGTCCTGGTGATGGGAGTGATGAACTCTGAGAAATGTAGCATGGAAAAGCAGTAATTATGACAAAAATGTTGACACACTACAGCTGGAGCAGAGCCATGTGACTTCATTTAAAGCCAGATTAAACTTCAGTTGATTCTGCGATAATTACATTTAGCAACATATTTAAGGAATCCCAAACTAACTGTGATAGTTAGGTGGTTAGTAGTGTCTTGACTTTTCTTTAGTTCACTAAACAAAAATTCAATGATATGGAGGTTACAACATCTAATATTTTATTCAGAATAGAACACAAATCATAGATCAAAAGTTTAAACTAAGAGAATGTATCATTTTAAGGGGAAAATATGTTGTTTCAAAATTTCATGGTGTCAACAAATCCCCAAAAAGTTGGGACAAGGCCATTTTTTACCACTGTGTGGCATCCCTCCTTCTTCTTACACTCAACAGACGTCTGGGAACAGAGGAGACCAGTTTCTTAAGTTTAGAAATAAGAATGCTCTCCCATTCATGTCTAATACAGGCTTCTAACTGTTCAATCATCTTGAGTCTTCTGTGTCGCACCTTCCTCTTTATGATGCGCCAAATGTTCTTGATAGGTGAAAGATCTGGACTGCAGACTGGCCATTTCAGTACCTGGATCCTTCTACTACATAGCCATGATGTTGTGATTGCTGCAGAATGTGGTCTGGTATTAGCTTGTTAAAAAATGCAGGGTCTTCCCTGAAAGAGATGACGTCTAGATGGGAGCATATGTTGTTCTAGAACCTGAACA
>JAVSBV010000087.1:0-17535 GCA_033117975.1 Parotocinclus spilosoma | reverse complement strand
ACATGATACATTCAGGAAACACTTGAAAATCTACCCTGCTTTTCACTTCTTGTGCACATGTATACTGTGATAGTGTACATGATGTAAAATTTAGTAGTGTATTTACAAATAAACACTTCACCTTATCAATGTCTTACTTTTCTCTTATGACCTGCCATACAAAAGAGTGACTGTGCCATACACACAAGGTCTCACTAGTTTAAAAAACATTTCTTCTTTTTATCTTTCAACATTTTGTCATTCCAGTCACTTAAAATACCCAAACTTTACAACACTTCAAATCTGGCGCCTTTACAGATCAACCATTTCATTAGTCGCCTACAGAATCTGCCAACAACCGAAACTTCTCTGCCAATCAGGGGGTTGCTCTTCTAGCTACTCTAACACGGCAAAGTAAAAAAACAACAAAAAAATATTTCATATCAATCCACATTATTCGCGCATCTCTCCACCACAGCTAAGGGTCAAATAAAACCGGATTTATTTACAACTTCTACTCCATAGTCTCTCATTATAATAATAATAATAATAATAATAGGTTACGCCTCTATAGCACCTTTCACAGAACCCAAGGTCGCTTAACAGAACTTTATTTACATAACAAGGCTTACATTTACCCACAACCACAGAGACAACAACAATATGTGAAATAAACAAATCTAAACGCTTCAACTCACAAGCAACAATATCACACCATTTTTCACACTTACATTCCACTCGCATCCTCTAATACACACCACAAACACACAAATACAGATGTTTCTTATAATTAGTGATCTCTTATTGTAGTTAAGGTCCTTGAAAGTTATGTTGAAGCCCAAAAGAAGAGGAAAAAAGAAGCAGTGCAATGTAAGAGTGTGACCACTCGGTAAAATAAAAATAAAAAATCAATGTATATTAATAGTAATGCATATAAGAACCCTAATAATGAACATTTTGAGCTTTAACAAAACTAGCTTGAAGGAGTATTGGAGAGAGAGACATGAGAAAAATCCAAATAAGTAAGTACACTTACTTCTTAGCAATTAAAAAAGGAGCAAAAAACGAGAAAAAAAAGTGTCACTAATAAAAAGGAACTTACATAAATGTAAGTTAAGTGAAGCTGGCAACTGCTGTAGCTACTGCTGGGACGTTTGTGTGCATGTAAGAAAACCGATTGAAATCAGAGCTCACTAGATCACCAGATTACTGACTACTCACCTAAAATCCTGCTCCTTATCAAATTTCTTATTCTATCTCTAGGCGTTTAGCCAACTCGAAATTTTATTGTGTGCTCTTTACATGCCCACTCGAATAATCAGACAATTGCAGAATTACAGAATATCACATGCATGTACACGCTCAATGACTCATTATGTTTATTAAGGTAAGGTCAGCTTTCTGCCCTGCTCTCCTAAAGCAAAAATGACAAAGAAATGCATTGTCAATGTTAATGAAGAACTTTGAAATCAATTTAAGTGCCAACTGTGAGCCAAGGCTTACTCTCCAACATCAGAACCCGTCCTCAAAAACCATAGTCCAAAATTTATTGTATTGTATTCTCAGAAAAGGGGATGAACTTCAACGCTCATGTTTTCAAATGTAATTACTGAGCATCCAAAAGCTTTGGCTTCATAATGTACACGTCCCCCTTTTAAGCTATGCCAAACCTCGACTTGATTGGCGCAGAAATTAAGGTACCAGAATACTGCCTTAAAGCCTGGGGTTCAGTTTCAAGCACTGCCACATGGCTAAACATTAACAACTTTGATTGTGAGATTGTACTGGTTATTAATCACTTTGGATGAAGGCAGCTGCTGTAAAATGTCAAACAGAAACAGAGCTTTCTACTTTATCTAGAATTATGAGGTCGGTCAAGTTTAAAGGCTTGTTTGGTTACTTTGTTTCTCAGTTTAAGATAGTTACCTTAAATCACTTGTTTACTTGTTCACTTTTTACGGTTTCACCAGAATCAATGTATTGTTTGTTTGGTGTACCATTAATACATATATTTTTTAAATGCAGCAGACTAAATATTCTTTAGTGCTTCTTTAATGCAACAAAAGCACTAGTTACTTTTAATTTTTATGCTTCAGAAACAAAAACTGAAAGTTTCCCCTTTATTTAAGCTAAAACTGAACATTTTATTCACAAATTTACCTTCTGTTTCTAGTAATTTCTTCCACTAGTCTTTTTGCGAAAATGTGCATTGTTTTGTACTGTTTATGCTTCAGAAATAAAATCATGATCAGATTTTGAATCGGGAGCAGAACATATCGTTACATCCCTATTTGATTAGGTTGAGAATGACTGTGTCCCAATGCACAAAATACGGTCCTTAAATAAGAGTTTCTTTTGTGGAACATTGTTAGTGTCTTGGCCAAACAAAAGAAAAATCTTCATCAAACCGTTAGGACGAAGCTCTATTGTGTTGTTTTCTTGAAATAAAGAACTTTGATCTTGGGTGAAGGACTCAACAGAACTTCTACTGCAAACGTTCAATCACGAAAAGCTTCCTGTACGCAGCTATGCGCCATTTAACAACGCATTACGTGCTGTGAAACCTAAGGTTTTTAAGCTACTATAATATATAAATAAAGAATGCTTACACAAGAAAAATGTGCAAACAACGCATAACTAAGATACTGCAGAAGATGCACGATAATTCTACTTTTGATTGGCGGAAGCCAAAAATACACCGATAAAGAGTACTAGGAACAGATGAACCAGAGACTCAACAAGTGAATGTGAACTAGTTAATACAGTTCTAGATTAGAAACAAACAAAAAAAAACACTACTTACAATAGGACAGGAACATACACTTACAAACACCATTTACAGCTTGATACAAATAAGTCGATGAAATCATCCACACAAACACAAGAAACTCACAAAAAAGTCTCTAAACACATCAACCAAGTTGGAATAGTCTCTAGTCTAAATGTTTGCTACAGTTTGTTGGCAGATCCTAGGAGAGAAGCAAGCGAGCAAGTCTATGGAAACGAGCCCAAAATAGTCAGCTTAAATCAAATCCTAAAGTACTAAAACAAATCCTATAATATACGTGTAATGTTATTCGCTTATTTGGACCAAAATACCGCTTAATCGGAGCAAAGAACGTGTACATTACATAATATCCGCAAAAACTCTTTGTCTCTGGCATCACTACCCGAAAGTTTCTCCCCAGCCCTCTACTGCCACCTACAGGTCTTTGCCTAACATTTCTATTTACTACAAAAAACAGCCACAAGTCTGCACTTAGCCACTGCAAAAGCAGATAAGCGATTTATGGGAGGATTCCTGTGCTCTACGAAAGAGTTTATGCTTTTATCAAAGGTCAGGAAATCCGGAAAGTTGCGATGACAAGAGCAAAACCAGTGGGAGATGAACACGCCCACCACTTTCTTGATTTTGTTCAAGTGCAGTCCGTCAAGAGAACGCGTCAGATCACTGGATTAGTTCTTCAAGCGTTGACTGGAATTTAGTAAGAACTTGTTTTTTACAGTATTGTGCTTCGCATGCTGAGTACTTATACATTGTGTTGTAGATCGTTTCAAAAAACTTGTTTCATTCATTTTTCAATTAACAAAGTTCGTAAGCAACAGTAGTTCTTGTTTGATACATGTGTAAACCGCACAATAAAGGTTTAATAAACATATAATATGTTACATAGCACATCCCGGCTTGTAACATAGGGCATGTTCATTTAATCGGACCAGCCGGTTATTAAGACCAACACGATCGCGTCCTGATGTGGTCCCATTACCTGGAATTGACAGTATTTGTCTTTTAAGCAGGCACCTGGCAAGTGTGGCACAAATAAATGGACTTTGGCACTGCCAAAGACAATGGCAGTTTAGAGTAATCTGTTAACCTAACACGCATGTCTTTGGACTGTAGAAGGAAACCGGAGAACCAGGAGCAAATCCACACAGGCACGGAGAGGATATGCAAACTCCACAAAAAGGACCCAGGCTGCTCCATCCTCGACATTCCTGCTGTAAGGCAGCGGTGCTCCCCACCAAACCACAGTGCCACCATGACTTTGGCTCTTACATTCCAACTACTGCTAGTGGAGCCGCAGCATGGACTGGCTGTTACGTCAACATATTTAAGATAGATTTTTATTTGCTATTAAAGTTTAATCAAATTAAGACCTTGACTGAAACAGTAGGACTGTCCAAATACTTTTTTCTGCATGTATAAACAGGTTGGAGTCATGTTTTCAGAATGCTGATCTTGAGCAGTTTAAGTCTAGGGCATTATAACGTCCGGTGCGGAGGACGATTTGATAGAAATCTAACCAGATAACATCAGCATGCATTCCCTTCTACACTCATTTTCTTTTCTTATCTATCCTTGTGAAATCCATTAAACACCGCCACTGGTAAAGCTCGACCTTGATAATGACCTTCAATGTCACTGCAGACAACAGCAAACAGATGATGTGTACCAAGGTACTCTGTACTAAAGTACAAAGAGGAACATGGGGAATGTTTTCCCCATCTGTTTAATTATTAGTCTCATCAAACACTGGTCAGGAGACACAGATCTCATAAGTGGGTTCAGCAGAAGCCGGAGACTTCACTTTAGATTTAGTCACAGAGCTGCAGCTAGCACGAGCAGCCACCAGATGAGGCAGTGCTCAGCTGAGCATGTGTGTCACGGCCCAACACAACTGAGGACAGAAATAACTGCTGTCAAAGACAAACAAGAGAACGATTCTGAAAACATAGCGATGCAAAGAGATAGAAAAGTGCTGGTAGGAATAAGTCAGGTATTAAAGTAATCAGAACCGGTTTGAAACTAACCAAGGTCGTACCAATGATTCCCTGGAATCGTTTTACAGTCCAGTTAACTCGTTAAAGAATAATCTGGAGAGTTAGCAGAAGGGGTCGGTGCGGACAAGACCAGTGACCAAACTGCAAGTCCGTCTTCTCTCTGCAGAAGAGCCACATGACTGGGTTGTTTTTACGTAAAAATAAAACTGAAGAAAAAATGTCCAAAAGCTATTGTTTCTCTTTTTCTCTCATCCCAGATTTTTCAGGGGCTCCAAACTCAGTTACAGACAGTCCAGACCTAATTCTACAACCATCTCCATAAACATATTTTGAAGGTGGATTTAAGTAAGATCGGTTCTTATGCACACATCCACTGCTAACAGATAACTCGGCCTCATGTCAGCAGAATGGGTTTGAATGGCTTTAGATGTGATCTTTTACGTCTAAATTTCCTTCCTGCTTCAGCAGCCCTGTTCTTGTTATTATGAAGGGGAAACATCAGCTCTGGTATGCAGTGGTACACCACAAAAGTTCACAGAATTTGAAGGTCAAACTCAGCATATTCATAAGTGGATGTGGTTCGTGCAGTAGCTAAGGTGGACTTAAAGGTCCAGGATTCAAATCCTTTGAAGCAAGCTGCTACTGTTGGGAGCTACAGCCAGGCTGAGAACCCTCTAAATCCTTGGATTATATGGTTTTTATGACTTGCACATCACTCTGGATAATTGTGTTTCAAATCAGCACTGTCCATACTGGACTTTGGGCCATTTCCTTTTGGGTACTGGTTTGAGGATTGGTGAGCATGATCCACATTTATGGATCATCCATGCTCTAAACACAAGAAACATCAGCAATAATCAACAGGCTTTATGGAAACAATGGAACACATCTGTGAAAACGGACTAAAAGTGCAAATAAATGTTTGGGGCTTTCCATAGTTCCAGCAGAACAAGGCAGTACATAGGGGCTACTATAAACTGGGTTAGTGTTGTAGGGGTGGTGGTGGGGGGTGGGATTGTGATAGCCTAGCGGTTCAGGTACTGGATTATGGATCAGAATATCCAAGGTTCAAATCTCATCTCTGCCAAGCTGCCACAGTAGACTTGAGCAAGACCCTTAACCGGCAATTGTCGCTCTGGATCTACCAGCTTTGTAACAACAGTTGAGTGAGTTTCAAACGTAATCTTAATCTTGGCCTTTCTTCCTCATTCTAATTTTATTTGATCTATACTGATTGGCAGGGCTTAAGAGAAAATCATTTTAAGAACCTGTGCAGCTTTCACTTGGACAATCGATCTTGTGGAAATTGTTAGCACCTTGTAGTGTGACAAAAGTATACAATGCTCATTTTATCACTTTCGCTTATCATATAGAAGCAATTTGTAGTTCTACAATTAAAGACTGCAGGCTGTTTGCTTCTCTGCATATTTTGTTAGTCCTTTATTAATTCAAATAATAATTTAATTTTCAATTTCCTCAAGCTTATATCAGCTAGAAGAATCTCCTGAAAAATGTTTGGTAGTCAATTCTTCTTTTAATTTCCAGGGTTGCCAGATCATGCAAGAAAAAGATGCGGCAATATCAATGGGGTTTGGCGGGTTGGGGTTGTGTGGAAGCCCCAAAAAAGGCAAGTCTCTGAGTATAAGCGGGTCTGAGAACTACCAGATGCCACTTCCGGAAATAAAAAAAAAATTGAGAAAACGCCTTGAAAATTTAAAATCCTTTCAAATCTACAGTAAGCGCCTGTGCAATAAGTGCAGGAGGCACGCCATGACCCAAAACGTTGGCTGCAAAAATTATTGTTTCGTTTACATAACATTAACGATGCCAAACGAGACTACAGACTCCATGGCAGCTTTTTAATATTAATACTATTTGTCTCTGGAAATTTAAAGGACAGAGTGGAAAGGAATATACAGGCAAGATGAAAAGTCTGAAAAATAAACAATAATAATAATAATAAAAAATAATAAAAAAAAAAGAATAAAAGCTACGCTCCTTGCGCAGAGAGCCTATTGGAGAAGGCCCACTGTGAATTCTCTGCTCATTACCTGCTCTATTCATATATTTGCTCACTCTGACATTCCCCGGACTTTATACTAGGTGCCTGGCAGGATAAAGTCTGGCTAATGGTGGGTACAAACGTTTCAGACATTTGCATTTAGGCATACTACTCTGCCGTGAAATGTCTGAAAAAGCTCTGGCTTACAGTAAGAAAGGTGAATAGACCTAAGAACCATCAAATCATCGACATCATCTTAATACGTCACATGAATAATTCAGCAAGTAAATTGCACCAAAACAATGGTTTTCAACTGCCAATGATTGACCAAAGTCAGTTTAACATAGAGGGTAAGTCGAAAACCACAGGACACAGGGTGATGCCTCCTTAGTATGATCACTCAGATTTGTTGAGGAGAGTTACTGATTTCTCACACTGATCCCTCTGGGCTGTGTTACGATGTGCCTCCAAGGCATTCTGCTGAAGACTCATTAACTAAATCTTTTACATTATTTGTTGTAATAGTGATTATTTACCTAATTTTACTGTTAATACGAACTAAACTATTGTAATTAAAATCTTGGCCACTCAAGGATGGGTCTCTTTATGAATCTTAGTCCCAAGGTTTCTTCCTTCAACATTTAGCGAGTTTTTCCTTGCCACTATGGCCCTAGGCTTGTTAAATTTTTGATTTTCCTTTTCAAATAATATAATATACCATTTTTTTGAGTTTTCTTCATCGGTAGTGGTTCTTCAGACAACCACATCATGGCTTGTCATCCACATATATAACAGTGATCTTTGTGGGCGTCGGTTGTTGATGTCTGTTGCTATGACACGGCAGGTGTGTTCCCTGGAATCATCAATACCATCTTCAGTTAGCTGTGACTGAAAATTTTCTTTTGTTGATAACTTTTGAACCAGAAGATATATTGATTTTTGATTCAACTTTGGTCTTCTTTAATATCCTACATGACCACCTTCCCATTGGAAAAAACTCCTGATCCAATATGATGGCTTTCAAGAAAAACATTACTATTCAGATATATAATTTTCCCTTTTGTTGCTGAAATAAAAGGGTGCCCTGTGCCTTCTAACTCACCCTGTATGATGTCTGGGGGGCAACATATCCCTAATGTTCAGAGACAGCAAAAACACGGCAGGTGCCACATGGGTTTTTGCTCTGCACATCCACCCGTCTGTACCCAAACAAGGCTCCTGCTGAATTTGTGCTAAATGACCAGCAAGCAGTGCTCCATTTCACAGGAGGTCAAACAGCACTCTTTATTTCCCAGAGGAAACCAATAACACACAAGTGCTAAAATTGCCTGCCTGTCTGGCCGAGTCTGGAGCAGAAAGACGGATTGCATCTGGGGTTTCTTGGACTTGTACAAGGACTGGAATGGCTGAGGGGAAAATAATTAGTACATGTAATATTTAAAAGCCTGCTCAGACAGTCTGATGGCGGATGTTTCAGAATAACCTTTACTAATCCTAGAACAATGTAATTAGACAGCTGACTGCTCATTCTACATAAAGCTCGTAGTATTAATTAATAATAATTCCCAGTGGAGAGCTGCACATGCTCAGTCCTGACACAGTCCCACACAATAAAAATAATCATCAGAATATTTACGTACATCCTCCAAGATTACATGCATTATACACCTCTGTTTAAAATATAAGTATAATATTTATAGAAAGTGTCTCCCCCAGTTCTATTAGCTTTTCATCACGGTCCTGAATAGTTTTGAAGATCTGCTGACGCTAATCCAGAGGTCCAGCAGTCTCAATACTTATCAAAACAATGACATGCTCTCCATCAGCCAATGCCAGCTGTACTGTACTATAACTATGATCAAGAATTGGATTTTATGTCTCGCTGTCGTCACCCAGCATCAGCAGCATAAAGGTGGTTAAAAGATACAAACAAAAAATGGATACACAAACCAAAATCTGACAGCACAAATCTGACAAATAGGGCTGTGACGATACCCATATTACCACAACACCACGGTTATGTAAGGGGCTAATCACCATTATCAGATATTATTTAAAGATACCTGAGAGTATCTGCAGATACAAAGTACCGACAGATTTCCTGAGATTTTGTAAAAGCAGTGTTCTGAGTCCCAAATAAGACACATGTTTGAAATACATCATGTACAGCATATCTTATATATGTAAATATATTTTTAAATATATTTTACAAAGGAAACTGAAGGTCTGGTTTAAAGCTGATTGCATAGCGCTTTCCATAAACAATTGATATACTAATGTGCTTTAAAAACAGGACATTATCGGTTTCAAATGAAAGAAAGCACTTAAAAAGCAAATGCGATGCCTTTTACCGATTAAAAATAAGATAAATAACTGGAAGAAAACTGTGTAACCATCACGGTCACAGTGCTTTTAGTTTGTTTAAGGTTTATTTATTTATTTATTTATTTTTTCACACCATGGCAGAGATGTCCCCTATTAATTACTGAAGGCAGTAGCAAATGATAACAGTAAACAGGAACAGGAAGTAGTTGAGAGTTTGTTGGACAGCATGTACACTCTACCTTTCTCTTTTAACCAAGAAGCGTTTTTGTTTCTTATGCTGGTGTGAGTATTGGTTTCTTTCATTTAACTATTTGGAAAGCTTGTTATTGTGCTATTTACTCGCATGCTGTCAGCAAACAATTTATGGTTTGGTTCTGCTCAGCTAAAGTGGTTATTTTGTAAGGTTGAGACTTCTACGCCAGCTGTATACCCAGCTGTATGGTTCTGTGTCTGTTCTACATTGCACCCTACTGGATTTTTGGCTCTAGACTGATTCTAAAACACATTGTCCCTATTCATCCATTACCTACCTATTTTCTGGACAATTGGTCAACTGTTTCTTTGTGGTTTTTGAAGACTGATATCACAGACTGAGTTTAGAAAACAACGGACTAAACGGGTCATACATATATCCATTTGTGTGTGTGTGTATGTGTATATATATAAATATATACACACACACATATACATATACGTGTGTGTGTGTGTATATATATATATATATATAGGGTGTTGGAATATAGTTTGAAGGTGTGTGCATGCGTGTAAGCGGGACAGGTGCTGAAATTGACATTAATATACTGCAAAGGTTTTCATACATATGTTGGTGGTTTGTGTACTTTGTTGGTTATTTTTGTTTCAGATTTTTTTCCATTAATTCAAATACTTATGAGTTTGTTTGGTAGATGCAGGTTATCCTTTATTATTTTTTTCTTTGTATCTCCTATACTGAAGTGTAGAGGTTACAACTGAATCGTTACACCCCTCTTTTTTATTTCTGAAGAGTAACAATCCAAATAATGAGCTTTCCAGTCGACAGTTCTAAAACGTCACTCTTTAGTCAGCAATTAAAAGAAATTAAGAGTAGGAGCAAAATTTTGTTGCACTATTGCCACAATTTCGCCAAATTTAAATAAAGTGCTAACAAACTAAAAAAGATGGCAAACAAATGAGTGCACTGACATTGAAACATCTCCAATCTCAAACTCATCTTTCACTGAACAGAAGATAAATGCATGGGTTTGCCCTCTGGTGTTTATAAACAATCAATTGCAACAGATGGCATAATAAACTTTATTGCATCATAATGAATCTCTAACAGATAACGTATCTATGTTATACATAAGTTAATAAGCTTAATAAAAAGGTCAATAATTGGACCATGCTGTGCATGGCTGTATTGTTCATATTAAATATAAAGTAAAGCTTTAAACTATGAGCTTTTTTCTCCTTCTCTCATTGACGCTCCTTTAGAGATTCATAAAACAAATACTCTGTAATGTAACAGTACGGCACACAAAGCATTTCAGTGTCCGTACTGTCATTAACTGCTCTAGTTACAGGCTAAACAAAATGATGTCTCTGTCAATAGCTCATTTTGTGAAACCAGTGATCTGAGACGTTGAATAAATTCCTTTATGGTGGCCCCATCAGTAATAGTGGAAGTTAAAAAAATCTAATGAAAAAGAACCAGGAGCTGAACTACATTTTGGTTGTGGGCTGAGAACGAATCGATGCTCGAAGGTGGATTCCGGCACGTCTCTTTAATGCGTGGCTGTGTTGGCAGCAGTCACACTTGAATAATATCCTGCTTACTTCCCTGGCAGGCTGACCAAAAGGACCTCATTAACTCTAATTGTTAGAATCGTTCATCTGTCAGCAGGAGGCAGCCGTTTTTGTACTTTCTCATGGAAAATTAGAAATATTTAATGATAATTAACGAGTGGTAGGGGAAAAGGAGAAGCAGTTACAAATACAGGAATACCGTACATACAAAAATTAAACAATACGGCGCAGCCTCTCCATCTATTGTATGACACCCTTCTCTGTTGACAGCGTGTGTGAATAACTAGGCTGTAAACAAAAGCTGGAGTGTAGGAGGCTGACTGGAGAGAGTCAACAAGAGGATCGAACTGAGGAAACGAAGACAGGGATGGAGAAGAAAGGAGAGGAAAGATTGAGTTCACAAACTGAAAAAGGTGGTGGCAGGGGGTAAAAGACAAGCTTTTGTTAGTCCCAGATAGCCCTAGTGGCCAAAATGACATAAGCATTGATGTTAAAAAAGCCAGATTACTCAAAGTCCTTCTAACTTTGTGGCCTCTATGGGTTTTTTATTGCAATAAAAAATTGGGAGTATTAATAAGTAAAAATGAATACGATACAATGTTAGTCTGTTTTATTAAACTACGGTTTATAAGATAGTTCATAAAGGTCATGTAAGAAAAACATTATTTCTTTCCCACACTTTTGAGTAAGTTAAAGTGCACTTAATAATCCAATCAATGTTGGATTTCTGCAGTTATCTGATCACTCAAGCTACCATGTAAACCTCAAACGAGGTTAACCAATCCTAGGGTGTGCTATAAAGGGGCGTCTGCTGGTCTTTCAAATAGGGAAATCTCATTGCCAGTTTACATAATACATTTTTTCAATTTATTTATACATAAATTGTGTTATTTGTATGTTCCTTTTTAAGAAAACGCTCCGTGATTCTATTTGCCTCTTTTCCAGGGACTGGACCGTGTCCTCTCAATGGCCAGCAGAGTTAGGCTGCTTAGACGGCCTTGGCCCATTGTGTTATGGGTGTAAGATTCAAGCCTTTTATTAATCCTTAATACACTCACAGATGGAGCTCTAATTACCACTATTAATAACAGTTTGTACAGCTGAGGCATTGCACTGTCCAACAACAAACTAACCAAACGATACTCAAACAAGAAAATGTTGAAATTAGGTTAAACTGAAACTGTTTTATTTACAGTGTAAAATTAACGATGGAAATGACCAAATAATTTCACCAAGCAAATACCAAGATACTTCACTAGTAAAATGTGATGGGACCGAGCTCCTAAATGATTAAATGACGGTGAAGATCTCAAAACCGCTGTCAAAAAAAACAGGTGCCAGCCGAGGCCCACCCACAGCTCCATTCACTCCCAGAGATGCTCAGCTTCTGGGGTGGGGCAAAATTGTGGAATTTATATGATGACTATCAAATTTCGTGGTAATGAGAATAAACTGCTACATGCAGTTTAATTGAAATGAATGGATTCTCAGCTTCTACAGATAAATGTATTGAGAAAAGACCATATAAGAAAACAATATATTAAAATCTATTGCGTTGGAGCTACGAGTATTTATGAAAAGGTAACAAAACAGAGTGGATTTGTGATAGGTAGCCGATTCTGAACGCAATCGTCTACGACATGAACATTATCTAACGCATTTGTAGTCAATTTAATGTTAGCACAACTGTACATATTTGACCATTTAATTTTGGGCATTTTAGGGGACGCTGAGCTTCTCTTGCAGTGTTTGAGAATTCACGGCTGGTGCTATCGTACGGTATATCTAGAATCTTTCTGAAAAGTCACCAAAACCTGTGACCAAAAGCTAAGTTATTAATCTTTGTAAGTGACTTTAAGGAAAATAAGCTCACACTCGCATAAAATAAGAGGATCTGGGAGAGCTCAGCGCTCTAAAGGTCATGTCTGCATGCAAGTAGAGACTGAAAAAAAAAACTATTGAAATTGGAATAAGGGGAAACGTGCTGAGAAATATTTTACAGAGATAAAATCCATTTCTTAATCTGCTTTCTAGTACTTAAATCCAATCAGGGAAATCAGAGTATAACATTTTCATGACTACTTAAATAATTGGGTAACTTGCTAAGCAGTCAGAGAAAAGCACTTAAGTAAAGCTTGGTGTTGCAAATGTTTAAAAAAAACCCCAACAAATTAAATAAAAGGCAGAAAGCGCTGGCTGCGCTGTTACTCGTTACGTACCCTGGGCGAGCATGCTGAACTCGAGGAACAAGGCGATGTGGTAGAGCTCCATGGCTTCCTCGGCCCTGCTCATGCTCCCCTTGCCAGCAGCCAAAGCCTGAGCCTCGCACAGACTCCCGGCCGGGCTGCACCGCACCACCCGGTCCAGATCCACCGCGTCTGTGTACATGCAGTGCAGCACCACGCCGGCATACTTTCGCGGGATGATCGACTCGTTCAGGACAATGCGTGCAGGGCCGCTCTCTTCTTCGACCGCACGCACGCGCCTCTGCAGCAGGTTGCGGAAAAAGGGTGAGCGTGCTGCCAGCACGGCCTTGTGGGCCTTCAGCTCCTCCTCGTCTGTGCTCATGTCGGCTCCGAACAGCTCATCGGGCTCCGAGTCCGAGGAGAAGCAGAGAGCAGAGTCGTAGAAGCACATCCGCTGGCGTAGCTCACGCATGTCCGATTCCAGTGAGCTGGGTGTCCCGAACTCTTCGCTGAGCCGCAGTAGGACTTCCATGTTGTGCAGGCGGGCGTCTTCGGCACCAAGCTCACCCGTGTACAGGTAATGCAGCAGCGCAGAGAACATGGCGGCGTCCATGCCCGCTGTTCCCACGTCCAATAGTAACTGGGTGCTGTAACCGGGGGAAGAGGACAACATAGTTCTAAAAAAGGGGCAGCGGGCAGCAAGGATGGCACGGTGAGCCGGTAAGCGGGTATCCTGGAAAACCAGCTCGACATCCGTACAGTATTTGTGCTGGTAGAGGGCAGCCAGATCCTGTGACAGAGTGCGAGCTTCGGGACGGGCCAAGCCTGCCTGCGCGCTCAGCTCTTTAAGCGCGGCCGTGCCCTCGTACTCCTCGACCAAGGCGGCAATGTCTCGCACGTCCCAGCCAGTGAGCAGATCCCGCATGTGGCGAGCATGATCGGCCGAGCGGCTCGCCTTACGGCGCTTGATGAACCTCCGTTTAAGTGTGGCCAGGCTCGAGCTCTTCTTCTTCTTGTCCTGAGGTTTCTCGGGGCAGTGCTCCAGGCTGTAGAGCTTGGACTCGCCGCCATGGACCCCAGAGTTATAGGAGTTACCTGTTTAAGGTAAAACAAACAAAAATCAAATGTGGAGTCAGAACAAAATTACTACATGTAATAAGGGTTTAAATGTAAGCGCTGCCACTGTTTGGTCCTTGAGCAAGGCCCTGAACCCACAAACTGTCTGGTTCGTACGACTGTAGCCGCTGTAAGCTGAACACCTGCTTTTGATGGTTCAGTAAGGTTTAATTCCTAGTTGCGTTTGTTACCATTGTTGAGTGAATTTCTTGCTCTTCCTGAACAGATTCAGTACTTTCTCTTATTAATTACTGGACATTGGCTCAAATCCATAATTACAAGCTTATGAGACTTTTATTCCCTTGATCATGTTGGTCCTGTCTCACTGTCCAGCTCTGCTTCTCAGTCTGTCTATCATACATGTTTCTCAGCTGCCCTACATAACAGACAGAGAGTCAGCAAAACAGTGAGATGGACAGTCAGTCTGTCCTTCTCTACTGTGTTTCCATGCCACTCCCATTATCTGTAAAGTCTCTCTCAGTATCTTTACGCCTGCCTGTCTCTCCCTTTCTGTCCATCTCATCTCTCGTAGTCTGTCTGTTTCTCTTACTTGCTGCCTGTCTGTCTGTCCATCCCTCTCTTTTCCTCTCTGCCCTTCAGTCCATCTCTTTCTCCGTCTCTGGACTCCTTACTCCAATACTGAACAAACTTCTTCTAAATAAATGTATTATTTGGGAGCAACAAAAAAATCTCAGGATTTGATATTAGTGTAGCAATGCTATCACCTCACTATTAAGAAATTACTTAGTCAAAGAGACTAAATGCCATCAAGGTTATTTAACTGCATGCAAACAAAGCTGCCAAAATCTAATGATAGGTTACTGAATGGCTTGGACCTTCTAAAGTAATATAAAAGCATTAGCGCTGGTACAGAGGAGTGTCCCTAAAGCACCATTAAAAGCACAAAAACAGCAGACCATTTAGCTTCAAAGTCTTTACCTGCTTTAAACAGGAAACGATGAGGTCATCTAATGTCCTTCCAAGCAAGGCTGCTTTATATACAATCTGTTAATTCGTCCCAAATGACAGCTTACTCAATGCTTCTGCTCAATGTTCAAGCACTCGTCTTAAGCCAGCGGTCATTTTTAAATATCGTACGACTTTATGGTTCTACTGACAGAAGTATACACACGAGGACAATAACAAGGCAACCCAGCAGATCGAGAACAAAATCTGCATCATTACCTGTTTTCCAAGATCTGTCTCTCAAGAAAAAGCTTCCCTCAACGCAGCACACTCATACCAAATGTTAAATCACTTTATTTCAAAACGTAGTCAATTGATTGTTAGTTGTTAAATAACTGGATCAGACACCAGCACCGTGATCAAGCAAAGGTCAGGAAAGATTTACCTATATAAGTCTGCTGAGTCGGTGAATGTCCACCAAATCGAGGGGAACATGACTGAGGATAGCTGGCATTCACACCCATCTTCTTTCCCTTCCTCCTCGTCCAGTGCACTGCTGGTGCCACCCTGCTAAATCATCATAGGTCACTGCCCTGACGATGTCCCGACTTCACTCATTTAAGCCCCTGAAGACGAGGTGACCCAGAGCGCCAGCAGCCATGCCTGACAGAAAGAGAAGAATTAAAGTTCAGTATATTCCAGTTCAGTGTATCAAAGCAGTCATACACATTCCTATGCTGAAAAAAAAACCCATTTAACTAATTTAATTTAGTAAGTGACTAAACACCATGACCCGGGGTCCAGGCCCCCTAGCTACTGGGTCTGGCACTACATATAGGAGGGCAAGAAGGCAGGCAAAACTGCCTCACGGGCATCCCGCCAGTGCACCACAGAATTGAAGGCAGCAGAAAGGCTATAAAACACTTTCGTGGAGCCCATGAACCTTAATATATAGTTCAGAAAAAGAATTTGATTATTTAATATTAAAGTCTGTCTGTGAGAATATTGGCTGGTTGCAAAGCAGAAATCCGATTACTGCCCAAGTCCTGTAAACCCAGATAATTCTGATTATCTGATTACTCAAGTGCAAGTGTTGATCGAATGACTGACAAAATCTGATTTACTGCAGTTATCGAACACAGCAGACGTAAACAAGTACACCTTAAAAAAACAACAACTCTGTTTTGGATTTCAGTACAGTGCGCTGAAAATTTGGATTTTTTTAGCTCAGTCCATTACAAACGATTTGCTTGAGTAACTCCACTTTTCTTGCTACAGTCTAAAAACAAGGCAGTCTTACAGGGCCTTACAGTCCAATCACTTCAGCATAATGTATTGTTTTGGCTCCAAAATATTTCTGAACTTGCTACAAATGGTAAAGTGTCCCTTTAGTGCCAAGACGTACATTGCTTTGGGATTTGGATTTGCTCATGTGCAAGCTTTAGGTCTGCTCGGATATTCAGGCTGTGCTTTACTTTAGTGTGCAGTCCACCTCTAGAAATGGCTCGCTAGAGAAACTCATTACAGGTGGGTGATGAAGTCTTAACCTCCCCCACTTCTGACATTCAGCGGGTTTGACAAAACGAATAGTCCTGTTTTATTTAAACGTCTAGTTCCTCTGCCTCTCTGAGAAAGCACATAACCTCTTTAAGAAGCACATTTCCTGCTTATTTAGGTCTGCACGGAAAGGAAAAGTTCATATTCGGTACGAGCCTCTATTTCGACTGTGCCGCAGAGCCCTCCCCCACTCGCCGAATACTGAACTGCATTGTTCGCAAAATCCCCACAAGGCCCAGGCGTCTCAGGTTACCCTTATTCTTTAGTCGTCCCCAGACCCCCTGCCAAGGCGGATGCTGAAAACAAAAACACAAAGATGCACAGACTCTGGTTTCAGTGCCAGTCACAACAGCGGAGCGACCAGCACATGTGTGGGTCCGTGTTTTGACAGTTTCCCTTTCATGCCGAGTCTGGAATGCTTTGGACTTCAAAGCTGTGGGTTTTACAGACCTGACTGTGACCCCGACTGGGGGAATGAAGGCAAAGCAAAGCTGTTGTATGTCAGCACGGCAGGGGAGGATGCGCCTGATAGAGGGAACAACAAGAAGAAGAAGCTGACAACAGAGTGACACCTAACAAAGTCATGTAGCTGATACAGGCCTGAATGATATAACAAAAACATTACATACCAGGGCTGTTTTGGTGTAGAACTGTTTTTTTATTGTTATCTCTTTTCTCAAAATTCTACACAAAATACCCCATTATGACCATGTGAAAAAAGTTTTATTTGAGAGTTCTGAAAATTTATTAAAAATAAAATACTAAGAAATCACATTTACGTAAGTATTCACAGCCTTCGCCATGAAGCTCAACATTTAGTTCAGGTGCATCCTATTTCCACTGATCATCCTTGAGATGTTTCTACAGCTTAAATGGAGTCCACCTGTGGTAAATCCA
>JAVSBV010000086.1:7158139-7168258 GCA_033117975.1 Parotocinclus spilosoma | reverse complement strand
CAGCACTTTTCAATTTCTCGAGGACGATGTGGAATCAATACAAGGAAGGAGGAAGAAATAAAAATACATTTTAATTTTAAAATAAATGTAATTTAAATATATTAAATTAAAGCAAATCTGGAAAATGAACAAAAGAAAACCGTTGGCTTTTCAAAGGAGGGCGAAAAAAGTAATAAAAAAAAAATTATTTGAAACATTGGTGCTGCGGCGGATCCGAGAGATACCCCAAAACAAAAAAAAATATTTTTTTTTTGTATTTTATTCAAACAAGATCGTCGGCGGAGCCGCGAAACAAGCAATAAAAAAAAAGTCTGGCCTAAGAGTCGTCATTTAGACACAAACTAGACTTTGTAAAATGAAAACAGCAAGAAGATAAGGTTTAAAGATTATAATGAATTTAAAAAAAAACGTGAAAAGTAATTAAAAAAAAAATCTTTGTATACGGCGCTTACCTGTAATCACGCTGCGATTTCGTTCTCGTCCGGATCGGCCACGCCTGTGTTTTGAGGACGATGTCACAGTCGGTTTTTAGTCTCAGCGTAAACGTCTTGAACCGCCCAGAACCCAGTCCAGTCCGACCGGCCCTCTGCGGGGGATGGGGGGGTGCCGCCGTTGCCGTTACCCGCTGAGCGTCCAGCGTTGCGCAGTAATATTTTTGATGTCTCGTTTTTGTCTTCTGTGTCTTCTCAGCCCCCCTCCCTCCCCATCCGGCGCCCCTCGCAAGCCGCCCAGACGCTCTCTGAACCGCCGGGATCACCGGGTGGATTTGAAAAGGCAGATCGGAGCGAAAAATCCGCCTCCCAGGTAAAATGGCTGCTACCGCAGAAGCAGAGAGCTGAGCATCACACATTGCCCCCCCTTTCTTCTATGTTCGAGGATCATTTTATGTGGACGTTTTCCCCTCCCATTTCAAATTTCTCTCACCATGGCCATGCATGACATGAATCGCGCCAAGGGTTTTCCTTGCAAAGAGTGCGACGCGATATTCCCGAGCGCACCTAGCCTTCTGGAGCACACGAAAGCCCACTATCACCACGAGGCGATTGGCAGATTCGAGTGCGAGCAGTGCGGGCGCGTTTTCAAGCATGCCAGTAGCTTGGCGTCGCACAAAAAGTCCCACGAGTCGGGCTCGTTCCAGTGCCCGGTGTGTACCCGAACGCTGCCCAATGCTTTAGCTTTGAAGAACCACCTCCGCATTCATACTCTGTCTCCTAGCGCGCACGCCGAAGAGGAGAATGAGGAAGGTGTTGATGAAGATAGGGATTATGGCTTAGCACAAGATCTTTCTGACACAGGTTACCGAGGCGGCGGCGGCGGAGGCGGCGGAGGCGGCATGATGACGGGCCACGACCACGACAAGCAGAAGTCGCCGGGCTCCGAAGATGCGTGGGACAGGCCCTTCAAGTGCGACCAGTGCGACAGGACCTACCGGCACCACGGCAGCCTGGTCAACCACAAGAAGTCGCACCAAGAGGGCACGTACAAGTGCGCCGTGTGTTACAAACAGTTCAGCAACCTGGCGGCGCTCGGCGCCCACGAGCGCACCCATTCCAAGTTCAAACCTCCCGGCATGTCCTTGGGAACCCTGGTGCACGAGGCGCCGCCCGATCCCCGCCCGGGCGCCCTGCAAAACGACGACATGGCAGCCTGGTTCTGCCACCTGTGCCAGATCTCTTTGCCCAACAAAACAGAATTCCAGGAGCACATCCTGCTGCACAACGCCGCCTCGTCTTCGCTGGGGCTCACGCGGAGCTTCCCCGGGATCGTCCCGCACAACCTCGGCGCTGTCCGCGCCCCCACCGTCAACCCGTACACGCCCGCCCTGGGGGACCCCCTGCCGCTCCCTCCCTTGCCCGACAAGCGTTACGACCAGATGCTGGGCCCGCCTGTCAACAACCCCATTTACACCTGCGCCTACTGCGGGTCCGGACATTCCGACGTAGAGAGCCTCAAGCTCCACTACCTGTCTCACGAAGCTCAAAGCCACCCGCCCGGGCACGGGCAAGACGGGCCCTCCATCCTAAATCCGGATGGCCTGGGGTCCAACTCCCAGCCATCGGTGTCCTCGCCCGGCGGAGAGTCGCGGCAACAGCAGCCCTCGTCCATGGACGACGGCGACCGCAGGTTCAAGTGCCAGGAGTGCGGGAAGAGCTACCGGCACGCCGGGAGCCTGGTCAATCACAAGCGCTGCCACCAGACGGGGCAGTACCAGTGCACCGTGTGCTGCAAGGAGTACCCGCACCTGGCCGCGCTCCACAGCCACCTGCGCAGTCACAAAACGCGCCCGAACTCTCAAGGCATGAACGAAGGAGACTGGCTCTCGTCCGAGCCCTTGACGGGCCTAGATTCG
The DNA here is from genome assembly GCA_033117975.1 of Parotocinclus spilosoma. Taxonomy (NCBI): domain Eukaryota; kingdom Metazoa; phylum Chordata; class Actinopteri; order Siluriformes; family Loricariidae; genus Parotocinclus; species Parotocinclus spilosoma. The sequence goes on along the minus strand of JAVSBV010000086.1, from coordinate 7,165,908 downwards.
CAGCAGGGCTTCGTGCACTCCCAGGAGCAGGAGAACGGAGCCACCACTCCCATCTCGTTGCCCGGGAACCTGGGCGACACCGCCCACTTCGTCCAGGACGGCGGGCACGGGAGTGGGCTCGACTCCCTGGAGTTCCACGACCGCTTCGACGGCTCGCTAGCGCAGGGCAACTCTGGGCACTCGCCCCTCCCGCAGAACAACCGCCAAGCGGCCAGGCACATGTGCACCCAGCAGGGCAACATGTCCAACGGTTACCTGGGCGGCATGGGTTTCCAAAGCGCCAGCGGGGCGTCCTTGCCGGCGAGCAGCGCCAGCCATAAGGAAAGCAACCGTCAGCGGCACGGGCAAAATCAAGCCAAGAGAATGGACAACAAGGGCGGCGACGACGACGACGGAGAGGTCTATCAGTGCACGGTGTGCGGAAACCATTACGCCAGCCTCCGGGCCCTGCGCAGCCACTTGCGCAGCCACGGCGTGGACCAAGGTCCCGGACCCTCCCTGACGCCCTTGGGCGAGCAGCAGTGGAGGCGGCGACCGGAAGGTAGCCAGGCGAACCTGCTGGTGTGTAGTGTCTGTGGTCAGACGTTCAGTAGAAAGCAGGACCTCCTTAATCACCAGTCGGTCCACGGACCTCCTCGACCGGGCGGCTCCGGTCAGGGCTTGGGGGGCGGCAGCGCTAGTGCTAATGGCAAAGCGGATGGGAGGAACCACATTTGCGTTGACTGTGGCATGTTCTTTGCAGATCGCCATCACCTGATCGCTCACCTGTGCCCAGGCAAGGCGAGAGGCGGCGGCGGGCTGAGCAAAAACTCGAACGCTAAAGGGATGAGCGGCGGCGGCGCAGGCCACCGGCCAATGCCTGGGGCGGACGACCGGCCGCACAGGTGCGACCAGTGCGGGAGAGGGTACAGGCATCCGTGCTCGCTCCTCAACCACAAGAAATCGCACAAGACCGGCGTCTTCCGCTGCCTCGTCTGCCAAAAACGCTACTACAACCTGCTGGCTCTCAAGAACCACCAGAGGACTCATTTTGACTTAAAGAGGTTAGCCAGCATTGCATGTGCCCTATTCTACTCTAAACTGTGTATAGAAAAAAAAAAAGAAAAAAAAAAATCTCTTTGACTGTGTTTATGCCGAGCTCCCGCCAGTTGTGTGTACAGGTCACGGTTCGAAAACCAGAGATTAAAAAAAAAAAACGTTTCGCCGCGCCGCCTTTCTTACACGCAGGCACCCGCGATTCCTAACACCCGTCCCTCGCGCGTCGCGTAGCGTAGCCGCGGGGTTGTGTGCCGTGTCTCCATATCGCACTCCTCACCTTTCCGGCGTCTTGTGTTTCCCTTTCTCTTCTCTCTCCCCAGGCACAAGTGCGAGGAGTGCGGCAAAGCGTTCAAGATCCAAAAGCAGCTCATCAACCACCTCCGCCTCCACGAGGAGCACCGGGCCAAGACCGGAGCCCGAGGCCCGGACCACCGAGGAATCCAGACCATGAACCAACACAACGGCGCCCCGCGCTACGAAGGAGGGCCGTCGCAGATGCAGCCGATGCGCATGGGCGACCCCAAGATGCAGGCCCCTTCCCAGATGATGCAAGGCTACGGCCAGCCCCAAGCCTACAAGAAGCCGTACGCGGGGGCCCGGGCCCAGCAGGTGGACGACGGGAGCGGGCGGCGCCCCTTCGCGTGCGACCAGTGCGGGCGCACGTACCGCCACGCGGGCAGCCTGGCCAACCACAAGAACCTGCACAAGATCGGCGAGTACCACTGCAACGTCTGCAACTCCACCTACCCCAACCGGCTGGCCATGAAGAACCACCTGCGCATGCACTTCGCCCTCAAGAAGTACTCCTGCCAGGACTGCGGGCGCGGCTTCCGGAACCAGCGGCAGCTCGAGACGCACACCGCCAACCAGCTGTGCAAGGACCTGCCGGGCCCGAGCGTCCCGCCGCAGCCCATGCCGCCGCCCCCGCCCAACTACGAGTGCAACTGGTGCGTCGACGGCTTCCGGAGCGCCAACGAGCTGGCGACGCACAGCTGCAGCGCCCAGATGCCGTCCTCCTCGGCCTCCCTGAGCGCCGCCCTGGGGGCCATGGACGCCTCGGACCTGGGGTCGCCCGAGCGCGAGGAGCGGCCGTTCGCGTGCGACCTGTGCGGCTGCTCGTACAAGCACGCCAGCAGCCTGCTGAACCACAAGAACACGCACAAGACGGGGAACTTCAGCTGCTCGTACTGCGACAAGCCCTACACCAACTACATGGCGCTGCGCAACCACATGCGCATCCACACGCAGAAGAAGCGCCACATCTGCTCCACCTGCGGCAAGGCCTTCCGGCTCGCCCGCTTCCTGCGCAACCACCAGAGGGTCCACGAGGAAGGGCACGCCCGCTTCGGGTGCCCCACCTGCGGCAAGAGCTTCCAGGGCCGCTCCGGACTCGCCAGGCACCGCTGCGGGGACAACCAGGTAGGCAACGAGTACGGAAGGAAGGCCGCTTCGAGCGCTTCTGCGGCGGAGGGGGCGGAAGAGTGCCGGTTCACGTGAGTTTTTACGTCTAGTTGTTCGTTGATTTCTGAACTGAACTTAGTAAAGATCACACGGGTTTCTACATGTCTATTACAGGTATATGATCTCCAATCCGGCTTCCTCGGGACCATTCGCGTGCCGGAATTCGGATTTTTCTGAAGTTTGGACAGTATGAATTAGTGGAGACCAGATAAGTTACCCTACCACCCCTTTACTTCCAGTCAGCATCATGATCTAGAACTTTAAACTGAGCCTGTGTGCTAGTACACAGAAATGTTGTTGTTTGTTTTTTCTGCTGTGGTTTAAAAAAAAAAAAAAAAAAAAAACAATTAAAAAAAATTTCTCACTGATTTGTGTTTGAAAGAATCAAATCAAATGTCTGCTCATTTCTTCACCACCTCACTTCTCTCACTAGCCCAGGCCTCAACCCCCGACCCAACCACGCCCCTCCGGCCCAGTAGGGGCGCTGCAATTCGGACGCGTTCAGTGTTTGTTTATCTAGAACCGCCCATACTAACAGATTACTAACGATCTGTAAGATCGACCCCTTTATTACCTCATTAAGGTCCCCGTTTCTCCCGACCTCTCGCTCCGGCCAACGCCCTTAGAAGGAAATGGCATCGTATTGAACACCAGGGGGCGCAATAACGTCGTATCTCCTACTTACTTCTAGGAGAAATGGGGAAAGATTAATTTGGTTTGTTTAAAATTTACGTTTCGGTTTATTCATTAGGGTTTTTATTTTTTTTTATATGTATTTAAGATTTTTTTCCGAACGATTGTGTTCATTAGGACTTAAAAACGTTCTAAACTTTTTACCGGAACTTTACTAGGTCCGTAACGATACACAATTCTCAGGATTATCGTTGGATTCGATTTTACTTCGATAACAATAGTCATTTTCTTATGTGAAGCTGGACTCACTGCTAGCCGAGAACAGACGAGTCTGTCGCCCTCTTGTGTTCAACGGTTGCAATTGCGTTAGTGGGGTTAATTTGGGTTAATTTGGCCTCCCTTAAAATAAATTTCAAATAGATTTCAGACATAATTCAGTTAAAGAAATGTTAATATTCAGTTAAAGAAATGTGTTGCCGTAATGTAATCGTTAAATGTTTCTTAAAAAGATCCGCATCTGACGAAAACCGTCGTACGTCAATAGTGCGTTAACGCAAAAGCACGGTGTTAACAGTTAAGGTTTTATAAAAGTCGATCGGAGGAAAGCGTACTTTCGGTATTCTCGTCGTGCGGCGCCCTCTGGTGGACAAACTAGGGCACGACGACATCCGTCAGCGTGTCCGGCGTCCCATGAACAACCCGGTCTGGCTGTGGACTCCTGACCTAAAGCTGATCGGAAACCGGTGACTAGCACCACCTAGTGGCCGTTACTGTTTTCTGGGATCAGGAGGAACCTGGGGAGGCGTTTTAAAGTTAACCAATGGCCTGCCTCGTCCGTACCACCCACCCCAAAACAAAAAAAAAGTTTGTATTAATAACCAAAGTGCCTTGTTTTTAGGCAGCTGGATTAAAGATCATATACCTGTACTCACCTCTGTACTTAATCCTTACATAGCCAGATAGGAATCAAGATTTAACCGCGTACCGAGGCGGGGCGTGATACTTACCGCCGTCTCCTCTTCCTCTCCCCTCCCCCACAGGTGTGAGCAGTGCGGGCGCTCGTACCGACACGCCAGCTCGCTCCTGAACCACAAGAACACCCACACCGTCGGCATCTACCACTGCGCCGTGTGCCTCAAGACCTATCCGAACCTGCTCGCTCTGAAGAACCACCGCCGCATCCACTCGGAGACGCGCCGCCACCGCTGCGGAGAGTGCGGCAAGGCCTTCCGGGTCTCCTCCCAGCTCCAGAACCACCGCCGGATCCACCAGAAGCGCCGCGACTTCAGCTGCGCCCAGTGCCTGCGCAGCTTCCCCACCCAGGCCGGCTTCCGGCTGCACCTGGAGACGCAGCACAGCCGGGCTCCGCCCAAGCCCTCCCACCAGCCGTCCGACCTGGGCTGGAGCTCGGGGCTGGACCTGACCCTCATGCAGGCCTGCCAGCAGAACAGGGGGCGCGCCGAGGGGGCCCGCAAGCCGCACGTCTGCGACCAGTGCGGCCGCGCCTACCGGCACGCCAGCTCGCTCCTGAACCACAAGAACAGCCACAAGTCGGGCGCCTATTACTGCGGCCCGTGCCAGAAGGAGTTCAGCAACCTGATGGCCTACAAGAACCACCGGCGCATCCACGTCGAACCCAAGCGCTACCAGTGCCCCGACTGCGGCAAAGCCTTCCGCGTCTCCACCCAGCTCGTCTGCCACCGCCGCATCCACACCAAGGAAAAGCCCTTCTCGTGCCAGCACTGCGACAAGCGGTTCTCCAGCAAATCCAACCTCAGGCACCACCAGAAGGTCCACTGGTCCCAAAACGGCGTCGGCACCTCCGGCTTCCTGGCCGGACCTTTTATATAAACGCACCAGCGGCGTCGTGAAGACTCGTCTCAGTAGCGGAGGTGCCAAAAAAAACGCTTTTAGACGCTTCGTTTCGGTCCCCCCCCACCCCCCCTCGATCAGAGCAGGTCGTTTAGGTTTCCGAGGACCCCACCCCACATCAACCCCGCCCCGCCCCGTCCCATCCGTACCGCGGGCGCGTGCCGATAATGACCCAAGAAACGTCCAGTATCGGTACCGCTTCGGTTGTCGGCACACGCCCTCAAATCCATTTCTCCCACCGTACAACAAGGGCGGTTCGTGTAACCGTTGTGCGCTCGCGTAAGTTTGTGTAGCTCGACCTAGAGTTAGACGTCGCATCGGTGCCGGGCGCGGTCGATCCTTATAACCGTCGACTCCCACGATCACGCCGACGCAGCCGCGGCTTTCTGTTGATGTAATTGTAAAAAAAAAGGGAAGGTAAAACGGATCCGGTTAGATTTAGTGGATAGGAAACGTCGTGCTTTCTGACGAGGATTTAAAAAAAGTAATAATAATAAAAATTACAAAAAAAAAAAAAACCCTAGATAAGCTTGTATATTAATAGTCGCGCCGGCATCCTCGGTTTTATCGTATCGTATTCCGTTGTATTTCCGACCGTATTATTTACAGGAACACTTTTTTTTTTGTTTGTTTGTTTTTAATAAAGACCTCGCTGTAGTTTCCCTTTATTATTTTTTTTATTTATATTAACCCTTGTCAGGCTAGTTTTTAGGACCCCCCCCCACCCAACGCTCGTTATTCTAGTGACCTCCCTCGCTTTTATCTTCTCGAATCGCCGGCTCCTTTCTGTACCATAGATTTTGGGGGGGGGGGCGTGTTACCCCCCCACCCCCGGACCTGTATAGACATGACTGTATTGTTCCGTCCTCGTAACAGTCGTCCTGCCCCGGCCAGCCCCCTTTTCCCCCGCAAATGGACGTGCCTCCGTTTCCCACCGACGCCATTTTCTTGTGAACAATCATAGGCAATCTTTTCCTTTTCGTGTATTTATTAGTATTATCTCCCTCTTTATTTTTTTTTTTTTGTTGTTCGTTTTTAATGATTACGTTTTTATTTAAATCCATTTCAACTTACTGGGGCACCCTTTTTGTTGCCACTCGGTCCACGATGTAAAAGAAAAGAGCACAGTTAAAGTGTGTGTGTGTGTGTGTGTGTATATAAATATATGTTCCTATAACCTGAAAGTAGGTGGAAAAAAGAAAGCAAAGCTATATAAACGAACCTGGGTGCATTTTAAGAAGGGGTCGACTCTGGAGGGTTGTGGTTATTTTTTTTTTTTTCATGTTTGTTTAACCCCTTTTTACGTTTTCCTGCTTTCATCTGTGTACTGCTGACTATAAGCATTTTTTAAACTGCGTTTTTTGATAATTCATTTCCTAACAGAAACTCATTTGGATTATAACCTTAACGCTCTCAAGTAATTAAAAAAAATAATAAATAGCTGAAGAAAAAAAACAAAAAACCCATCTGCATACGTTTGTGTGTGTGTGTGTGTGTGTGTGTGTGTGTGTGTGTGTGTGTGTGTGTGTGTGTGTGTGTGTGTGTGAGATCGTAGAGAAGTCACATAGATCACATTAAAGGTGCTATATTTTAGTTGCATGTCTGTTTTATGATTTTCTGTATGGGTCGAGAATCGGATCGGTTTGGATCGGATCCCAGGTGAGTGGGAAATAAACACTAATATATCGACCGATAACCTTTCATTTATTATCAGTAAGAAAATCCTTGGTTCCTCCCAAGCTTTCTTCGTTCTACATTCAGGAATTTTCCTTGCCACTGTCGCCCTAGGCTTGCTCAGTTTGGGATTGTTCTTTTAAGATCGTAAAGCTTTGAGAAAATGCGCCGTTATTTAAAAAATTATATAGAAATACATTTGAATTGAATGATTTCCATTCAGAAGGCTTTTATTAAGATCCACTAATTAAGATTCAACAACAGAATTAAATCAGTTTTTATTTCAATTCAATTATAGATTATATGCAAAACGTTCTTAATTATACAGGGTTTATAGGAAAATGTTATTTCTCTTACAATTCTGCTGCTTCCACACGTTTCTGGGATGAATAAATCCTGACTCATTTCAATTCAATTTTATTTATCTTTTTACAATAGACATTGTCACAAAGCAGCTTTACATTGATATATATAAACAAGTGTCACAAAATGAATTCCCTAAACCTGGTTTGAACCCTGATTCTGTAGATAATCCCGCTGCGCCCTGATCCTGATTTTTATTTATAACAGATTTAAGGTTAAATAGGAAAAATCTCCCATAGTTATACACTGAGGTGATGTTTAGATTCAAATCCTAACTGACAAGATTCAAATCTCAACCGACAAAATTCAAACTGTAACTGAAACCCGTGATGTCATCACCACAGAGCGGTTACCACATAAATATCAATTCAATTTTTAGTCGTTTATAAATAGTTTCGAGTTGAACTCATTATAAAATCTCCCATAGTTATACACTGAGGTGATGTTTACTTTCAAATCCTAACTGACAAAATTCAAATCTCAACCGACAAAATTCAAACTGTAACTGACTGAATTCAAATCTCAACCGTTGGAATTTTCAGAGCAGCTGCGCACGTTCAGTTCACCCTTCCCCCCTCTGTCTGCATATACTGTACAACACACACACACACACACACACTGCTTACCACACGTAGCTCTGCTGTAGTTCCTAGTTGTAATCTTGTACGAGTCTGAATTGTTAAATTCGCGGTTGTAGATCCGGACTTAGATCCATGAATGAAGCTCCG
>JAVSBV010000086.1:7105632-7120724 GCA_033117975.1 Parotocinclus spilosoma | reverse complement strand
ATATAATAGGATTTGTTTCGGTACTTTAGGATTTGGTTTGAATAAGCGGCTGGTCCCATTAACCGGTGGTCCAATTAGCCGGAATCGACTGTAGTACTTTGTAAGATGCCAGTGTTCAAATACTCTCATATATGTTTTTACGCTTAGCTTGTTGCTCGTTCTGTTGCTCCCAGTTGCTAGCACACCTAGCTTTAATGCTAGTTCTGCTTAGACACATGATAGACAAGGGTCTTCTTTTCCACTGTCACATTAATAAAGCTCCCTTATAACTGTGTATTTTGTTTAGTGTTAATAAAACTAAGATGAATTGCATAGATTTGTTGGAATATGCTGCTTGTTATGAATGGAAGTGGACAATAAATGTTCTGTCATGAAATTAACTGCACACGTTTCAATGCCCTGGGTTTACAGTCAGTCAAATTGTACCTAGGACACAAACTAAGATTTACTCTTTAACACGTAGTTCTTAAGAAACTGAACGCTTCCAAGAACCTCAGTTGTCTGTTACATGGAATGTTTAGTCAGTGATTATATGTTCAGACCTGTTCAGATCTGTTCTTTACTCCTAAACCGTAACAGCGTGAATTATTTTTAGTTACATCATTTGTAAATGCGAGAAGCACGATCACAGATATGGAGAGGGTTTTATAGCTACAGTAAGAGGCATGTGGGAAGCTGTGTTAAATCGCTTATGTCACCTGTGTTAAAACACTCCCCAAGGCCCCGTGCCAGGTCCGGATCCTATAAAGTTCAAACCGCTTCCCTAAAAAAAAAAAAAAAACTTACATAACTGCTCATACAAGGGTGAACATAGAAAAATAAACTGTACATAAAAAATCGTCATACACTGTCTTAATTGTCTTAATCCATACCTCTTGCCAAATTACATTCTGAAAACCCCTTTCCTTCTTATATATTATAACCCTCAAAAAATCAAAGTGAAAATAAAATAAAAAGATATATAAATCTTTATTAGTAAAATGTTTGATTCTGATTAAGTGAGCAGTCCCTATTGATTAAGCATCACAAATGGTACAACCAGGTACAACCAGTAGACCTCTAAATCACACACTAGGCTGGCTGACCCCCCCCCCCCCCATCTGATATAAGCGTTTAATGGTTTTGTTAACTTCATGTAACAACATACCTTCTGGTAGTTCATTGTAGCATAAATATTTTTTAAAGAATGGTTGAAAAAGTGCTTACTTTCAGATGGTCTCCAGAAGTTGTGGAAAGGCACAAGTTAGGACTTTTCAATCCTCATCAAGATATGGAAGGTGTATGGGTAATTGATTGTTTTGTGAATTTGACAAAAATGTCAAAAGCTTTACACAAAAACTTCCACTGAGGCAAGAGAGAAACCTATTTCGAATCTCATTTGTGCTTTAGATGCCATGTGCCAAACAGTTTTATGGTCAGGAAAATTAAGTTGTTGCTTGTTGGACTGAAATCCACCACAATGTTTGGGGAGAACTCTAGTGCACACTTCCCTAAAATACTCTGCTCACAAAAATTAGGGGATATTTCAAAATGAAATGTCACCTGATAAAACATCCTCTACTTTGCGTGAGCAGTGTGCATCATACCGACTGTGATGCATGGTGGTGGAAAATATTTAATAATGGAGTGCTTTGCTTGCTGCACCTAGTACATCTAAATACCTGAAGAAAACCCACAGTAGTTTGTTGGTCAGCTGTGGACAGGTGTTTCATTTTCCAGCATGACTACAACCATAAACAGAGAAGCAACAAATTCTAAGAAGTCATTTTAGGATAGGAAGACATTTGTGGCCAAGTTATAGCTCTGACCTACTTTTAATAGAAAAGCTGTGGAATTGGACTGAACTTTATTAATTATTTAAGGAAGTACAAGTAGCCAAAATATTCCACAATTTAAGTGCAAAACTCGAAATCAGATATTTTTGATAAAATATTTTGCAGTTTTTAACGTGGATCATCGTCTTGAAGCAGTAACCTTTGGAGGACCAAGGCAAGTTCAAAGCTGCTAGAGACATATTAAGACAACAAATAGCAGAAAATAAAGCACATTTTGGCTTTACAAACTATTAAATTATGAGGTGGATCCATTTTTCAAACCCGTTATTCTTTCATTTTTTACTTTAACTTGATTCTTTTTCAAATAAATGTTCAGAGTCGTTGCTTTTTCTGGTTACATGGTTGTAAGAACAAAATGTGTAAAAAGGGATATTACAGGGTTTTTTTTCAGGCATTAAGGCAAAAGAAGACTGTTTCAAATGGGTGTAATGTGTCAGGGGCTTGGATGGTACAGTTATGTTACAGTTGACACCAATCGGCACCTTGAGGAGCACAGCTTGTCAACTACCACTAACAGTGTGGACATGAATTAATGGTGCAAATTGAAACATGCTAACAAAGCTTCCATTTAGTTCCTCTGTACCATGGGACTGTGGTAGCCAAGCGATTAAGGTACTGGCCTCTGGACCAGAAGGTCCAGGGTTCAAATCCCACCTCTGCCAAGCTGCCACAGTTGGGCCCTTGAGCAAGGCCATTAACCCACAGTTGCTTGGATTGTAAGATTGTGTACGCTGTAAGTCGCTTTGGATAAGGACGCCTGCTAAATTCCGTAAATTTAATGTAAATGTACCATGGGTGTTTGCTCAAAAGCAGACTTTACAAGTTGACAAATCCTATTATTATTTTTTGCAGTGTGTTATTATCATCTGATTGCATAAACTATGGAATACAGGGGTTTTCTGAATGCTAGTTTACTAAATTAGCATTGGCTCCAGAATTCTGGTGGTGGTATTGTATTCGAAGGCACTTAAAGATTTAAATAGAAGCTGTATTTTGTGCAAAAGGCACATTTTGCAATATATTCAAACTCACTTTCCGTTAAATTTAAAAATGATTGTGCATTGAGACATAGAAAGAGCCACAACTGAATATATGGAGGGCAATATATAGCAGTTAGCAGACAAGCTGTTTGGTAGTGGTTTCTGAACCAGACTGAACATTCATACCAGTTTCCCTTCCTGTTGCTCGCAGACTCGCCGGCTGACCAAAGTAGAGCGCCAGCGTTTCAGCGAGGAGGTGGAGATGCTGAAGGGGCTGCAGCACCCCAACATCGTCCGCTTCTACGACTCGTGGAAGTCCACCGTTAAAGGCCACAAATGCATCATCCTGGTTACTGAGCTCATGACGTCAGGAACTCTGAAGACGTAAGTTCTGCTCTATGAGGCGTAACTGTACACTGATCCAATGAATTGCTCCAAAATTGTTTGCAGATGGTTTAGGCTTTTTATGCATGAATGCAGAACTGCCATGTCTGGGCAGAGAGAACAAAATACTGGATCATTCTATGCAGTTTACATCTACTAACGGTTTGGAATTTCCAGGATCCCTGTTTAACATTGTTTAACATCTTGACTCGAGTAAATGCTTTTTCAGTAAACTCAAACTTTAACAGCGTAATTAATGTGATTGCATCTGTTAAAAACATCCTGCCCAGATTGCCAGGATAACCCATTTCTGTAAAATAACAAATTAGCAGATTAGGATCTTCAGGGATTAAGGAAGTTTAGTCCGATCAAATACAGTAGATTCCATACAAAGCATTCAGAAAGTCTTCAGACACTTTTACCTTTTTAACATTTTATTATGTTAAGGCTTTATGTTAAAAAAAAAACAAGTTTTCCCCCATCAATCTGCACTCAAAACCCTGTAATGAGAAATTTAAAACTGAATTTTAAAAAATGTTTGCAAACGTATGAAAAAGGAATGGACATGTTTTTTTTTGCAATGCCACTTAGGTGGCATCCCATTTCTCTTGATTATCCTTGAGATATTTTTACACCTTGATTGGATCCATCTGTGGTAAATTCTGCTGATTCAACATGATTTGGAAAGACACAACCCATCTTATATAAGGTCTCACAGCTAACAATGCATACCAGAACAAAAACCAAGCAAGGACGAAAGAACTGCCTGTAGAGCTCGGGGGCACAGATCTGAAGAAGGCTACACAATTCTGCTGCTCCCAAGAGTAAAGAGACCTTCATCATTTATAAATGGAAGTTTGAAACAACCAGGACTCTTAGTGGAGACAAAGTACTCAAATGAAAAGGGGCCTTGGAAAGTGAGGAGACCAAGAACCCAATGGTCACTCTGACTGAGCTCGAAAGATCCAGTGTGCAGATGGAAGAAATGTCTAGAAGTTCCTCAGCTCTAGTAGCTGTTACAGCGGCTGCGTTCCAAACTGCATACTACATTGCTAAAACGTTCTAAAAAATAACAATACTACAAATAAAATACCTGCGTCACCAATTGGGTCACTACTATACTGAAATGCTATTTGCAATAGGGAATTGAAACTAAAATGCACATCAGGTTTTTTACCTCACCTTGCTCATGTTCATTAAAAATATCAAATACTCGTGTTTATTAAGGCATGCCTAAATAACAAAGATGTATTTACTTCATTGAACCCATTATTAAGTTTATCTTGCACTTTTTTTTGGTTAATTGTTCAGTGTTATTCTTGCCTTTCTTCAGGTACCTCAAAAGGTTTAAAGAGATGAAGCTCAAGCTCCTTCAGCGCTGGAGCCACCAGATTTTAAAAGGCCTTCACTTCCTGCACACTCGAACACCACCCATCATTCACCGTGACCTCAAATGTGACAACATCTTCATCACGGGGCCCACCGGCTCAGTCAAGATTGGAGATTTGGGTCTGGCTACACTCAAGAGTGCTTCTTTCGCCAAGAGTGTGATAGGTTTGTGTCTTATAATGCCGAGATGTTCTTAACCGATCATTTACGGCTTTAATTATTTACAGGGATTTTTTACTGGTTCTTTGTTTATGTTTAAGTGGATAATGCAGACTTTGCTTCATCCTTTCTAAGCATGTTTTATCTGAAAATAGACTGCATAATAGTCTACATATACTTTTTAATAGTGGTTGATGAGGACGATAGGGTGAGACCCATAAGCGTATGTAAACATTAATGAAGGAATATTTCAAAAGCTTTTGTGAATTGTGATGTGAAGATATTTTAACTAAAGGGCATTTTACGTTTACATTTACATTGCATTTAGTAGACGTTCCTATCTAGAGAGACTTACAATTGATACAGTTTTACAGTCCAAGCAATTGTGGGTAAAGGGCCTTGCTCAAGGACCCAACAGTGGAAATTTGGAAGAGGTTAGGGCTATTCTCAGTAAGACTAGTAAAAGACTCCTATGACAATCCATGGCAATAACATGAGACAGTGATGGCCGTTGTTATGTTATATTACGTGTATTTTCTTACCCTAAATTAGAGATTAAGCTTAGTTTTGACGTTCAACTGTTCCATTATAAAGTACACTAAGTCACCCTGCCTGTGACAAGTAACTTAAATTGGTGGTTATTGGATCTTCTAGCAGGGCTAGATCAAAACCATATGTCTAGATCACCAGAAAAATGGTTTACTTCTGCCATAGCCATCATGGTGCCCTGATCTAAACCCCATAGAAGGTGAGCTAAAGAGGAAAGAGTACATGAGAGAACTGGACTCTGGGTGACATTCGGAAAAGATTTTGTCTCCATTTCCTCGCTCTGTATTCCCCAGCCTAATAAGATCTTATAGGAGAAGACTAAGTGGGCTCGTTCCCTCTTGGTTGTGTGCAGCCATCGACGTTCGTCGGCACTATCTCTGACGCTTTTTCACTTCACTTTTCCTGTGAAAATACCCTTCATTGTTTACGTTCCAGGACAGTAATGCGTTTATGGTAATATCCAATCGGCATCAATTTGACCAACGACCTATTTCACAGAACATAATGCAGTCATTAAATTGTGAGTTTTTATTTGACAATGTGACCACTATTCTATGTCTGTTAAGTCATGCTAACTGCTTCAAACTTTTAGCTGGTTTTTTCATTGAGTCGATGTTTCTTCATTTCTTCGCCAATCCTAATTAATCTGTTGTTGTTACATACATTTAAATAAGCTCAGTCCTGGAAAAGTTTAGAAATAGCCATATGTGGCGCCGTTACCAGTAATGGTTTCTTTGCTCTCTTTTCTCAGCAGGTAACTGACTTTTAGAATGACTGTAAACATAAACTGTACTGCCTCTCGACTGCCCACAAACCGCAATATATGTTTGTTTATTTATTCTTGTCGTATTGGTGTAAGCTCTCTGCCAAACAGGGAATATTTTTAAAGATACCAGCAACCAGATACCAGATTTTTAATCTGTGCAGACTTAAAGGACGGAGGACAATGAAAGTCTCAAGTTTTGTAGTAGTTGGTAGTCATTTTTTTGTATACTATGAATATGACATGTGGATATTTACTGTAATGTGGGAGCACACCTGTTGTGCTGGCAAAAGTCACCGTTAGATTTGTTGTTTTAGCAAAGGTAGAATATATACATATATATATATATAACATATAGTCGATGACTGGACCCAAATATTTCAAACTTGGATTTGTCACTCCGTAATCTTATTTTCCACTGATATTCAATCCAAACTTTTTGAGTTTTGGCACGTCTTAGCCTTTTCGCCTTGTTCCCTTTCCCAAAAAAGTGGTTTCTTGGCTGCTACCCTTCCAAAAAGATCATTCCTGATCAAGCTTCGTCAGATTGTTCAGATCGTCAACATGGAATTCTGATGAAGTTGACAGGTATAAGTATAAAGGGAGGACACCATAATACTTGCCACTGTAGCTTATAGAAGATACTGATACTGATATGAGTTTTTAGTACTGCATATAAATGTAATGTATTTATTAAAATACTACATTTCTAACCGCTGCCTCACAGCAAGAAGGTCCCAGCTTCAATCCCAGGGTGGAAAGGCCTGGGTCCTTTCTGTCCTTTCCTGTCTGCATGTCCTCCCTGTGTCTTTGTGGGTTTACTCTGGGTACTCCGGTTTCCTCCCACGGTCCAAAGACATGCATGTTATGTCAATTGGTGTCTCTAAAGTGGCCCTTAGTGTGTGACTGTGTGTGTGTGTGCCCTACAATGGATGGCATTCCGTCTAGAATTGTTCCTGCCCTTGTGCCCAGAGTTGCGAGCTGGCCCGCGATCCCGTCTGAATTAAGAGGAAGATAACGATAATAAATTTCTACAAATACATTTCAGAGAAAGATATCTTCATCCTCTACCTTAATGTGGAGTGCAGATTGCCAAGAAACATGTTTTTGTCACCACATTCGGTGTCATTTCTCTCTTTTTGCACTAAAACTTCAACCTCCAGGTTGTATTCTAGGCCTTTCATCCCATCTTGTTTTTTACTTTTACAGGAACCCCAGAATTCATGGCTCCAGAAATGTATGAGGAGAAGTATGACGAGGCAGTGGACGTTTATGCTTTTGGGATGTGCATTCTGGAGATGACCACATCCGAGTATCCATACTCAGAGTGCCAAAATGCAGCCCAGATTTACCGGAAAGTCACCAGCGTGAGTAAATTATTGCATTAAACAACTGATCGTAATGACGAAGCAGGGTATTTATACTGCTTACAAAAACGAGGGGATATACAGTGGGTACAGAAAGTATTCAGACCCCTTTAAATTAATCACTCTTTGTTTAATTGCAGCCATTTGCTAAAATCAAAAAAGTTCATTTTATTTCTCATTAATGTACACTCAGCATTCCATCTCGACAGAAAAAAAACAGACGTAGAAATGAAAAAAGAAAAACTAAAAGATGACATGGTCATAAGTATTCAGACCCTTTGTTCAGTATTTAGTATAAGCACCCTTTTGAGCTAGTACAGCCATGAGTCTTCTTGGGAATGATGCAACAAGTTTTTCACACCTTGATTTGGAGATTCTCTGCCATACCTCCTTGCAGATCCTCTCCAGTTCCATCAGGTTGGATGGTGAACGTCGCCATTTTCAGGTCTCTCCAGAGAAGCCACTGCTTTGCTATTTTAGCTGTGTGCTTAGGGTCATTGTCTTGTTGGAAGGTGAACCTTCGGCCCAGTCTGAGGTTCTGGGCACTCTTCTAGGATATGTCTGTATATGGCCGTGTTTATCTTACCTTCAATTGCAAACAGTCGTCCTGGCCCTGCAGCTGAAAACCACCCCATAGCATGATGCTGCCACCACCATGTTTCAATGTTGGGATTGTATAGGGCAGGAGATGAGCAGTGCCTGGTTTTCTCCACACATACCACTTCCAATTAACGCAAAAAATTAATGTTTGTCTTATCAGACCAGAGAATCTTATTTCTTATAGTCTGGGAGTCTTTAGTGTGTTTCATGTGGCAAACTCTATGCAGGCTTTCATATGTCTTGCACTGAGGAGGCCTCCTGTCGGGCCACTCTGCCATAAAGCCCCGACTGGAGAGCTGCAGTTATAGTTGACTTCGTGGAACTTTCTCCCATCTCCCTACAGCATCTCTGGAGCTCAGCCACAGTGATCTTTGGGTTCTTCTTTACCTCTCTCAACAAGGCTCTTCACCCACGATTGCTCAGTTTGGCTGGACAGCCAGGTCTAGGAAGAATTCTGGTTGTCCAAAACTTCTTCCATTTAAGGATTATAGAGGCCACTGTGTTCTTAGGAACCTTAAGTGCTGCAGAAATGTTTTTGTAACCTTGGTCAGATCTGTGCCTTGCCACAATTCTGTCTCTGAGCTCTTTGGACAGTTCCTTCGACCTCATGATTCTCATTTTCATTGACATGCACTGTGAGTTGTGAGGGCTTATATAGACAGGTGTGTGTCTCTCCTAATCAAGTTCAGTCCAATAAAACACAGCTGTTCTCCAATGAAGGAGCAGAACCATCTAAAAAAGATGAGCTTGTGGGTTAAATATGAGTGTCACAGCAAAGGATCTGAATACTTATAACTGATATTTCAGTTTTTCTTTTTTAATAAACTTAGAAAAAAATCTACATGTATGTTTTTTTTCTGTCAAAATTTAACTCTGAGTGTGCATTAATGAGAAATAAAATGTTTTTGTTTTTTTTAATTTTAGCAAATGTCTGCAATGAAACAAAGAGTGAAAAATGTAAGGGATCTGAATACTACAGACTATATATTATATGGAAGGCATACACAAGGCTGCCTTGTTTAATGTTCATGACACTTTCTGTGAAATTGCACGTTATGGGTTCTGGTTCCAGCTCTCAATACTCAGAACTAGAGAGCAAAAAACACTTTTACAGGATGGATTTTACTAAAATGATCAATCCCCTGTGCAAAGTCAAAACCACCCCTGATGATTGAGTGTGGAGTGACGAAAACAGTGACAAGGAGATGGGACGTTTTTGACCTGTGCCGTGGGTGTGAATCCCTTAAGCGAACCCCCTCCTCCCAACCTGCTGCTCTGATGGAGATGGAGGGCTATATTTGGAGAAGTGTGATGTCACAAGTGGATGAAGGACAAGCCTATAACAGGCTGAGAGTAAACCAGTGACAGCATCAATACCTCCTGCTGCTGCTCCTACCTGAACCTGAACAGCTAACTACAGAAGGTGAGTTCTGGATTTGATTTACTGCTTCACCATCCGGACTGTGTTTATAAGATAGTTTAGGATAAAATGCAACCAGAAAGAATCAATTCAGTTAGGTTGGGAGTGTAGAAAATACAAGGAACATTAAGGGCTTTCTAAGTTATATAAGTACTTTTTGTAATAGGAATAAATATAATTATTATTATTTTTTAAAATACTTTATAGGTATATGTTTATACATGTATAATTTGTATTTATTTAAGAGTAAAAGATACAAAAATCCTTATAATTTGCCTATATAATTTATTAATTTAAAAAAAAGTCAAATAAAATGGCAAAATCAGTGTTGTTTTAAAGCTAATAATATAGTAATAAAAACCTTTAAGAAAAACTTTAAATTAATATATCCAAAAAATTCAAGAAATTAAATTAAATGAATACAGTTTAATATTCCTTTTCAGGACTCAAACACTCTTTTCAGAAGTGTATTTCTTAAAAAAAAATTACAACATAACAACATTAAAAATGAAAAGATTTGTGTGTTTATTTTAAAAGATAATATTTTTATTTTTAAAAGACAACTTTTATAGGCCTAAAAAAGCTTTTGGTAATATTTCAATTGATTTGTTTTAATAAAACCCAACTATTTTCAAATTGATACATTTATTTACACATCAAATTAGGGTATTTTTTTTATTATAGAACAGGAACAATATTTTAATTTTAAAATATATGTGTTATTGGAAAGTATTTTGAGAATTCCCATAAGAAATATATATTAATAAATAAATAAACATTTTACCATTCCAGGAATAAACATTCATTTACTCCTACTAAATATAATGTATATACTGTCCTTTGATAAAGAAAAATATAATATTTAATCAAATAGAAGAAATATTGAATACCAATTCTTATAAAAAATAATGTAATATTTAAGGCGCCCAATTTCCTGAACCAACAGTGTTATAAAGAAGAGAAATAAATTACATGAATAAATGTTGATGTTCTTTTTAAAGCACCCATTTTATTTACATACTAAGAGAATCTTTTTACAACTGCATTTCTTTATAAAAATAAATGTATGTTTGCTTTTTGTGCAATTATTTTCATTGAAAATCTATATGTTAAACACAAATTTAAATTGATGTACTACCCACTACGGACTGGTAATTGTACTGGTGCTGGCACTGGCACTGGATCTGTCTAAGGTGTGTTCCATATTCTGACTTGTGGGATATTTGAGATACTTGTCAGCTCAGGCCAGGATGGAATGCTTACTGGAGAAAAAGTAACATATAAATGAATAAACGTGCAGAATTTGGGTTAAAATATTGCATCTAGGTGCTCGGTGGCACAATGTCAATTTGCTGAGGCTTGAGTCCCAGTGGTACCTTCCACCTGGGTCATGTGTCATATGGGGATCACTGACCATGTCTGAGAAAATGAAAGCTAGTGGAAGCACTGCAAATGTGATCTTTGTTGTGCCCCTGATGGACATCCAGTATGTATTTCTGCCTAGTATTACTACAAATACTATTATATATTCTATAAATATGGAAAGAGTCAAGTGTCTGCAAGCAAAGCCCTCCTAACACAGACAGACACACTATGTACACGACACATAACTATTGAGCCACTATTATACATGCATCACTGTGTTAAATGTGTAAGTATTTATTTGGCTTATCTTTGTGTCATTGTGCTACATTTGGTTTCTCCTCATTCAGTATTTTGCATATTGGTGCCATGTATAACCTGAAAGTCCCAGTCCTGCTCTTCCTTCTGCTTCTACTGCTGCAGTGTGTGAGAACAGCACCAAACAAAAGGTGAGTTTTGCTTTGATGAATCAATCTACAAGACTGTAGAATTTTCTCATTAAAATGTGTAGAAATATGTCATATTTAATCTTGGCACAGTTGCCTCACAGCTTTAGAGACTCGGATGCCTGTGTGGGGTTCTTCTTGTGTCTGTATTAGTTTCTTCGGGGCACCCCAATTCCTTTCATATTCCACAGACCTGTGTTTACTACTTTATATACCGCTTTATTATAAAAGTATTATATTATTATTATATTATATATAGTATTATATACTATATATCCCAGCGACTTTATTATATAATAGATACTATATTAGGTACAAATGACCTATTTAACTGCTCAGTAATACAACTAATAAGCAAATCACCTGGCAGCAAGTGTATCTCACTACAACTGGACAATATGTTTGGACAGTGCCTGGTCTGGTGATGGAACGATGGAACGATGTTCTTATGGATGGTAGTGTATTTGGCGTAAACAAAATGAAGCTAATGATGGGTCGCTGTCACAGTACCTTCTTCTCTCAGTCACCTCCAGCATAAGTTAAGCTAATGTATTAGAATGCTGGCCATCCAATATTGCTATATTTGGTATAAAGAATGTGAGGAATAGTGATTAGGGGACTACTTATTCTGTCATTCACTTTCAAATCCGCATTATCCTGGACAGAGTCGCAGGGTAGCCGATGCCTTGCTGGCAGCACAGTGTGCCAATCCATCGTGGGATTGAACATAGAGCCTGTCTTTGAACTGTGAGAGTAAACCAAAGCATCCAGAGAAAACCCACTCTGACCTGGAGACTATATGCAGATTAAACACAGAAAGGACCCAGACCTTTCCACATGGGATCGAACTCACAACCTTCTTGCTGTGAGGCATCACTGCTACCCACTGAGCCACTGTGCTGCCCGGAACCACTTCAGATCCATCCTATTTGTATGGGTGCCTCACATGGCCAAACAGCAAACATGTATTTAATGATGGGCAATCATGTGTATAGTTATGTATCCTCATTTGCAGGTTCTCCATCTCCTCCACACACCAGGAGGAAGGTTTATTGGAGGGGACTGGATGGATGACTCCGGGTTCCCTGACAAACCCTTTTCTTCAGTTTGCAGGATTACGACCACAGAGAGAAATAAAAACAGTTGACAGGTACTCAGCATGAATACTCACAATACAAAGCTTCTACAAGAGAAATTTAACCTCATGTAAACTCATTTTTAATATGCCCTGATTCCATCTGTATAATATAACACAGATAACACTGGGGTCAAACAGTTTATCCGATAAGATAACACAAAGTTGTAAAAAACTATAATCTACTACCAATCAGACGTTTATCAGCTTGATCAATATTCAAAATCTTGTAAACTTTGTACGCATGTATTATTTATGTTTACATGTAATTATTACACATATAATAATAATAATAGTAATAATAATAATAATAATAGAACCCGATACCAGAATGTATTTGAGTAGTATAGAAAAAACTGACTTTTGTTTCATTACCTATTACAGACAGTACGAATTCAAAATATTTTGTCTGGTCAACTTCATCTGTTAATAAACATCCATTCCTGCATGTCAGGCCTGCAACGCATTCCAAAAAATGTGAGGGGGCAATCTGGGATTAGTAATGAGGTAAAAAAAAATAATGATGAAAAATAATGATGTGATTTCAAACAGGTGGTGCTGATCGTAATTATGCTTTGTTCCAAAAGTGCTACCCACAAAAAGCTTTAAGCTTTTTTTACACGTTTGATCTCCAGTTTGTCAACAACAATTTCCTCAAAGAAAGATTGGAAGGGATTTGCCCATTTCCAACAGTGCATAATATCGTCAAGACATTTCAGTGAATAAAGGACATGAGCACAAGCCTTAACTGAAGATCCATGATCTCCAATCCCTCAAGTGGCACCACATCAAAAACCGTCATTCAGAAATAGCTGATATAACCACATGAATAAACATGAAAAAGATACTTTGCCAAATGTGACAAACCTTTAGTGTGCAAAAAAAGAAGCCCAATGTTAAACACATTCTGTGACACCGACTTCTCTGGGTTTAGCGGCAACTAGGAAAGACCATCACACAATATGGTAATCATCATAACCTTCACAATCAACTGTTATGATCTACATCCAAAAGCCAGGTTATCTTATGGTATAGGGTTGTGTCAGTGCCCTTGGGAAAAGGTAATTTACACTATGGAGATGGCAGAATGAATGCAGAAAAGTACAGTGAGATTTTGGAGCACCATATGGTGCCTTCAGCCTGACATGCAGTAGATGTACAGATCTACACATGCTATTTATTTGCATTTTCCATATATTCTTGTTCTTTAACTTAATTGTCATTAAATAAATCACCTGACTGTAACTTCAACTTTAAATTAATTTTTTTTTTTACATGACCAGAGTATAACATGACCAGAGTAAAACTGTTGTCTCATTTGAATTGTCTCTTTATAATTTTAGGAAATGTGTAAAATTAAGAAAAATAGAAAATTTCAAAGAGTTCAAATAACACTGCATATAATGTATGTATAATGTATATAATAATAAAAAAAAAACTTAACTCTATTGCTAATAATGAAATAATATTTGTATTTTTAATTCTTATAAAAGTGCTTTGTCGTCTTATCTGACATTACATGTTGCTTTACAAATACGATTTTAAACAACCTTGTTGTTAATACCGGTGAAAACTACAAACATGGCAACAAAGAAATAGAATTTAATATGACTGTCAGTCCTCACTGTAGTGCTGAATGAAAATGTGACGGTAGATAACACAATTAAAGTTGAGGGTTAATGATTTTGCTCAGAGGCTGTGCAGGTAAAGGACCCTACACAATACACAATGTGTGCATTTTGATGTATTACAATGATGATTAGGTATAAAAGAGGCATGCTTACACTATAATCCTGACTTGTTGATTCCATATCTCATTAGCCAGCAGCACCAGATAGAGAAAAGACGATGTAATACGGCTACGTGCATGACCCAGAGACTGGCTGACTTCCTGATTCGCTCCAGTAACACTGTGGGAACCGTCTACATCCCAACAAACATTGGTGCCAACACTTTCGGCAAGAGATATGCATTCCAGCTGGACTCGGTGCCCCTCTAATGCTCGCATGACCTTTCCAAACTTCACTCATACCATACAGATGATGGTAATGATGATGATGATGATGGTTATGATGATGGTGATGATGATGACTCATTTGAGTGTTATGTGTTTGTTTCTTTTCAAGTCAGTGCCTTCAGTTATGAAACACAGTCACACACCATGCATGTACAATATGTATTAATAAAGGGTGAATTATAATGTATTGATTTTAAAGAGATTTGTTTTATTTGATTTTGTAATAAAATCTACACAATAATGACATGTGTGTTTTATGCTATTCAGAACAAATGTTGCTAAATGATGTAGAAATCATATAATGAAAATGCACACATATGTTTTATGCGAAAAAAATATTGGCAACCCAGTCAAATGCCATGTCATTGGTTTACTAATGCAGTAACAGTACAACAAACGTCAAAATGAACACAAAAAGCTGAATACAAAAAGCTATTTGCACAGTTTGATGCATAAACCTGGGTTCCATGCAGACACAATTGGCTGTCTAAGTGAGGAGAGTGGTGTTCCCCACTCCCTCAACACTGACCCTGTTGGAACATGATGGCTGGTTCCACATTCAAATGTAAAAGCCTACCAGGACTGTGGTAGCCTAGCGGTTAAGGCACTGGACTCTGAAGACCCTGGGTTCAAATCCCACCTCTGCCAAGCTGCCACAGTTGGGTCCTTAAGCAAGGCCCTTAACC
>JAVSBV010000086.1:7086687-7105532 GCA_033117975.1 Parotocinclus spilosoma | reverse complement strand
CATCTAGGCCACCCATGGAGGTCGGGTCCCATTTTGAGTCTTGGTCCTCCCAAGGTTTCTTCCTTCTACTAACAGGGAGTTTTTCCTTTCCACTGTCACCCTAGGCTTGCTTAACTTGGGATTACTTTCAAGATAATATAATATTGTAAAGCTGCTTTGAGACAATACTCCGTTGTAAAAAGCGCTATAGAAATACATTTTTAGTTGAATTGAATTAAAGAGATCAGGCTAGAGGGTAGCTTAAATAAGCTGGTTTAACCTTTAGATTAATCAGTACATTAATACTATTAGTGTTTGAAGTACTGAACAATGCGTCCTTATGTTGTTATGTTATGTGCTCCTGACGTTCTTAAAAATCACACTATTACTGCTGGACTGGGAATAGTCAACCAACCCCAAATATCCAGCCAGCAGCATCATGTGAGCACTGACAGGATTAGGGGATAAATAAAATAAAACTGTACAGCAACAGATGAGCTACTGTCTCTGACCGACTCAAGGAAGGTGTATCGAATAGAGTTTGTAGTGAGACGGCACAGCATTTAAAAACTCCAGCAGCACTGCTGTGTCCGAGCCCTGGCACAACACACACGTCGGTCTCACTGCAAAGCTGAGGGTGATCCACCACCTGCTCTGAGGTGAGCCTGTAGGGATACCGAAAATGTGAGCCTCTCATCTAGGCCACCCATGGAGGACGGGTTTTGAGTCTTGGTCCTCCCAAGGTTTCTTTCTTCTACTTTCAGTGAGTTTTTCCTCGTCACTGTCGCCCTAGGCTTGCTCAATTTGGGATTGGCCTTATAAGATGATATAAGATTGTAAAGCTGTTTTGTCAATGCTACGTTGTAAAAGGCGCTATATAAATACATTTGAATTGAATTGAATGTTATTTTATTAATTCTCGATTTGATTTTTGCTAAATTTCAACAGCAATGATAATGACTGGCCAGTTGATGTTGCTTCTGCACCTCATGAAGCAGCCCGTGTATTCTCACTACCAACCTTTTCATACTTGGCGGTTGTGGTTCTTCTCTTTTTTTTACCCCCTCTTTTACCCCCTTTCTTGTTTCTCTCCTGGTCGGAACCTCTGAACCATTTTACAGGCTCAGAAAATGTTCCGATTCGGGACCATGTTCATTACAATAATAGTAATATTATTAATAATTATTGATATTTAGAGGGTAGCACGGCGGTGGGTAGCATAGTTGCCTCACAGCAAGAAAAGTCCCGGGTTTAATCCCTGGGTGGAGCGGCCTCGGTCCTTTCTGTGTGGAGTCTGCATTTATATTTACATTTCCAGCATTTAGCAGACGCACTTATCCAGAGCGACTTACGACTTATACAGTCTTACAATCCAAGCAATTGTGAATTAAGGGCCTTGCTCAGGGACCTAACTGTGGCAGAGGTGGGATTTGAACCGTAGACCTTGTGGTCCAGAATCCAGTAACTTAACCACTAGACCACCACAGTCTCATGTGCCTATTTATTGTGCATGTCCTCCAGTACTTCAACCAGTACTTCAAATTGGGGGAATATCCCCAATAAAATACGCGCTAATTTTTGTGAGCAGTGTAACGCTGTTTAGGAGTTATTCGAAAGAGTTAGGTTCGAGCTATTTTTCATAATTGCTCTGTAAAGCAGCACTTTAAATTCCTGAGTCTGATCTGAGCAATTTCCCCGGGGCTTTAAACCGTTATCTGTGCTCTCATTAGAAATCGAGTGTGAAGATGAGTTTGATGGCGACTGAGCTGATCAGGGTGGTGATTATTATTCAGCCATTATTAACACGCGGCCGACGCTATGCACGAGACGGCTCGTCTTTAAAGAATAGTAACGAATCCCGACACGGAAGCGACAGAAAGCGTTTCATTCAGTCATGTAAGGAAGCGAGCTGTGCTCACACGTCTCGAAATAAACCTCTGTGCTAGCGTAACCATGGCAAACCGCGAGGTGACGGCGGTGTGCCATCCTCGTCTCCACTATTTCAGGCCGTTTTGTTTGGTTCCGACAGTAGCAGTCACGCAGACGCTTCTCAGATCCGCCGCTGACATTTCACACCCAGGCGTCGGCCTTGCATAAGCCACGTGCGCTCAGCCGTGTCGTTCAGGGCTCGTGTCCCGTGGGCGCCGAGGCCCTCTGCTGGTCAAGTGGTGTAGTTGCTAGTTCATTTTTGAACCTGCGTCACATCTTGAGAGATTCAATAAGGCGCATAGTAATACAGGCCACTTTATTAGATATACTTGAACATAAACGTAATTATGCAATCAGCCAATCACATGGTAGTAACACAGTGCGTCAGGCATGTAGGCGTGGTCAAGAGGAGCTGCTGAAGTTCAAACCCAGCATCAGAATGGGGAAGGTGATTTAAGTGACTTTGAATGGGATCTACTGGGATTTACACACAGGCGCGTACACACACACACACATACACACACACACACACACACACACACACATACACACACGTGAGCAAAGGGTTTACAAAGAATGGTCAAGAAAAAAAAAGGAAAAACTCCCTAAATACAGAAGGAAGAAACCTTGGGAGGACCAATACACAAAAAGAGATTCAACCTCCTTGGGTGGCCTAAATGTTAATTGGAATAGTTACGTTTGTATTAATAGTAAAATTAAGCAAATAATACCAATAATATAAAAATTTTTAGATAGAGTTAGGGAATGGCCTCCAGTGCTCTGTTGATGTCAGAGGTCATTTCAAGAGCAAAGTGTGTATTGTCTACATTAATATTACATTAATATATTACATTAAAACTACATTATTATTTATTATAATATATATTACATTAATACTACATTAATATTACATTTAGATATTACATTAATACCACATAAATATTTATTATAATAAATATTACATTAATACTACATTATTATTACATTAATAGATTACATTAATAAATACTACATTAATACTACATTAATATTTATTATAATATATAGATTACAATAATACTACATTATTACATTAATATAGATAGAGAGAGAGAGAGAGAGAGAGAGAGAGAGAGAGAGAAAGACAGACAGACGAAATATATATACTAAGGGTTTCGCAGACTCTCATGCTCCCTCCTAGGCTTGTTCTAACTTCTCTTCATTCAAGGAAATTAACAAAACATGAATATTGACGAGGGCAATCAAATAATTTACATAAGACACATTACAAAACAGTAAGCTAAAGTAAATGGTGAGCTTTAGTAGATTAATCGCCTGTTAACAGAGGAGGATAATCACAAAGTAGTTGCACTATAGGAGAAAACATAGCTGTATTAGTGTAGTGTAATAACCGTATATGAAGGTTGTAGGTGTGTATTTGCAAAGAGACCAGTGTGCAAAGACTAACTTTTCTTTCCTGTGTCCCATGATGCAGTGCGCTTTGCCCCATACCGGGCACCAGACATCGCCCTGAAGCCGCTGCTGTTTGAGGTTCCCAGCGTCACCCCTGAATCTGTGTTCACGGGCCGTGAGTGGCTCTTTCAGGAAGTGGACGCTCACCTGCGCAGCAGCGACCCCACTAGTGGAGGCGTGGTCATCGTGGGCAACGTGGGCTTCGGCAAAACTGCTATCATCTCCCGCCTCGTGGCCCTCAGCTGCCACGGCAACCGTATGAGGCAGATTGCATCAGAGAGCCCGCACGCCTCCCCCAAACGTAAGTGTGCATTACGTTTACATTTAGTCATTTAACAGAGAAGCTGAACCAGAGCAACTTACATGTAATACAGTCTTGCAAGACAATGCAAGATATTAGGGGTTAAGGACAGCCTGACAGAGGCATAATTTGAACCGTGGACCTCATGAAACCAGAGTACCCAGAGTAAACCCACGGAGGACATGCAGACTCCACACAGAAAGGACCCAAGCCACTCGGGCAGCGGTGCTACCCACCGAACCACCGTGCTGCCCACTCCTGACCTTAGTCCTGTCAAAAAAAATAAACGCAAAAGGGATTATTATGTGACATCAGCATCACCATCATGACATCACCTGTGACACAGTCCTGTTCCAAAATCTGCTGGGAAACTTCTCAGAAAAGTGAAGGCTATTGTAAGAGTCAAAAAAGTTTGGCTACTCAGTGGTATCTCGACTCTCATCGTTAATTTGTTCCAGAAGATTCATCGAGTCGAAAACGGACTCAGGACCAAGCACATTTTTCTAATGAGGAATAATGTAATCTGTTCCAAACCCCCAGAATTCGCTACATTAATTGAATTGTATTGTGCAGCTCCCTGGTTTAGGATGGGGATAAGTTCAGATAAATTCATAAACGTGCCATGGCTCATGAACCGATGAGTTTAATATACACTGCTCGCAAAAATGAGGGGGGATTTCAAAATGAATTTGGCGAGGATCCAACAAGAACTGCTGGACAATCAGATCCTGTCCATGTCCCATCACTGGTGTGTTTTGGCACTCTTGGGTGACCATACACCCTACTGAACAGTCAGTATGGGGGCACTCTCGTCCAGTTTAACATACTTCTGTTTACCCCCATAAATATATCACTTACTACTCAATCACAATGATTGTGTTTGCATCTCATTTACGTAATCAAACAACTTTCCATGACTCTTCATTTGCTTTTCTGATGATCTTGTTTAATAAAATAAAATCAAATTCTGCTTTTTTTTTTTTACTTGCTGTCTAGCTCTGTACTGCAGTCTGGTTCTTCTCTTGTTACATAAACAGGGCTTTTATAGATATAAAATGTGTAGCAGTATCAGGAATAAAAGTGAGTCTTTATTGAGAATCCAACAGGCTGATCCTGTTTCCTGCAATGGGAATGATCCTTACAGGTCTAATTATCTCAAGACATGAATGCTGAGTTGTAACGAGGATCATTACGAGAATTTAAATGGGATTGAATAGTGAATTGCGCTTTTGTTTTTTAATCGTGTCAGATGGAGACACGCTGCCTCTTAGTCAGCCACAGGGAGGCCATGGCACCCTGGTTGGGGGCAGCTGCCCTGGCACACCAGAGATGAAGAGACGCCAGGAGGAGGCACTCAGGAGACTCTCCTCTCAGGTAAGAAGCGTGTTCATTTACAAATGCATGGAGTATACGTTGAAACAGGATGTCCAGAACCTATCCCGGGATTCACAGTGTGCAAATGAGCACGAATCCTGAACCACCACCAATTGTTTGCTTTTGAAAAAGGCAGTAGCGGCGTTTTCAGTAACGTTGCTAGGTCCTTGTCATACTCATTCTTCTCGTTATGAAGGAAACATTTACACTACGCAGCATTTAATGCACGAGTGTAGCATTTGATCGGATTGAGTTTGGAGTAAATAGAAGGAACATGACACAAAAAAGGGCCGATGTGCATCGTAGAGCTGGACAATGTCAGGTACGTTCTGGTTATTACGCAATCTAATGCAATGGCATTTTTTGATGCGACCATGCGACCATACACACATTTTCTGTTCTGCATTTAGAGAATTGCGAGGTAAAGATAAATTTGAGAGCTTGTTGGTTTAATTTATTTTTCAAGTTAAAGATGAGCACAATGGCACTTTTAAGTGTAGTAAACTTCCTCCTAATTTAGGTTACTTTCAGCAGACTAAGAATTATTTTTGTTCAATTTTTATTGTATTGTATAAGTATTGTTATTCTTTAAAAATAAGTCTTTTTACTCAGTTATTTAATACATGTCAAAGCATTTCATTGAAATTTTAAGACCTCCGTTTTTAGTATTTTCTTTTCATTTCAAGGCGATTTAACATTTTTGGTAAAAAAAAAAAAAAAAAAAAAAAAACGTATTCAAGACAGTGTGTGTTGTTTACACCTCAGAAAAAATAATTGAAAGCAGAATGTAATGTTACACCCCTAATAACAGGGCAGATCTCGATCTATAATCGAAATGTTTGCTTTCAGGAAATCTCTGCATGTGAACTTATGAAGTTCACCTTGCTTACATGTGGCAGGATAAGAACCATCCCATGTTTGCGTTCTGTTGCCCATTTAATTATGCACTTCAGATTTTGTTTCTCTTTTGGAATTTCACTAAAAACCTGTAAGCCTTCAAATTCTAAAACTACAGACTGTCTTCTTTTGTCCAGTTCCTGGACCTTTCGCTTCTTCTTCTATCCTGCTTGGACTTATTGTACATTACTCAGCAGATTGTACTAAATCGTTCCTTCCTTGGCAGTCTGCTGAAAAAAATAGCCTTTATTTTGCAAAACATTAACAGCCTGTCATTCTTAAGTAAAATCTTCTTTTGTTATGTTGGTCTTTTTGCCGTTTTGAACCCAGAATTGAACTTTAGAAACGACAGTGCGCTACAGAACTTACTTCCCTGAACAGAAATACTTATAAAAGTCGAAATTATCGTTAGGAGACGAAGTGTGGAACCTGGAAACCTTCAACAGCTCAGCTCAACCGGAAGGCGCTCTGAATAACATTAAAATGTTAGAAATGTAAATCATAAATAATAAATCGGTCCAGTACGGAGAGTCTTCTACAAACTTAGAGGATTCATCTGTAGATTATTTAAACAATAAAAAGGTGTTTTTTGGGGGGGTTTTATTGGGCTTCCAACTTTTGTTTGAACTCCTTTTTCTCTGACTAGCGCCCCCCATCCCACCTCCCTCACCGCTCATCATGTGAAGCATAACGCTTTATTGCAGCTCTGTTGCTTTATCAAATATTTATTGCCTCAGAGCCTCCCGGCACAGCCATTAGATCCCCTCAGTAAAGCTGCATACTTAATTCTGACATTTCTCCTGCACACACACACACACACACACACTGACAGACTCGTCTCACACACTCCATTTCACTGGAGAGATTTGAAACCTGGATTACAGCCATGCCAGCAGTCTGTACAGCTGGAGTGAGGTTCAGCTCTGCTAGCTACCGAATTGTGTGTTCACAATCTCCTGATTGTTTTCTGCTACGCTGTGTGTGCACACTAACCAAACAGAAGACCGCTACGACACACCCTGCTTTCGTCCTCCACTTCCGTTCACTGCTTAATGTCCCGTTGATCCAGATCAGATAACTCGTATATCAAATCAATATCACTCGATCGAGATGTATTCAGTATCCGTGCTTCATGCTACCACGACTCATGCTAGCCACATGTGATCCTAGCATAGCTCTGTTTAAGATTCGAGCACATCCCTGCGGTAGGTAGGTAGGTAGCATCGTGATAGGCCAACTTTGTCAGGGTGTTAGACCCTGGTGTATGCATAGCCTGGTGAAAGGTTAGCATTGTGTAGCATGAGCTTAGCATGGTCAGATGTGTGGAAAGCGTACAGTGTGTGTATATACAGTGATACAGTGATGTAGCTTTATAAGTGCACTTGCTTCCCTGTTCCTGTCTCTCTCTCCACTATACCGGTTTACTAGGGGGTGCATAGACTAGTTGACTACAATAATTCACTAGTTCCAATGGGGTGTTGAGGTCGACTAGCCAAAAGGAGAAAAAAAAACAGTATCAAGGGTGCAGGAAAACATGAAAGAAATCAGATCTTCTTGAAACACTGTGCCAATCAAACATTAGTAGTTTGGAAATACTTCTGAAAAGATGAGTCTAGATCTACAGTAATCTGCACTGCAGGGCTTCATTTATTAAACATCAGGTAAGGGAACACACAGAGTACCGAACAGCAAATGGGCGTTAAGTGAAAAGGTCCTAAAACGTATAAACACAACAGTGCTGATCGCACAACACATTATACAGTATCCGTCAAAACAGAATAGATCTATGTCAAAAAGTCTATATATATATATATATATATATATATATATATATATATATATATATATATAGTGTGGAATATTATATTATATTATATATATTATTACATTGAGTATTATACATTGTGGTAGCCTAGTGGTAAGGTACTGGACTAAGGTACTGAAATCCCACCTCTGGCAAGCTGCCACAGTTGGGTCCTTGAGAAAGACCCTTAACCCATAACTGCTTGGATTGTAAGACTGTATGAGTTGTAAGTCTGGATAAGGGCATCTGCTAAATGCCATAAATGTAAATGTACATATTTTTTTAGGACAGTCCTAAATTGAGTAAGTCTAGGGCGAAAGTGGCAAGGAAAAACTCCCTGAAAGTAAAAATATTTACTTTGTAATATCTATCAGTTTGCTTTTTTCACCATTTCTAAACCGCTCCGCTCTCCTGGTGCGTGATGATCTAATTACGGCAGTTACATTAAAGTAAACGAGCCGTTTGGGTTTTTGGAAAGGAGTTTACACACAGATGAGTAGCATTTAATTAAAGTTTGTTTATTAATATTGCTCATTTTCAGTTTATTTATATATACAAATGCAGTGCTCGAGTCAGAGATATGAGGTAACAACGGATCTTGTTACATTTACATTTTCAGCATTTAGCAGCCGCCCTTACCCAGAGCGACTTAGAACTGATGCAGTCTTACAATCCAAGCTATTGTGGGTTAAGGGCCTTCTGGTCCATAGTCCAGTTCCTTAACCACTAGGCTACCACAGTACCAGGAGTTCCAGTATGATCTGGCTTTAATTACGCTCTGCACTGTAAAATTATTTTGCACATTTATTTATTGTCGTCTTTAAAGGTGTAGCCTAAGGAAGCACTGAAACTGGAAATTTAATTTTGACACCGTGTAGGTCTGTTATTTCAGACATGCACAAACAAGTTACTGCCCTTCTGGTTCAGTATTCAATCAATGAACACGTTTTTTAAATAGTCTTGACGTTAAGATTTCAAGTTACGGCCTCTATACTGTGTACTTAAAATCTGGAATGAGACTCTGTGGTTATGTGAAACTGTGCAAATTACTAAAAGGCTTGGTCTAGTCCAGTCAATATTTATTTCTATAGTACTTTTTTACATTGTCTTAAAGCAGCTTTGTAATATTATATTATCTTTAAGGCTACTCCCAAATTGAGCAAGCCTAGGGCGACAGTGGCAAGGAAAGGTTCAAGGTTCAATACTCAAAAAGGTACCAAACCTTCTTGGGTGGTTTAGATGGTAAATGTAAGAATCCAACTAATTTATCTAGTCAATCAAGTTGTACTAATGGCACTAATAGAATAGCGTAAGAAACGCTATATCAGAAACTATTTCGTCTAATAACTGAATCCTCAGCAGGAAAGTCCTTAAAGGAACTTCATCTCCTGCCAACTGAAGGACTGAGAGAGTGACTGCCCTCTGGTGGAGCATGGGCATGATGGGACTGGTTTCTGAAGACAGAAAGTGGAAGAACATCTTAGAATAACACAAGCTCGGAAAGAAAAAAGAAATAGAAGTTATTTCACGAACTAACTGAGGCCAGACTTTTTTTTTTTTATTGCTTGTTTCACGGATCCACCAACAATAATATGTGAAGAATACAAATTTTTTGTATTTCTCGGATGCACCAATGGTTGAAATTCAAAAAAAATTATATATTTTAAAAAATCTTTTTCCACCCTCCGATGGAGAGCCAACCATTTTCTTTTGTTAATTGTATTTTTTCCAGATTCACCTTAATTTAATTATAGGTTTAAATAAATTTTCTTTTAAAATAAAATAAAAAATATTTCTTCCTTCTTCCTTGTATTGATTCCACATAGTCCTCGAGAAATTTGAAAGTCCTGAAAATAAATAAATATATATATATTCCTCCGTCCTCAGTAGATTCAGATAGGATCAAGCAATAAAAAAAAGTCTGGCCTAAATGTTAGTCATACTTGCGTCCTGATCTTGGTCTTGACTCGGCTCCAACGGTCTCGACCACAGTGCAAGCGTGAGGTTTGCACATCCTAACCTGATGTTGATTTATGGTGGGGTGAGGTGTACAGGGTGTGAGGTTAGAATAAACACCTTGGGGCTTCATGTTTATGAATGAACTGTGTTAAGACTTTGAGATGTGTGCAGACTGTGTAAAGGGTATTATCAACAAAGCTGTGTAAAATGCGTAGAAGAAAGATTAATGTGTGTGCGTGTGCGCGCGTGTGTGTGTGTGTGTGTGTAGGTGGTGGCATATCACTTCTGCCAGGCTGATAATGCCTACACGTGTCTGGTTCCCGAGTTTGTACACAACATAGCAGCGTTGTTGTGCCGCGCTCCTCAGCTGCAGGCTTACAGAGAGCTGCTGCTCCGCCAGCCACACCTGCAGAGTCTGCTCAGTCTGCGCTCCTGTGTTCAGGAACCAATCACAGCCTTCTACCGCGGCCTGCTGGAACCACTGCAAGCGCTGCACAGAGGTACGTGCACCCACACCGGTTCACATCAAACATGCCTGGTGAAATCACGGATTTAATAAATGAAAACAATGCAGCATTTGCACTTACACTTATAATTGTAACTCATCATTAAAAAAAAAAGAAACAAGAAGAAGTACAGCAGGATAATAATCCACTATAATGTGTGATTGACTTGTAAAGTTAATACACGTGTTATTTAGTTAAGACTGTTCCTGGTTGTGATGGAATATCTCGGCACAAAGCTGATACGTATACCGTACTGTACAAAAGTCTTAAGCCACCATTACATTTGTTGTTTCATTTATGTTATAATGGCCATATAGTACATATTATTGCTGAATGGACACAATTTTCTAACTTGAATTTGTCAATCTATAATACTCTTTTCCACTGATCTTCATTCCAGTTGTGAGCTTTAGTGTGTATTCACCTTTTCGCCCTGCTACCCTTCCAAAAAGACCAATCCTGATCCTTCTTTGGACTGTAGGGGGTCAACTTGGAATGGAATGGGGAGCTCACACTCAATACAGCCCTTTATTGCAATTGTTCTTTTTTTTTCTGCTTGTATTCCACGAGATAAGAGATAAAATAATTACATGTGCTCATTATAACCTATTATAATGCTGTCCAAAGGCTTTTGCACAGTCCTGCATGTCTATGTTCTGCCTTAAAAGGTGCTTAGTTTCAAAGTTCATTGAGGCTAGGGCAGTCGGTTGGAACCACTTCAGTTGCGTTACTTTAAAGAATCGACCAAAAATTATTTGACTAGGCAGGTGCTGTTTAAGGTGTCCACAAAAGTTGTCCGAACAGCCGTCTTATCAGGGTAGATATGAAGACTTGTTGAAAGTGTGAACTCACATTCTGATGAGTCCAGAAGCTTAACCACTGAGCCAGTCTTGCCCACAAGGCAAAAATACACCAAATCACTCACTTGACCAATGATTGTATTCATGCAGTCTCAAGTTCACGTTCATTCACGTTAATTGTGTGACACTTTGACTGCCCGAAATTTGACCTGCCTACCTTGCTGTTCCTCTTTCAGAGCATAAGGTGGCAAGCGACGAGGATTTGATCATCTTGGTTGACGGGCTGAACGAAGCAGAGTTCCATAAGCCTGATTACGGCGACACCATCGTGTCGTTCCTGTGTAAGACCATCGAACGTTTCCCTCCGTGGCTCAAACTGGTGGTAACGGTCAGGACCTCCCTACAGGTTTGTCTCGTTCACACGCTGCTTTACACCAAAGCAGAGCTGGATGGACCTCCAGTGAGTCTCCTTTAACTTGCTCTCTTCTTTGTCACAGGACGTGACTCGCCCACTGCCGTTCCACCGGATCTCTCTGGACCGTTTGGAGGAGAGCGATGCCATTGACTCAGACCTGCAGGGTTACATCTTGCACCGCCTACACTCCAGCCAAGAGATCCAAAACAACGTGGCCCTGAATGGCAAGCTGGACAACGCTGCCTTTAGCAAGCTCAGCGCTCACCTGAAAGGCCTGAGCCACGGCTCCTACCTCTACCTGAAACTGACGCTTGACCTCATTGAGAAGGGCTATCTGGTGCTCAAGAGCTCCAGCTACAAGGTTAGAGCCCAAATTTATTGTCATGCATGAGGTTTGCATAGGGCTTCTTAAGCTTAATGTAGACTAGTTAGTTATGTAAAAGGGTTCAAAGTTCTTTATACCCTGTCAAAATCTTTTAACTTTTAAACCACATTAACTGTCTCATTTTTTTCGGGAACATTTTTTTTTTTTTTTTTTTTTTTTTACTTTATTTTTGTCCGCCTACATCCCATCCCATCAGTAGGCGAGGTAAAGCACCCCAATCTCCAAATGGGGATCATGGTTTTTAATGGGTTAAACACAAAAAGTAGAAATAAATTAAACTTACATTTTCCTGGACATGTTTAAAATTTATAAACCTCAACTTCTCAACAATTTCGAACTAGATCTGCATTTCCTCAAGGAACTACAACAGTGCTTAAACGTGGGAAGCTGAAAGTACGTGGTTGTCCAAATCCTTTTTTTTTTACATGCCATGGTTGTATTTGTGTCCCAGTACTCTTGGCTATGTGGTTTTGTGTCCCAGTACTTTTGGCCATGTGAGTTTGTTTCTTTTTTTTGGTCGTGTGGGTTTGTGTTAACATTTTTTTGGCCACATGTGGGTTTGCGGCACAGTATTGTTTTCTATTTTTTTGCTACCACATGTGGCTTTTTGTCCCATTACTTTTGGTTACATGTGAGTTGGTGTCCCAATACATTTGGCCACATGTGGCTTTCTTTTGGAAACATGTTGGCTTGTGGCACAGTATTTTTTGTTTACCACATGTGGTTTGTGTCCTAATACTTTTGGCCACATGTGAGGTTGTGTCCCAGACCTTGCACTCCCTGTAATGGACCCCAGGTTGGGAACCACTGGTCTAGTATACACTGATATACAGCCGTCCCGGACACATCTCAGTGAATGGAGAGCCTAAGGCCAGGCCGAAGTCCCACTGGACCAATTATATATAACAGTTTACTGCTTTGAATTTGTCACACTTTTTAAACATGTTTGTGTTTGGTTTGTTGCAGGTGGTACCAGTTAGCCTAGCAGAGGTGTATCTGCTGCAGCTGAACATGCGCTTCCCGACACAGTCGTCCTTTGAGCGGGTGCTGCCGCTGCTCAACGTGGCCGTGGCCTCCCTGCATCCCCTGACAGACGAGCAGCTGTTCGGGGCTGTCAACGCTGGAGCTGTGCGTGGTGTCGCGCTCCATGTGGACGACTTCCAGCAGCGCGTTGAACTCCTGGCGCCCTTCCTGATGAAGAGGAGGGACGGGACGCGAATGTTCGTACACGCCTCCTTCAGGGAGTGGCTCATCTGGAGAGAAGATGGAGAGAAGACCAAGTTCCTCTGTGACCCCAGGTTAGAGGCACAGGGGTAACTGTGGGGAGACCAGGCCCTTTGCAAGTCACCACAAAAACACTGTGTAAAATGTCTGTGCATTTATTGCAGGAGTGGCCACACTCTCCTGGCCTTCTGGTTCTCCAGGCAAGAAGAGAAACTCAACCGGCAGCAGACCATCGAGCTCGGTCACCACATTCTCAAAGCGCACATCTTTAAGGTACAAAATGGGCAACCCTGGTCAAAAATGGTGATTTTAATGAAAATAACACAGCTTTGGCATGGAGTCAACTGAAAGTTCTGTTTCTACAAGCGTAATAAACTATAAAATCACCTGGAAAGCAGCCCTAACAGAAAAATATCATTATTATCCTTAATGGGTCTGAATGGGTGGGGCTTGTCGGGGGACTGGCTTGAACCAGCTTTGTGGGGAGAGGGGGTGGGTGCAAAAGGTTGAGAACCCCCTGACTGTTCAAAAGTCTTAGGCCACCATTAGATTTGTTGTTTTAGCAATTCTATAATGACCATATATAACATACTGTTGACGACTGGACCAAACATTTCAAATTTGGATTTGTCCCTTTAATCTTTTTTCCACTGATCTTATTTCGGTCTATGTGAGCTTTATCACACTGTTCCCCTTTCCGAAAAAGTGGTTACTTGGCTGCTACCCTTTTAAATAGATCATTTCTGATCTTATTCAGACTCTAAAAGGGTCGAGTTGCCTTGAACATTAAAGCTGCTGATAAAGCTGCCACATGCTATTGCTCAAGTCTAAGAGGAGATTACACTGTAAAACCTTCTTATCTTCTTTTCTGATTTTTAGTTTCATTTTTTAAACTTTATACACGTCCTGTATTTCCTGCTTGTATTGTAGTAACGAGGAACGTAATAAATTATATATGTTCATTATACCAGCCTTAAAAAATAGAATATCTAATCTAATGGTGGCCTAAAACTTTTGCACAGTACTGTTTTGTCAGCATATATTTAAACGTTTGCATTGTGGTCCTTGCCGAGGTTCCTTTCATGCCTTTTTTTTCTGTTTGTTCAGGCATTTCTAAGCTTAACATCTTAACTACGTATGTTCTCTGACAGGGTCTGAGTAAGAAGGTCGGGGTTTCCTCATCCGTGCTCCAGG
Source organism: Parotocinclus spilosoma (assembly GCA_033117975.1). NCBI lineage: Eukaryota > Metazoa > Chordata > Actinopteri > Siluriformes > Loricariidae > Parotocinclus > Parotocinclus spilosoma. The sequence goes on along the minus strand of JAVSBV010000086.1, from coordinate 7,091,313 downwards.
GGCTGTGGGTGTCGTACAGTACGGAGGGTCTGTCTACTGCTCTGGCATCTCTACGCAACCTCTACACACCCAACATCAAGGTAACGCAACAATTGTCCTAACATCATATAACACCATGATAAGGCCACTGTAATATCGTGAGATTTTGTGCTTGTGCCACTTTAGAGATCGTACCTCTTGGCGGGTGTCTAGCATGTTGGGCATGAAAGGGTATGTTCTCTAGGGCTGTCAAAATGAAAAACAACTCAAAAATATGAATTGAGAAAAACAAATGATGATATAACTGAATGATGAACATCCCCTTTCTAATGTCAAATCAGCTGCAGTTTGTTCTAGGAACAATGATTGCAATTGTGGGACTGTGGTAGCCTAGCGGTTAAGGTACTGGACTCTGGACCTGATGGTCCAGGGTTTAAATCCCACCTCTGCCAAGCTGCCACAGTTGGGTCCTTAACCCGCCATTGCTTGGATTGTAAGACTGTATAAGTCACTCTGGATAAGGGTGCCCATAGTCTGTGCATGCTACTCTCATGTAAATATAAAGGGTATTTTCACGAGAAAATGTAAATCATATACAGTCGATTCCGGTTAATGGGACCACATCGGGACGCGATCGTTTTGGTCCTAATAACCGGTTGGTCCACTTAAACGAACATGCCCTATGTTACAAGACGGGACGTGCTATATAACATATTAAATTTTTAATAAACCTTTATTGTACGATTTACACGTATAGCGAACGTACAAACAAGAACTACTGTTACTTACGAATCTTGTTCATTGAAACAGGACTGTGGTAGCCCAGTGGTTAAGGCATTGGACTATGGACCTGAAGGTCCAGGGTTCAAATCCCACCTCAGTTGGTTCCCTGAGCAAGGCCCTTATCCCACAATTGCTTGGATTGTAAGACTGTATCAGTTGTAAGTTGCTTTGGATAAGGGCATCTGCTAAATGTTATAAATGTAAAATGTAATGTAAATGAAATGCGCAATTGTCGTCTTTACCAAGCCAGTAATTTTTACCAACCGACGCGGACTAGTGTTTGATGGTTGTTGCTTGATCTTATTCAGGAAACCAATTTTTTCAGCTGACGTCAAGTCCAGACGTGGAATTTTGGCAGGGGAAACAAGACACGCCCAGTTCACTGACTAAAGCGTTCTGATGGAATTCCTTGCACGTGTTGCCAGACGTGTTTACGTTCGACTTCAATTCGCCTAAAAGCGGAGCTGCAGATGCATCCAATAACCACGCTGCTGGCTACTGGGTGCTTCGTTGTGGGAAAAGAAAGTGGTGGGCGTGTTCACCTCCCGCTGGTTTTGCTCTTGTCACCACAACTTTTCGGATTTCCTGACCTTTGATAAAAGCAAAAATTCTCCCGGGGATCCCAAAAATCCTCCCATAAAATGTATTTCACACAACGTACAGATGATGCTGTTTTGATCAGTATCAGATTTTGGAAAATCGACCCACAATATAAATTGCCCCCCTTTAATCACAGGTTTTTCCCTTTAGCCTCTTTGTAACATTAGCAAGGACCATTTTAGCCTTGAAAAGTCTCTCATTTCATGCAGCTCTCCAAGGTACGCAGAGTATAAGCACCGCCCACTCAAAGAAAAGCATAAAAGATCTAGAAAACGTTTAATGTTTAAATGATTCAGCCAAATCTCCTTCTAACAGGTTCCTTTCTTGGTCTGCACACATCCGTAATGCCGGTACGACTCACAGGTGGATTTCCACAAAGCTCTGCCTCTTGGGTGGGGGGTTTAGATCCATCACCCCTCGTCCTACATTAAATCTCTAACGTCTCACCTTTGTCTTCAGGGAGCATTTTCTGCTCTCAGGCATTTTCTCAGCCACGTTACGTCTCAGCGCTACTGCTACCCTGACATCCACACAGGAACAGGAAGCACCCTCAGTAACCAGCCAGATGCTGTTGGACATTTCAAACAAGATGACTGATCTGAAGGTCAGAAGATCAGTCTGGGCTGATCTATCACCTTTTACAGTCAATACTGCTAACAAGAGGGTGGAAAGATCCAGGAAGTGGGCATGCTGTCCAGGACATGCTCACGCCTACACTCTGTTATTAGAGGATAGACGCTGGAGCACATACAACCCCGAGAAAACCCTGAACCTGTTAGGGTTCCTACCTTTCTTCCTGGAGTGTTCGGCCGTCCTCGCCGGTCGCCATTACAGAGCTATCGGTGATTCGGTTTATATCCAGTGACCAATTTACGACCTGATTCCGAACAGCTGCTTCTCCTGCTATTTAGGTTCGGGTTTCAGCGCTGTTCGCTGCCAGGTCATCTTTATTCGGTACGTCTTCACTCGCGCACTTGCGCGCACCTTTAGGGTTAGTTGGTCACGTCCCGGGGTTTTTAGTGCTGACAGATGCGTACGAGGGGAACCCCCGAGGTATTTAGTGTTTTACAGGCACTTTGAGGGTCTCCCGTCCCGTACTCGTGCGCTCCTCACACGCCTGAGCTCACGCTCCTCCATCGACGGCTACTATCGAGTCTCACTCCAGCCGGCTGCTCGCCCTGAATGAGACACGCCCCGGCTCGGCTTACTCGCGCCACACGTGCCCCCGAGCACACGCTCGCCCCCTGGCGGTGCGGCGCCTTTCGCTATCTATTCACGTTCGTGCTACTCGCGCGCCTTACTACTCGCCTACTCGCCTTGTGGCGCTTTTGAGACTTATTTGCAGTCGCTCTACATGTGCGCCCGAGCTCATATGCTTGCCTTTTGGTGCTTTAGCGTCTTCCGCGATTTATTCAGTCGGGACGCAACACAGCAGCGCGTCATTTCTTCCCCTTTTAGTTCTTCTATATTATTTCTCCATTATTATTTGACGTCGTTTGATTCCGTCACTCCCGCATCCTTGGGTCCTACCACATACCGTAAACAGAACCCTGAGAAAACCCTGAAAAAAAAGGTTTAAATGTGAATTGCTTTTTGATACAACACTGGAAAATCAGCAACCATAACATAATCTGGTTCTTGGCGGCAAGGAATGGTGGCTAATTTTGGACTATCCCTGGCCCTGTGTGTAAAGCACCTGGCATTTGGCTAAACGGTGGTGTACAGGATGTGTGGACCAGCGCCGGAGTGCCGAACCTCCTCTTCCAAGCTGTTAACTCTTTCCATGCCCTGCTTTGCTCTCTACTGCTCGCTAACTGACAGCTTTATTAAAGGTGCTTATCTTTATCTCGGATATTTACACAAAGTGCATCGTCAAGATACGACGCGATCAAACGGAGCTCACGAACACCAATCTCTGCTCGAGAGCGCTCCCGTTTCATTTCCTTCCCGATGTCCTTGTTATGTTTAATGGCCGCTTTTAATTGGATTGCAGCTGATGTGCTAGCGCCTGGCTTTGACACCTCATTCCATCGCCCCCCCCCACAACATCCCGTTCCTCCTTTGCGTAAGGCCGAGTCACGAGGCATTCGAGTCCACACGAGGGGCGCACATTTAAAATGTTCCACTGTGCTAAAGGACGGCAAGAGAAGGTTAAAAAGCTTTTTTGTACGGACCAGCAAATGAATATTAACCTTGGTTTCTCACCTTAGCTGCTCGAAATACTATGCATTTATGTCTCTACTATATTATATACTCTATTACACTGGTTTACTGAAAATAGGTGGGGTTTCGAATCTACAGTACATGGCAACCCTAGGGATTTTCCTCCAGGAATTCATATAAAAAGGCTATCCACTATCCAAATATTAACAATCCAAACCATATTCTGGAACAAGGCTCAGTTGAAGTTCGATTGTATGTGGTTTGGGATGCAGCCCTGGTCTCTGCTGTTAATATTACAGCTCTTTTGAGCTGAGCTTCTGTTTATTGATGGTTTAGGATGATTGATGACTCACATAATCCCTTACTGAACCATAAATTCACATATTAACATGTCAACTACATCATTTTAGCACAGCCAACAGCGGCAATCACGTTTAGCATGCTCCTCGGCTAGAGTAGCACTTGATACGGAACACGACCATGGTAATATCCGTGACTAATCAGGCTCTGTTATTGGTATATCCCGAACGGCCGGATATACATTTGAGCTTTACCTTGACTCGGCTTTATGAAGCAGCATTTTATTATGAGTAGCAACGCACAGGTATTGAACCGTGAATTCATATGCAGTGCACAGACACACTGTACTGCTCTGAATAAAGAAATCCCTGTCCTGGGCTTAGTTAATTAATGAAAACCTATTTAAATGAAGTTGCATGTAACGAGAGTAATATTAAAGGAACTTGATTTGTCAAAAGGTAGGATCACTTACACATTATAACTGGTGTGATATGGTGTGTGTGTGTTGGGTGGTGTCAGAAGTGGACGCAGGCTTCCAGTGACCCAATCCACCTTTATCAACTATTCTACCGCAAGATAATCGGGGCAGCACGGGGGGTAGTACTGCCGCCTCACAGCAAGAAGGGCCCGGGTTCGATCCCAGGGTGATGCAATTTGGATCCTTTCTGTGTGGAGCTTGCATGTCCTTCCCATGTCTGCATGGGTTTACTCCAGGTACTCCAGTTTCCCCAGTCCAAAGACATGCTTGTTAGGTTAATTGATCACTATAAATTGGCATTGATATATATATACCCCAGCCGT
>JAVSBV010000086.1:7014891-7026676 GCA_033117975.1 Parotocinclus spilosoma | reverse complement strand
CATGTTCGTTTAATCGGACCAGCCGGTTATTAGGACCAAAACGATCGTGTCCCGATGTGGTCCCATTAACCGGAATCAATTGTATATATATATATATATATATATATATATACACACATTTGGCTAGGTAGTAGAGTAGTTGCATTTAAAAGTGTTTTACAGCTGGTGGTGGGTTATGAATGTATATCTGCTTGGTTACGTGTTTTGTCCTTAGTCAATGGCAACAATGTTCTGTACATCAAAATTATTCCATTACACAGTAGCTTACACTGTTGTAAGCACATTCTTAAACAAGTAAACAGAAGCATTAGGTTAAATCCCCCATATTAAGACCCTGCGATTACTATAAATCCCCAAATTAGGTACTTCAGTGCAACACAATGCTCGACTTGGACTCATATGCCAGAGGCTTGAGAAGCTGCTTGTGAACATTTCTGCTCAGGAGTTTTCATAAAATAGCTTACATGAGTGTTGCAGTTAAAAGCTGAGGTATCAAGTGGTAGTTTTCCACACTATCAGGGTGGGAAGGTGATGAGCCTAGCAATATACTGATTTTGACACACAACTAAACCAAACAGACTGCAATGCTACATGCAGTAAATATTTATAGTGTAGGGGCAAACAATTGGCTGCCTAACTTGAAGTTGGGATCACATGTGTGATAGCTAGGAAAACAAAAGCTAATTAAGATTATAAAAACATTTCTTTCAAACTTACTAAGGATGTGTTTGCGATTATGCTATCTATCTAGTTACTACTTACTTAGTTAATACTTACTACATCCTACAGGCTAGTGGCACAGACTAGTCATGTCAAGCTGTTTTGTCTCTTTCCTTTAAATAATGTATTTATTGCATATCCCAGGAAAAATGTACTGCGGAATTTGACAGTAGAACCATGAAGTGGCCAAATTACCATAAAAATCCTTAGTAAAACTGTGAAATAATTGATGGTCAGTTAATAGTCAACCAAGTTTACAATTGTACTATGAAATTTGACAGTGGAACCATGATGTGCCCAAATTACCATAAAAAATTCATGGTTGAACTTTATGGCCAAACTGTGAAAGTTCACACTAAAACTGTCAAACAATTTACAGTTTTACTATGAAATCTCACAGGATTTTTTGTGGGTGCTGCGCCATCTTTTTTTGTACTTTTATACCATGAAATGCTATTTGTTTGCTATGTCAAACCTGACTGTTTTAGTGGGGGTTCTGCAACAAGCCTTTACATTTTTAATATGGCAGGCACAATAATCCAGAGTGACATATGACTGATACAATCTTATAGTCCATGCAATTTTAGGTTATATATGTACACCTTAATCACCTTGACTGACTGTTCTTTCAGATGCCTTTCAGGCGTCGCTGTTCACAGCACTGTAGTGGTATTTTAGCCATTATTTAGCATCACCCTTCTGGCTACACCCTCAAATCAATTTAGAGTGACCGAATGACCTAGCACGCATGTCTTTGAACTGTTGGAGAGAATTGGAGTACCTGGAGTAAACTCACACAGACAAGGGGAGGAGCAGACTCCACACAAGAAGGACCCAGGCCGCTCCACCCTGGGATTGATTCCGGGACATTTTGCAGTGAGACAGTGGTGCTACCCATTGAGCCACTGTGCTGCCATCAAAAACGAATAACAAGACTAAATCAATTTTCTCTACTGTAAACTCGACATTCGACACAATTTAAACCGGCCCACACGGGCTCGCATGTAGTGACTTATGAAGCTCTGTTGTAAGTCCCACACTACCATATAAGTGACAGTGGTAGTCACTGGTGTCAAATCAGGTGCGGATGGTATCTAGGTAGTGTAGATGCAGTGCCACAAGGTTTTTTTCTGTTCTGGACAGATTTCTGTTTTCTTTTCTGTCAAACAGTAGGCTAATTATAAACATTTTAGCATGAGTGCCATCATTTTTAAGCTGACTGTACAGGTGTAAATACAAAGATAGACACCTTGGCCTTTTGGAGATTTTGCATCTTCTGGATCCTCAGCCCATCATTTCTGTAATCAAACCACCATCTTATTCTGCCTAACTTTTTGACTCAAACATGGTCTATAAGTCTGATTCAACCAGTTTAGCAAATAAAGACTCCAAAGTAGTCCAGCCCTCCACTGCAGGTCCACTGCTCTCTATGAGGAAACAGAGGAAGAAAAAAGAGAGAAGGAAGACAAAATGAAAGCACTATGAAAGAGTGCCAGTCGTGAAGCAAACCTGATTTATTATCACCAGAAATCAGCAGCAGATGTCAGTGTACCGCTCCCCGCTGCAGCCAATTAGAGAAAAGCACGCAAAGATCTCTCTCTCTTTCTCTCATACAAACATATAAACAACACTCTTCACTACTGCTCTTATACTGCTTGTTGCTGACGATCACAATTAAACGCCTTACCTTTAGCAACCTGACCAGTGACATTATTCATTCTTCGGGAATGTCTGTTACAGGCCTATAAACCAAATACCCTGATGTCATATTCTGTATAATAAGTGTAATTGATGGAAGAATTTCTCCTTTTCCACAAAAGACGTTTCAGTTTTATTTCCCTCTAACCCCTTTCTGACAGTAAGCAGTGTTAATGCAGACTGTATTTTAATATCCCTGCATGTGGAGAATGATAGGCTAAAGTTTAGGATATTTTGGGTAAAAGGCATGTAAAAAATGTATTCTAAGCATATTTCATAATAACTTACATTTGAGCAAATGTGTCTTTGAATTTACCCTGATCCATCTAAATTATTATGTTACATAAGTAACCGAATTAATATAAGAAATGAATGTGATGAAAGGATTTTGGTGCAACTTCTGACACAAATTCCACCAGCAAATATTACCCATAAGAAGTTATTTCTTCTCACATTCAGGTACATTTAGGTTAGTGGATTACAGATGTTTAAGCAGCATCGCTCAAACCAGAGTGTGGGGCCAGATGCATAAGTGCTGTCTTACATTTCCAACTTCTCAGGTGGGCTTCTCTGCTTTCAGAAAGCAGAACTGAGCCAGCTGGCCTACAGTGGAGGTTCTGAAATCGAAGGCATCCAAGATAGAAATGAATATTAAATATGAGGTTTGGGAGTTACAAGGAAGAAGGAGGTGTTGGGCAACACATGGTTTGCTCTGTCAAAGCAGTGCGTGCGTTTATTTTATTATATGCAGTACATGGTATGTAGACTTATTTGCCGAATAAAAGAGGTACAATATTTTGGTGCAGGTGATTTAGGATTTTTACTTTGTTGGTTTACTGTATTGATTAAAATTATAATTGACTATAACGATGAGAACCTAACCTCTATTGCCGAAAGAGCCAGAGAGCAGGTGTAAGTGTGCCCTGGATAGGATGCCAGACTGTATGGCTCTCAGGGCTTGCTACTGCAGTGATGTGGGATGCTCTCCTGAATAACCTGATATGTGTCTTAATGGCGTACCTGCATTAAACATTTTGAGCTAATACAAATACAAATATATATATATATATATACCATATATATATATACACACCATATATATATATATATATAAATAATATACAAAAACATTTATAAAAATGTATACCTTTTTTTAAATAGTTTTATTTAACAATGAGTGAATTATTATTATTATTACTATTATTATTATTAATATGACTATTATTATTATTACTATTATTATTATAATTATTACTATTAATATTATTATTACTATGATTATCATTATTATTATTATTATTATTATTATTATTATTATTATTATTAATATTACTATTACTATTCTTATTATTATTACTACTACTACTACTATTGTTACTATTATTATTATTATTATTACTATTATTAATGTTACTATTCTTCTTCTTATTCTTATTACTGTTGTTGTTGTTATTTAATAACATTAATTAATTAATAAGAACAACGGTAATAATAATAATATATTTTTATGCAATAATACATAATGTATCTCTTTATATAATAAACAGTTTTTTTTATTTATTTAAATCGATTTAATTCGAATTTTATTACATAAAATGACTGTTAGGTTATCGACCCTCTCATAGAAACATTTTCTTTTGTATTTCCCAGGGATATACCAGGGTTCGCGTCCCGGCGGTGCCTTCAGGCCAGGTCAGGCAGTCATGACTGGCTATGTGAACCGAACAGGACCCCCCCGTGACCCTGACCCTGACCCTGACCAGGCGGGGTGGGGGTCGATCAAGAATAATTAATCGAATTAATTGAGCAGTATGAGGTAATGACTGTTTAGTGATGTCATCGAGACCTGATTGAGCACCACCCAGTTGGGGTCGATCTGCGAGTCTCCGAGAGGGTCCAGGGCCACCGTCTGAAACGCTCTGAAGTCCGTCAGGGTGATGTCCGCGTTTTCGGGACAGGCGTCCATCGGGTCGATCACTTTATCGTTATCGAAGTCGCTCTGACACACATCGCCCACTCCGTCAGCTGGGGAGAGTCACATGACTGAGCAGGTCTACCTCATAACTGTGTGTGTGTGTGTGTGTGTGTGTGTGTGTGTGTGTACGTACCATTCGAGTCCTTCTGGTTAGGGTTTGGGATGAGCCTGCAGTTATCTGGGCCGGGAGGAAGAACATCTGGAACTCCGTCGTTATCGTCGTCGTCGTCACAGTCATCGCCGACGCCGTCGTTATCAGAGTCCACCTGGGAGCTGTTCGGGATCTGGGGACAGTTGTCCCTCGTGTCCTGGAAGCCGTCGCCGTCTCTACACAAAAAAAAAGAAAAAACAAAAAAAATCCACAAAAAACCCCCAAAAAACACGCATTTGGACTGAATTGAATTTAGTTAGAATTCGTACAAAAACAATCAAATACCTGAAGTTCCCGTTAAACACAAACACACAGTTCCTTTGTGTATTTTTTCATGGCTAGATTTAGTTTAGAACGTTTCCTGAATGGGGAATAAACCAAAACGCAACATCGACGGCGAGATTTTCCTGATTCGGGTCAAAACTTGGAATTAGGAATCCCCCAAGTCTCGACTCTTTTCCAAACGAAAAGGTGTTGCCCAAACCCACGTGGTGTGGATTTTTTATCGTTGGGGCGTATTCTGACGGAATCAATAAAGACGTTTGAATTGATTATTCCATATTTTTTTGTGTCACTGGGCCTTAAGGGGAAAGTGTCGGGACGTGTCCGGACAGACGAACAAAACAAAAATTCGAAAACCGGCCCGAGAAAGGTCGAAGTGAATGCGTAAGCTCACGTGTCGTGGTTTGTGTCGCAGACGTCGCCAACCAGGTCGCTGTCAACATCCGACTACAAACAAGAAGATACATTAATACTGTAATCAATTAATCAATCAATCAATCAAAATGATCTTTAGTACACCACTAGGACCTTCAGACTCCACTCAGTCTGTCATGAATCCAGGCCAAACCGTTTAACACAGTGACCTGGTGAAAACCCCGTTATGTACAGTATCTCCCAAAAGTGGGTACACCCCTCACATATTTGTAAAAAATTTCGGATCTTTTGATAGATCTGACCCTCAACCACACCTCCCAGACGACCACTGCCTTTGTACAGACCTAAACCCTATTAAGCATCCCTATTAAGTGGGGCATTCCCAAACGGAAGGTGGAGGAGCTCAAGGTCTCTAACATCCCACAGCTCCTGTATGTGATGTCCATATGGCGCATCGTCTCAAAGCAGCTTTACGACATTTTATGATCTGAAAAGGCCAATCCCAAATTGAGCAAGCCTAGGGAGACAGTGGCAAGGAAAACCACTGAATAAAGAAGGAAGAAACCTTGAGAGGAACCAAGACTAAGCATGAAGCTTAACGGTGGAAATAACAAAAGGTTGACGCCCTTTTCCTTTGGGGGTGTACTTACTTTTGGGAGATACTGTAGATGATCACGGTGCGTGTTTACGAGTCGATCCCATTTATGGTTTTTAATAGATTTAAGGTTATATAGGAAGAATCTCCCATAGTTATACACTGAGGTGATGTTTAGATTTAAATCCCAACTGTCAAAATTCAAATCTCAACCGACAAAATTCAAACTGTAACTGAAATAACTGCCATCACAGATCACTGCTACTACTGCTACTACCACCACACACACACACACACACACACACACACACACACACACTGTGCATTTTTTTTAAAAGTCAGTTAAATGTAATAGTCGTTTATAGATAGATTTAAGTTTAACTAATTATAAAATCTCCCATAGTTATACACTGAGGTGATGTTTAGATTCAAATCCCAACTGTCAAAATTCAAACTGTAACTGAAATCCGTGACGTCATCACCACAGAGCGGTTACCACATAAACATGAACACAACACACACACACACACACACACACACACACACACAAACTGTGCTGTGCATTTTTTTATTTATTTATTTTTTCGTTTAGGACAGACTTTTTTTGTTGCTTGTTTCACAGATCCGCCGACAATCATATTTGAAAAAAAAATAGAAAAAAAACAAAGACTTAAAAAAAAAAATAAAATAAAATAATTTTGTGTTTCTCAGATCCGCCACAGCACCCGTGGTTGAAATAAAATAAAATAAAATAATATTATTTTTTAGCTTTTAGCACCCTCCGGTGGAGAGCCAACGGTTTTCTTCTGTTCACTTAATTTTTTTCCCAGATTCACTTTAATTTAATCGTAGGTTAAATAAATGTTATTTTAAATAAAAATGTATTTTTATTTCCTTGTACTGATTCCATAGAGTCCTCGAGAAATTGAAAGAAAGTGCAAAAAATAAAGATTTATTTGTATTTTTTTTTCCTCCCTCCTCAGTAGGTTTTTAAGTAACGACATCCGAGGAACAAACAATTTTAAAAAGTTTGGCTTTAACTGTCAAAATTCAAATCTCAACTGACAAAATTCAAACTCTAACTGAAATCTGTGATGTCATCACCACAGAGCGGTTACCACATAAATATAAACACAAGCACTGTGCTGTGCATTTATTTTTCAATTCAATGTTTTAGTCGTTTATAAATAGATCAAGTTTATATAACTGTAAAATCTCCCGTAGTTATACACTGAGGTGATGTTTAGATTTAAATCCTAACTGACAAAATTCAAATCTCAACCAACAAAATTCAAACTGTAACTGACAAAATTCCAGCCTCAGAGCAGCTGGGCAAATTTACACCCCCCTCCCCCCAACCCCCATTTAAATGGACAGTATATATAAATAGACAGGGATATAAAGCCATGTGGCCAAAAGTATTGGGACACAAACAGACACCGTCAGATTCCTAAAAGGAAACATCAGAGCTGTTTAAGTCCCTGGCGGCTAAATGTGTATCGTATCGTGTATCATGTATCGTAGTGTATCGTATCATATCGTGTATTGTTTATTGTATCGTATCGTTTATCGTGTATCATGTATCGTTTATCGTATTGTGTATCATGTATCGTTTATCGTATTGTGTATCATTTATCGTATCGTATATCGTTTATCATTTATCGTATCGTTTATCATATTGTGTATCATGTATCGTTTATCGTATCGTTTATCGTATCGTTTATCATTTATCGTATCGTGTATCGTTTATCATTTATCGTATCGTGTATCGTTTATCATATTGTGTATCATGTATCGTTTATCGTATCGTGTATCGTTTATCATTTATCGTATCGTGTATCGTTTATCATTTATCGTATCGTGTATCGTTTATCATATTGTGTATCGCATCTTATCGTATCGTTTATCATTTATCGTATCGTGTATCGTTTATCGTATCGTGTATCGTATCGTATCGTTTATCATATTGTGTATCGTATCGTTTATCATATCGTGTATCGTATCGTATCGTGTATCGTTTATCATGTATCGTATCGTGTATCATGTATCGTATCGTTTATCGTATCGTGTATCATATCGTGTATCGTTTATCATATCGTGTATCGTATCGTGTATCATGTATCGTATCGTGTATCGTTTATCATATCGTGTATCATGTATCGTATCGTATCGTATCGTTTATCATTTATCGTATCGTGTATCATGTATCGTATCGTATCGTTTATCATTTATCGTATCGTGTATCATGTATCGTATCGTATCGTTTATCATATCGTCTAGTGTATCGTGTATCGTTTATCATTTATCGTATCGTGTATCATATCGTCTATCGTATCGTTTATCATATCGTCTATCGTATCATGTATCGTATCGTATCGTTTATCATATCGTGTATCGTGTATCGTATCGTATCGTTTATCATTTATCGTATCGTGTATCATGTATCGTTTATCATATCGTGTATCATGTATCGTATCGTATCGTTTATCATATCATGTATCGTATCGTGTATCATGTATCGTATCGTGTATCGTTTATCATATCGTGTATCATGTATCGTATCGTTTATCATATCGTGTATCATGTATCGTATCGTTTATCATATCGTGTATCGTATCGTGTATCATGTATCGTATCGTATCGTTTATCATATCGTGTATCGTGTATCATGTATCGTATCGTGTATCGTTTATCGTATCGTTTATCATATCGTGTATCGTATCGTTTATCGTATCGTTTATCGTATCGTTTATCGTATCGTTTATCATATCGTGTATCGTTTATCATATCGTGTATCGTATCGTGTATCGTTTATCATATCGTGTATCGTATCGTGCAGGAGCAGCTGCAGCGGCGTCTGGCCGAGGCGAACATGGCTGCGCAGCTGTACCGACAGCAGCTGCTGCAGAAGGAGCAGGAGGCGGAGGAGTACCGGCTGCAGCTGGAGGCCATGTCGGAGCGGGTGATGGTGCAGGAGGAGTGTGTGGAGGAGAGCGAGGGGGTGGCCGTGATGGGGGTGAAGCAGGAGGAGGAGGAGGAGGAGGAGGTGGTGTTACTGACAGACGGAGACGTGATGCTCAGCACGGAGGAGATTCACTGCAGCCATGACATCTCCTAACAGCGCCACCTACAGACCTCCATCATCATCCTCCTCCTCCTCCTCCTCCTCCAACACCTCAAACTCCACACATGGACCTTTTGGGTTTTGTTTTGGTTTTGTTTTTTAGAACTGGTGCTGCTTTACTAAAAGTTGGCTTGGAATTATTTTTTATTTTATTTCTTTTTGTATCGACGTTCAGATTAAATTGAAATCCCGACCTCCAGTCTCGTCCCGGGGAATAAAATGTCATCGCTCACACGGCCCACGTTTGCTCCTCCATGTCCAAACCGATACGGCAACACTCAGCCAAGAGTAATTAGATTAATTAGAGTAATTAGAGGCTCATTTATAGATCTAATGTCAAAGACAAATCCGAGTCATTTATCTGATTCACTCGTCTCTTTTTAATTGTCTTATAGTGAATTAGTGATTTCAAAAAAAAAAAAAAAAAAGGTTGTTGACACTGGCAACCCACAAAAGCTCGATTGGTGATAAACCTGGCAACCCACAAAAGCTCGATTGGTGATAAACCTGGCAACCAATAAAAGTTCGATTATTGATTAATCTGGCAACCCACAAAAGCTCGATTGTTGATAAACCTGGCAACCCATAAAAGCTCGATTGGTGATTAATCTGGCAACCCACAAAAGCTCGATTGTTGATAAACCTGGCAACCCACATAAGCTCGATTGGTGATTAATCTGGCAACCCATAAAAGCTCGATTGGTGATAAACCTGGCAACCCAGACAGGCCAGTCTGGAAGCTTTATTTATTTATTTATTTATTTTATCTACTTGCTCATGGAGTTGCATAATTCGAAGGACTCCAACTTATTTTAATTTAAAGCAACACACACTTCCTACACACAGAGTTTGGTTCTTTATATAAAATGTTTATTTGCTTAAACCTTAAAAAAAAAAAAAAAAACACAACAACAGAGCAATCATCCAAAAACCAGAGGTGAACGAGGTGGTGGGATTACGAGGGCATCGGGGCTCTGAGGGGGGCCTGAGGCGGCGCCGGGGGTCGGGGTGGCATGGGCGGTCTCTGGAAGCCGAACGGAGGAGGGCGAGGCGGTCCGGTGCCATAACCAGGAGGGGGCATGGGCGGAGGAGGGCCTCTCATCCCCGGCGGCATGGGCGGACCTGCGGGGTGGAAACGGTCCACAGGTTAAACAGTCAAACCCCCCCCCTCCCCCCCGAAAACGATTAACGAGATCCCGAGGGGTCAGCGACCTACCCATGGGGGGTCCGAACGGTCCTCGGGGTGGCATTCCCATCTGCGGTGGAGGTGGCATGCCGGGAGGAGGCGGTGCCCGGGTGGCTCCTGGAGGAGGGGGGACCATGCCTGGGGGTCCTGAGGGAGGCATCGCCATAGGAGGCATTCCTGTTTAAAAAAAAAATAAAGGAGAGGTCAGGTGGTGCCATGCCACGATGCCAGGCCACGATGCCACATCCGATCTGGTCCTACCGAACGCCGGGTCTCACCTGGTGGGTGCATGCCAGCCGGTGGGAACGGTGGAGGTCCTGGTGGATGGACTCCCCCTCCCTGAGAGACAGGAGTGCCTGGAGCATGGGGCATGGGCATGCCCGGGGGCATCCCGGGAGGCATAGAGCCAGGCGGTGGCACCGGGGGGAAGGTGCCAGGAGGGGGCAGGCCTGAGAAGACGAAACACAGAATCAAGAGTGAGAATAACTTTTATTATTATTATTATTAATATTAATAATAATAATGCCAACCTGGTATGGGAATCGCCTGCCCGAGGGCTGCCAGAACGGCGCTGGGGGCGGAAGGAGGAGGCGGGGCATCGGCGAAGAGCTGGTGAGGCCGGTCGGCCTGCGAGAGCGGGTTCTGAGCGGCCAGGAGCCTCTCGGCGGCGGAGCCGTGCCTCTCGCCCTTCGAGTCCTTCTTGAAGGCGTAGGAGACGGTGATGGGCCGGTTACACAGGTACTGGCCGTTCATGGCCTCGATGGCCGTGTCCGAGGCGTCGAAGCTGGCGTAGTTGATGAAGGAGAAGCCCTTGGAGTTGCCCGTGTCGGGGTCCCTCATGATCTTGGGCGTCTGCAGGATGACCCCGAAGCCGCTGAAGGTGTCGTACAGGAGCTTCTCGTCGATCTCCGGGTCCAGGTTACCGATGAAGATGTTGGCGCCGACGTCCAGGTTCTTGTTGTGAGCCGACGCCTTGTTCACTCGGATGGGTTTGCCGTACAGCTTGATCATGTTCATGATCTTTATGGCGTAATCGGCGTCTTCTTCGTTCATGAACTCCACGAAGCCGTAGCCTGGTGATCAGAACGGAAAGGTCAGAAAGCAGGGCGTCCACGCAGCGCCCCCCTGAGGAGGGGTAGTGCATTAGACCTTCTGAAACACCTACCTTGATGTTGCCCCGTCACTCTGTCTTTGGGCATGTGTGTGTTCACCACCGGTCCTGCCTGGAGGAAGAGCTCCCATAATAACGGCTCCGAGACCTTCTCATCCAGACCCCCCACATACACTGTCGCATCTGAGACACACACACACACACACACACACACACACACACACACACACACAAAAAATAACAAAACATGATCAGAACTGCTCAGTTTTCATAAACATGGAGCCCAGAGCTGCTCCATCACCCCCAATCCTTACTTCTAACCATGTACTAAATATAAACTAAATGATATATTTATATCTAAACACGTACTAGGCTTAGGATTAAGTCTCCAAAATAAGTCAGAACCGCCCCGGATCGATTCTATAACTCAAAACAAACAATAAAATCGCGTTAAAAACCCAACGTTTAATGAATGGCGTTAACTAAAACGGCCGCGTTCCAAACCGCATAGCACAGAAACAAATGGGTACCCTTTAACAGGTACGATCTGCGGTACTGTGTAAATACT
>JAVSBV010000086.1:6923211-6943671 GCA_033117975.1 Parotocinclus spilosoma | reverse complement strand
GTGGTAGCCTAGCAGTTAAGGTACTGGCCTCTGGACCAGAAGGTCCAGGGTTCAAATCCCACCTCTGCCAAGCTGCCTCAGTTGGGCCCTTGAGCAAGGCCCTTAACCCACAATTGCTTGAATTGTAAGATTGTTTAAGTTGTAAGTCTCTCTGGATAAGGGCGTCTGCTAAATGCCATAAATGTTAATGTACCCACATTTAAGTAACGGGACCTCCAATTGTTTGTCATCACGTCGCTAATCAAACACGGGATATAAACCGCCTCACCGATTGCTCTATAACGGCACTCGATGAGGACGGCGACTCGCACAGGAGCGCGAGGTAGGACTACTAACACATATAGAGTGAACCAGGCACAGTTCCGGACTCAGTTATGAAGTTACATTTTAAGTTTGTCGAATAAACTACAATTCAATCCTTACCAAGCTTTTTAGTCTTTCTCACAGTAAAGGTGATCTAAATTGAACTAATCTGCTTATATAGGCTTATAAAACCTTAACGGTAATGCGAGTTGAGACAGGTAGAGGCTTTGAGACATAATGGATGAGAGCGACAGCACAGTGACATGTGAGAGACTGACAAACAGGGACGTCTGTGTCAGAGCTGAAGTCTGAGGGAGCGCTTGTCGAGACAGGGTAATGATGTGTGTATAATGGGTAGAGAGACACACGCGAAAGAACCGAAGTCTGCCTGGAAAAAAGAAAATCAAAGCGTGGTCCTTGTAAAGAAAGGTGAAAAGGACTCTAAACTGCAGTGTGTAAGATAACAAACAATCAGCTATAGGAGATTATGAGGTATGTGCGAGAAGAGACCTTGTAGAATAAGAAGAGACGGAGAGGCCGGAAGAGGAAGAAGGAGATGAAGCTATAGGAGATGACATTGAAAGATAGGAGCGAACGCGAGAGCCTGTGCATGGATTATATTAGGCTGAGTAATATGAGGGTTTGCTAGGACTATGACGAACGTGCCATACCGAGAGACACTATCTAAAGAAAGTGCTTGAAGGGATATATGAAAAGTAAAGAATAGAGGCATGGGAGAAAAATGGGAGACTTAAAACTATTTGTGGCAAAAAAAAAGGAAAAAAGAACTAAATTAAACTTTTTTTCATGTGGTGATCAGCCTGTTTGGCACCAGCAGTTTGCGTGGTCATTGGATTTGTACTGTGAATACAAAGAGGTGAAAAAGAGAGATGTTTACGACTGCTAAGCAAAGTCTACGTGTCAGACCAATCAAATAAACTGGTTTATATTTCTCACTAATCCAGTGCTCCCTGTAAAAATCTGTCAACATTATGATACATGGCCAAAGGCTGCTTATAACAACATGGATGTTAATATTGCATTTTCTCTCTTAGTTCTAACAACAGGCTTCACTCTTCTCTTTTAAAAAGCTTTTTACCAGATTTAGTAACATGACTGTGAGGTCAGACAATAATTTTGGCTCACAATTGGAATTCCAATCCACCTCAAAGATGTATGGTGGAATAAAGCCAAGTCCTTCATCAAAGTCACAGGCAAATCACATCTTCACGAACTTTGTTTTATAAGGTAAGATTAGAAAGTGGATGAAGTGACTTGGTGACAGTGGAATTCAATGAAAGGGTTATATTGAGAGTCACTGGGGTGTTCAGAGCTACCCATTCCATTGCTACTGTTTCTTTATCGAGAATCAATGCCTATATGCTTTATATTATTAACATGTTAAAAGGGAGTTCGGCTGAAATGTATTTATTGATTTATTTGGCTTCTTTATCGTCACTTATCGGCATCAGTGGCCATCCAGCGACACGCACAAGTTTAGATCCATACACAAGTTCATTCCAAGACCACTTATACATACACAAGTCAGTGAAAATTTGGAAGTCTTTGGACTGTGGGAGGAAACCGGAGTACCCGGAGTAAACCCACACAGACACGGGAAGGGCATGTAGACTCCACATAGAAAGGACCCAGGTCGCTCCACCCTTCTTGTTGTGAGGCTGTTAAGCTACGTAGGAATGCGGAGACAAATGCAGCTCGTCGAAACAGATGCTTTAATGAAAAACAGCAGGCACAAATCCACAAACGTAAACAGTCCAGAGTCGGTAACCGGGTGTAGCAAACAATATCCAAAACATAAGGCGAAGATCGTGGTCGGGGGACGGAGCAAGAGTGAAACACGGAAAGACAAAGTAGCAGTAGCAATAGCATACGCACTGAGATACAAAACGCTTCAAAACTGGGTAAACCGAGTGAATCAGCATGGAGCGATGTGCACGTAGGAATAAAAAGGGAGGAGATAATGAAGATCCGCTGCAGCGCTCACGTGTGTGTGACAGTGGCAAGCGGTGCTACCCATCGAACCACTGTGCTTCCCCAGTTTGGCTGAAATAACAGACAAATTAGGATGGCTGTCTAGATTGGTCATAAAGTGTAATTTGCATAGCTAAAACGATAATATCTTAGCGAGGTTTAGTGATCAGTTTGTGAGGGCAAATCCCAGGTCAGTGCTTGACACTTTCCATGTCCAAATGTAAAATTGTAACAGTAAGTCACATTGGAGAAAAACGAATGATTTGTTTATTGGTAATATTGGATCATCGCATGGAAGAAGTATAATCAGACACAAGAATCTTGCTCATAGTGATCTTTATTCGGACACCCATATAACCTTGCTGGTCTATGCATGGGGGTTTGGGCAACCCGTATTTGGCGTATTGAGCAAGGTCTGTGAATCCACATAACTGTAGATACATACATACACAATGATGGTGCCTTAAAATATTACTTCACAGCACACACAAGACAATGGATATTGACCTTACAAATTAGCCAAATCACACACATTAACTCACACACATTGACTTTAATAAATTCCCTAAATAGTGATGCATGCTGGGACCAGTGCATACCTCCCTCTGGGGGTCACGAATGCTACAATATGTTTGTTCATTTAATCTGCACCAGGGTTTCTCAGCTGCTGGGCCATGAACCACATGTGCACACTAAAGTAGCCTCTGAGCTACACTGAAGCTGAATCCTGAGTCGAAACCAAAAGGTTTGTTTTACTTGCATTTATAGTTGTGTTTCGTTTTTGAATTACACGTAATTACTCATGAACAGTCATTACAGATCAGTTGTCCAATGTCCCTCGAGACTGTGAAACGGTTCCACATGATCGACATTTTAGCTGGTAATCTGCAGGTGCTCAAACTGACTGCCTGGCCACAAGCATACTGACTAGAACGAAAATGTTTTTAGTCACATTCCGCTTCTTATTACCATTCAAAATATTTTTAAAATGTTAAATATTGGCACTGTGTTCTAGATTTATTAAACTCTTATGCCTCCATATCCCGCATTTCAGATTCCTTTTCCAGAATTTCTCACTCAATAACATTCCTTGTTTGGAACTTTGTCCCATGAACCTCTAACAGGGTATTCATCTCACCTTTACTGCATTTACTCACCACATCCTCTGCTATTTAAATGTGTGGTCTTACCTCATCGAATCCATGCATTTATAGGTAAATGTGTAGGCTGGGCGAGAGACGGCAATGCGTACATTTTCAGAAATTGTTGCAGTTCCTTTCTTTCCTAAGATCCTTGTGTATGAAATTTGTGTTAATCTCTAATAAATATAATAAATAATCAATATAATAATTCATTCATTATTTTTCTTTTCCACTAAATCCTGGTCAGCATCACATAAGAGTGCCCATCTGGTGTCACAGGGCGCAAGGCAGGAACAACCCTGGGTAGAGCACCAGTCCATCGAAGGGAACACACACTCACAGACTTACATACTAAGGGCACTTTAGAAACACCAATTACCCTAACATGCATGAGTTGCATGCATGAGAGGAATGTGGGATGAAACAGAGTACCTGGAGTAAACCCAGGCAGACATGGAGAGGACATGCAAACTCCCCATTATGTGATGAAATCCATGTAATACTGTATCTTAATTAACTTATAACACTGGAGCACCTAATTCCTGTATTATTGTATCTGTTTACTTGTAAAATATGGTTTTCTACATCAAAAATGTTGAAATTGTTCATACCGGCATTACATTTCTGTATTCTAAGTGGAAGGGGCCATTTTGAGGGTCTAGGGTTTAGAAGTAGACGCTGTAAAACGTGATAAATGCGGCGGTGACTCTGATTGTGGCCGTAACAAGTGCACAGAATCGAGCACGAGAGTAAACTGCAGGAAAACCGACAATAGTTTATTTTAGGCAGTGGCTTCGGTCCAGATTACTAAGAAGTTTCTATGTGCATGGGCGTTTAATTCGCTTTAATGTCTAGAATATACATAAATATAGGATGAGTCAAGAGGGACACCCTTTTCTTTCAGAAATAAAGAGAGAAATGACATATCTCAATACCCCAGCAAGTAATGGGTAAGAGGTCCTTTGCTAGACTATGTCTGGAACATGACCGGCATCTTGAAAAGCCTCCATATTGGATCAAGCGCAAATTTTTTTCCAATGGGAATGTGGTCATGTAGCACCTCAAAGTAGACCAGATTATCTCAGAAACTGATTGCTGCAATGCTTTAATCAAATGATATGTAATATCTATTGTGTTTCAAAAGTCATAAACACTAAAAAGTCAAAACTTTTGTTATTCGTCACACGTAACTGAAGATGGAACTGACAAATACGATGCCTGGGGAACTTCAAACTACAACAGCCGACACCCAGAAAGACCCCCAATTTTGTCCAATCACATATTAATATAGTGTTTTAATTAATGATATTGTTTAAAAAAAAAAACACTATTTGCATAGTATTTAAAATATTTGGTATATAATAGATGGTATTGTCCGGTCACAGAACCTAATGCAGTGTTAAATGGCACATACAGCTAGTAGTACTTTAGGACCATAAGACTTAGGAATAGTAGGTTCATGTGAATATAGAATTTAGGAGACATATGTCCTGTGATTTTAGGACCCAGGTCGTTGGGAAGAAAAAACCCTAATGGTGCACACTTAACAGAAACTCTAGCAGGTTCTAGATATTTGTACAGGTCTTTTGCTGTTCCCCTTTTCTTCTTAACCAGAAGAAGAAAGGACAAGTTATTGCCTCTTAGCTTTGTCCTCTGAAAATATTAGTCTGACGCACTTGTATATAGATTTTTTTTATTTCAAAGAGTGTAATATGAGCTTTTTGCTTCAAATAGTCTATTTTTGTGCAGAAGGTATGCTGAATCCTGATTAGATTACCATGTAATTCTCAGTTTATAACCACCTTTTTTGGAAGAGAAAATTAATTCAGATATGTCCCAGTTTTATACATGCACACTTTCTACTCTGATTAGTCAAGTTATTATTAATAATTAGTATTATGCTACTTTGTCTAATGAAAGTAAGTTTAATTCACTACAGCAATAGTGAAGTGGTTTTTATAGTCTTATAGTTATGTATGACCCACATACATCAAATCTTTAAGGCTTAAAATCCAAACGGGATCTAAACTCTGGTCTCTGGGGGAGAGCTCTGATACCACAAGCTTTTGGATTGTTCCTCCTGTCTGCCTTTTATCTGCAAATTGGACAGGGTTTTCCTTCTCTAGGATTATCATTCAATTTTCAAAGGAACTTCAACTATATGTTTTTAATACAATATTTCTTAATTGTGTATGTAAAATATGTGAACATTTAATCAAATCATGATGTTTTTCCTCTGTTTTATATTGAATTTCTGAAAGTATATGTGTTCTAGAGCAATTGATCACTAGGCGAGTGTGTAAACATGAATAAACAAGCATTCTGATTCCTCGGCTAAGAGACAAGCTGCAGAGCAATTTTGTTTTATCTGGACGGGACTTCACATCTGGAAGGGACCTCTGGATTGAGTTTTTGCAGTAAATCTGAAAAAAAGAAGTATATTTGTTCTTTCAGTCATGCAGCTGACAAAACACAAGTTTTCCTGCTAATGTGGTAGCACAAAAAAACAAACACACAAAAAACAAGCAAATATAAAACTGTCATTATTATGATTTAGTTATGACATTTTTACGGCTTTCTTTGGGTAGTGCAAATGAGCCTCCATAGCATACATTAGCGCAGAAGATATATAAATCATAAATATGTAAATATGAACTTGAATATGCAAAAATGCACATATGCAAATGGATATAAAATTGTGCTATTTTTATGTTATGAACAAAAATGGCTCTGTTTTTGTTATAAGTTTAAGAGCAGATTCAATTGAACTACATATTGAACACGATGCAACTTTATAGAATGCTGGGTCCACTGATGATGCTTAATGAGTGAGCCCAAGGCAACAGTGGTAAGAAAAAGCACATTAGAAAGTGTAACCCTTAGAAAAAACCATGACGCAAAAGCAGAGCCCATCTTCTGGCTTACACCAGATAGTGTGATTACAGTAGAACGAGTATATCTAAAAATATCACGTATAAAGTACCACTAAAAACAAAAGCAGCTTAAACCAAGTACAGATCCCTGACTGTGAGAGGGAGCTGCTGTCTTGTTCTACACTAATCACTGTGTTCTCTGTATAAAAAGACGTTTTTATCCTCACCTAAATCAAGTCTATTGTCAAAAGTCGGCAAGAATTTCTGTTGTGTGACTTGAAATCAGAGTGCGAAAATGACACAACATTTGTTCCACAATGATGTGGCTTGCAGGGGTGTGAGAATGAGAGCCGGAGAGTAACAGTGCACTCATAATCTAGTGACATGCACTCTCATGAAGCAGTGGAGACTGAGATGTT
This sequence comes from Parotocinclus spilosoma, assembly GCA_033117975.1. Classification (NCBI taxonomy): domain Eukaryota; kingdom Metazoa; phylum Chordata; class Actinopteri; order Siluriformes; family Loricariidae; genus Parotocinclus; species Parotocinclus spilosoma. The sequence continues at coordinate 6,936,942 of JAVSBV010000086.1, read as the reverse complement.
CTCTCATTACTCACTGTGCAAGCAATCAATCTACTATATGCTGTCGACATCTCACTTTTAATAACTAAAACAGCAGGATGAACTCACTTCTGTATCTCCAGTGTAGTTGGGTCTCCATTCACTTTTATTAACACCAGAAACACCAGAAAAGTAGCTGAAGTGTTAACAGAATAATAAAGACAGGTTCTCCCAGGGAAATGCTCTAGCAAACAACCATGTGTTCCCATGACTCTATGTTCCCTTTCTGAAATCCCCACTACACAGCATTGCAAATGGACAATATAGGCTTCAATAGGACTTCTTAACTACTTTTTAATAATTCATTAAGCACAACCGTCACTACCAGAATGATTATTAATAATGGCATTATCTTGTGTGCCAGCCATGTTATTGTTGGACTTTTGGGGGTTTATGTGATGGAATACACTGTCACATAGTAAGTTGTTTTAAATTCTGTTTGTTATAGGCTTTGTAGTTCTACAATTACAGACTGCAGTCACATATACTTAGTTAGTTCTCTTTATTTTGTTTTCTAATGGTCAGGACCCTCACTGGACCAGCGCAGATCATGCACTATTTGCACTGTCCAGTATATATACAACGTAGGGAAAACAAAACATGCAAATATAGGTTCCTGAAAAGGGCTTGTTTAAATGGGACACCATATTGCCATACTGATTGGTAAAATAGATCATATCGGGGCTAGTCAGTCATTCATTATCCACTTAATCCATACGGGGTCGTGGCCCAGCTGGTGCCCACCCGGCAACTCTGGGCGCAATTGCAGGAACAACCCTAGGCGGGGGGCCAATCCATCATAGGGCACACACACACACACATACACACAGGAAGGAAGAAAACCGGAGTAAACCCACACAAACATGGAGAGAACATGCAGATTCCACACAGAAAGGACCCAGGCTGCTCCACCCTGGGATTGAACCCAGGACCTTCTTACTGTGAGGCAGCAGTGCTACCCACCGAGTCAATGTGCTGCCCGGGCTAGTAATAAAAATCTTATATATGATATTTTTGCCCTTCCCAACACTACAGCATTTTTATTGCATAGATGGCTTTCTCACTTTCTCATTTTTCTTATGACATATTATATAGCTGTTAATTGATCTTTATTTAAAAAAACGGTGTAATTTGCCCAAACAATATGACTGCAAATTGTTACCTCAGTTCTTTCAAGTAGATTAGATAGGGTTTTTTTTTTCAGTTTGGACATATGTACACTCTGAACTCAAATTGTTCTTTCATTGCTCAGAAAATGAGAAAGAACTCAGTGCTGATACTCAGTGCTATCACTTGCGCCATAGTCTTCCTGTAGCCTTCTTGTATGTTCAAAATAAATCATTAAAATATTCAAATGTTTGATATGAACCTTAAACATATGTCTTGTTGTTCAAAATTTTCCAAAACAGCATCTGTTTGTTTTTCCCATAAAAGATAAGTTGTTAGTTGGTAATCTGCCACATATGAGCAGTCTAAACGACTCTTAAACAAAATAATGAGCGACAGATACCCACAGGTGGAGAAATCTGCTTTAAATGATACCAAAATACCTAGTGTTTGTCAGGCCAAATCAAGGTATTCTGGAACTTATAAAACCATAAAGTCACTATAACATATTAAGAGAAAAGTGCTTTGAAACAATAAGTGATATTGCCTGAAAGAAAGGATCCAGAAGGTCCAAGACCTCTTCAAGCTAAGATGAGCACCTACAACCTTTTCAGCTGCTGCTACCAGTGAGCTGCTTTGCTGTGAAGAGTCAATGAATGCTGTTGTTATCTAAAGAGGAAGGAACACATTAGTTTTCGTCAAGACAAAGCTCCTGATCACAAATTAAAGACCACCAAGAAGAGGCTTGAGAACAAGAATGGACAGAGTTTCAGAAAACAGTTTTCACCAGTTTGAAGTCATAACTACAAGTTTAATCACAAGTCTTGAACATTTAAGGAAACCAAAGAAAAAGGTTATCCCGTATGAAGTTTCATTAACTGTTTTGTCTGTTTGTTTCATTTGTTTTGTTCTGAACATTCATGGGAATGTAACACTTTGGGGTACAGCCATGGAATCTTACTAGGGACCATGCAGATATTGTTACACAGCACCAATTGAGCACCTACGGCAACAGTGGCAAGGAAAAACTCCCTAAATGTGGAAGGAAAAGACCTTGGAGGCACAGTGTCCATGTATCAATGCATTTCAAATGTTTACATTTGCCTCACTATTACATTGAAAATTTGTTTTATACTATACTGTATGCAGGTCAAATACCAGTGCTCTTAAAATGACATATTCAATATTGTGTTACATGCACAGATCTATATTTACCCAGCCCATAATTTGTGGTTATTGAAGTTCAGAAAAATCTGAAAACGGGGAACATTGACCTTGAAAAGAAGGTCTCTGGGAAAATAGAGCTTTGAGGACACTGGGAAATTTGCACCCTGGTAAATTTAGGCTTTTGGTAAAACACTACTGGGGGAATATAGATCCCTGAAAACAGGGCAGGAGAATAGCGTGTCCCATGACTACAGATACACTCCTGCTGATGGAAACTGATTTTCTAGTACTTGATGTCATTGCAGGTACGCCTTCTGATCTGTCCATGGCTGCACTCCAAACCTCTTACTACCATCTATTCCATATGACAATATTTGACAATATATGTCGTATGACACATGTGAGGGTACTGCTGTGCTAATTAGTACTGGGTCACTCATGTGCACAGTTGGATGCCATTTGTTTGATTGCATGACATTAGAGCGATATTAATAGTGTGTAATGTAGCTAGTGGATGGAAATGGCAATGTACTGTTAAAACCACTGAGTGTAAGAAAGTGATGTAGCGTGAATACAGGCTGAGAGTGTGGGACATGAATATAGTGTATGGAATGATGGAGTATGAGAGTGTGTGTGTGTGTGTTTGTGTGTATGAGTGTACTGTGGTCAGGTGAGGTGTGCTATGGAGATAGATGTGTGGGGCAGGAGTGTGCGTGAGCTATTGCCCATGAGATCGATACAGCTGGCCGCTGCCAAATGGGGGGTGTAATGATGGGTAATGATACAAGCCAGCAGAGAGAGAAAGAGAGAGAGAGAAAAAGAGAGAGAGAGGGTTTGCTGTCCAAACACTTGCATGCACTTTCATTAATAGTGATCCTTCATTGCACAGCACCAAGATGGCTTAATACCAATCCCTGAAACAATTTGTATGTACATGCCACAACTGCTATTCCTCTCTTTATATCTCTCATTCTCTCGTCCTCCCTTTATCTTTCTCTCGCTTTCTCTCTCTTTTTAAGCTGCCTCTCTCTGTTTCTTTTTACCGCCTGCTGCGTCTCAGTATATGTCTGTTCATCTGTTTTTCAAATTAACCCGTCAAACACTCGGTTCTGGGGAATGAAGGGCTTCGGCTTGGCACATACACATGCATAAGCTCAAATCCGTGCGCGCACACACACAAACGCACAGATCCATCTGTGTGCCCATTACAGCCCTACCGATTCTTAAATAGTTACCACAGCAACACGAAGTGGCCGAGAATAACACGTTCTGCGGCGGAGCCGTGTAATACGTATTAGCTTTCTTTTTTTCTCGCCCCTCCACTCAAATAGCCTTTCCAGGTTCCGTTTACACAACGTGCCATTTTCATAACCCACTGTTTGCAATCCACACACATTCGCGCCGGAATAATGACAGCCAAGGCCGCGGAGCGACAACGCACGCTGACTCGACGCAAAGGTGAACCATTGATTAAACTGTAGTAGGTTCTGGAGAGAAATTCGAGATTGAGACTTGTAAGTAATTGTTAAGAGCAGAGGTTCGCTGCCGACACGAAAACACTAACGCTTTCGGCTGAGGGAAATGTGTAATGATGTGAAGATTGGCCTGGGAGAAGCACAGCTAGTATTGCCATTAGCGTTCTTTCAGCTTCAGGCACTTTTAATGAACTCGGTGCAATCTGTGGCACGCCACCTTTTTAAGAGCAATGAAATAACATAGTTCACCACTTTTTTGTAGCATTAAAGGAATTTTACTGTGATCTAAAAGCTCCCTTAGATAACTGGAACCCCTATCATAATACTGTCATTTAATCTGCCCTACTTTATTGAGACAGAAGCTCTACAGTGCAGTGCATAAGTATGCACCCTCCTGGAACTCTTCCACATCTTACAGAGTTACAACTTAGGTTTTAAAAGCACCTTTACCAGGCTTATTTATTACACATACATTTTCTAACCATGTGAAAATGTTTATTGTATTTTATCGTGACACAAAAGCACACGTCTGTCCAATGCATGAATAATCTCAGTTACCCAGACTTTGGTCTTTTCACTGTTCCTCAGAAGCACAGCTTTGAGGAGTGTCTGGGACAGAGCCATTCTGCAGATCTCGCCAGATTTTGTCACTTTTAACCTTTTAAATGTGTCTCTGATTAAGTTACTGTCCCTACTCAACCTTGTTTATGCAGAGTCACGATTGTTCCATATTTTTTACACTGCATAAAAATGCACTCGCTGAACCCTTTAATAGGTATACATCCTTGTTTATACACTTATTGTCTTATTATCTTACCAGTTACAATGTACCACTAGATGTACTTCTTCAATTATAGACTGCAATCCATCGGTTTCTCTCCATATGTTATATCCCCTATGTTTAGTCCCCCATTGTTCTATAATTGGCCTGACCCTCACAGGACAATTCCAAAAGGTTTTGTACGACCCCAGTGTGTCTAAATAATTTCTTTTGAAGATGACACTGGTAATTAGTTTGCACAATCTAAGGAAAACGCTGCTTACCTTTGGTTTAAGCTTTGCAAAATGCAGGATCGTTGTGAAAGACTGGCAATTAATTTTTGGATAGGCTCATGACCCTAAATACCTAGTTTAGGATAAGTTAGGGTAAAACACAGTTTAATTTCTATCAAGGGAGGCATATTATAGTACATGTAAGGTGTATGTTTCATCAACTCCTCTTGTGTACCTGCTTGTTACATCCAGTTTGTTTTGCCCTCTCATGACAGCTCTCTTAGACCATTGCATGAACTCTTCAGCTTATTTTCCTTGAGAGTGGCACTGTGGAGTTGGGCCCTTTATGTGTGTGGCCTGCATGTCCATGTTGGTTTTCTCTGGGTATCCTTCCACAGTCCAAAGATATCCATTAGGTTAATCGAATATTCTAAAGTGGTTCCTGACCTGAATGTACTGATGTGCTTATTGGGTTCTTGGCTATTTTTAACCCAGAATTATAGAAATGTCAGTGCACTACAGATCGTAACCTATAGACAGACAATTGAGGTTTCTTTAGGTTCCTCTAAAAATAGTTAGCATTTATATTCATTAAGACACTGGAGTTATGGCTGCTGAAATGGAACTTTCCAGTCATTTAAACAAGTAAATCCAAGCAGTAAATGTAGGAGACATGCACTGGGGGCTAAAATAAAAGAGCAAAAAATCCTTCTTTATTAATTTTTTTCGACTTTAACACAATATTTTATTCCAAATCATATTCAGCATATCAGTGTAAGTGAAATGTTGAAAAACATCAGTATCAGAATCGACTAATATTTGGTGTAACCAATGTGCACAAGTGTGGACACAAGTTTGTTTGATGATCAGTGTTATCTGAGCAGGATTTTACAATACAGTACTCGATATAGTATTAAATTGGCAATATTTACAATTTAAACCCCGCTTTTGCTTAGACAGGATTGCAGGTGTTCCTGTACTTATCCCAGTTAAAGATAAGTGGGATGATGTGCTGGGGATGATGCCTCCCAGTCAATGGTTTGTACATGTGATGTCAAACTCTACCAGAAGGCACTGCCTGGACTCTCTTTTTGTCTCTGTGATGGAACAGAAACAGAGATCTTAGACTGTCACATGGTTAACACTTCTCTATAAAATACCAATCAGTATTGAATTTGTCCATTCTTTAATTTGGGCATTTTCAGTCCATTCTATCTTTCATTTAAGTTAAAGCAGTACATCACTCTTCAAAGAGACACTAACATGCTGCAGCTCACACTGAAAAGGATTTAATTAAAATAGGAATAAACGATATAAGAGGAAATTCGAAACCAACAATGTAAAAATCAAAACATGGGGTCTCACATAATATATATAATATATATAATATATATCCTAACAACTGTGAAATACCTTAAGAATCCAGCAAAAACTGACACCATCAGAGAAATGGATCTGTTATCTTTGTTAGTCATGCTTCAGATCTGGAAAAAATCACAGATGATTCTGATCTTTTAGCTATGAGAAGAGACTTATGCCCATGGAAGGCCTGAAAGGATGTGTAGCTGTCAAAAAGCTGCTGCCAATATAGAAACTAATAAACTGTCAATTTAGTGGATAGATGATGCAGCGATCACTGAATACATGCATTATCGTGATGGTATATGAGGGCTTCTTGATGCGAGCCACCCAGGAACAGCGAAGCATACAGTGTAATGATTAAGTATGAGAGTAAGAGTGAGAGATATGAACCTCCATCATATACTCTTAGTAGTTATATGTCTAAAAAAGTCAATATGTGGGCAGCTAAAGGATTTTCGTGGTGTTTGAAAGCGTTTCCAGGACTTAACAGATGATTGAAGAGTGTGACTCAGGCTTATATGTCGATATCTTGTAACAAGAATACACATTTTCAAAACTGGTAGTGAATATTTGAGAATTTAAGAGGGGGCTGCGACTGTTGGCTTCTCTCCCCGTGCATATTTAATCCCTAACAATTAAGTCTTTAGTCTGCAGAAAAAATGTTTCAGGAATACTCTTGTCTTGTTGACCACACAATGCTTCCATATCTTGCCAAAAGAAATGTCCAATCACATTATGATTTTAATGAATGGCATGTTTTTGTAGATCAAGCAGAGAACAAAGTATAGAATGACTCAATGTTGTGTTACCATATAATTATGGTATCACCTAGCAATTTGCATTTCTATAACAAATACTGGTACATGTCTTGTAATGTAAATTAGTCTGCAGGTAGAAGGAAGTGCTTACTGACCTTAACGAACCACTGGACAGTTTGTAGCTGTTGACTAACTGAAAGAAAACATGGCCCCAACAAGAGAGTTGCCAACTGAAAAGTGGATAGGATTGTAAAACTACTTTCAAAAGGAATCTAAGACAAAGTGTGGCAAATGATGTTGACTGTTCCCAGTTAGCTATGGGTAAAATTTGGTACAAGAATAAAGACAATGGGAAGATTATAAAAGGAAAATCTATGGGTAGACCAAGAATGACATCCAATGGTCAGATGAAGAGCTCTAACATTATTCTTTGACAATAGAAATCAGCTGAATAAAAAGAAAAGTCAAACAAAAACCAACACTAACAGTTAAACAGAGGAAAACAAGTTTACAGTGGGCTAAAGAGAAGCAATCATGGACTGTGGGTGATTGGATGAAAGCGATATTTAGCATGAAGCATAAATCTGAATTTGCCAAAATATGAATATGAATCTAATGAAACATATAAAGAGAACAGCCTGAGGAGCAACAAACAAAAACAAAACTCATGGATGATATCGAGTTGTATGTCAGGTAAAGGTCCAGAAGCGATCATACAACAGTCAATGCACGGGAATACACTGAACTTTTGGGTACTATTATCATTCCATAGATAGAAAACATGTTTAATGATGAAATTAGCACATTTTACCAGAGAGCACATAGCTTTTCTTCAGGTAGCAATGCCAACCCAGTGACAAGACTAGCAAACTATCCAGATCTTAATCTCACTGAAAATGTGTGTCGGGAATTAAAATAATTAGACCAATTAAAATAATTGGACTAATGAAAGCTCTGTCATCTGTCATGCACTGTTGTAGGACCAGCTTGATGCAGAAAATAGTTTTTCATTAGTGGAGGCCTATGAGTCATGGAATCCAGGCCATCATATAAGTCCAAAGAAATAAAAAAAAATGCCATTCATTACAATAATTTTTATTATATTTGTTTGTTGCATGCTTCATGAATTCAGTATGTTTTGTCTTTTAAACCAAAAATAATTTTGTTTGGTTTAGCAGATTATATAATTATAGCACTGTCTGGGGAAAATGGTAATTCTAAAAACTTAGATAGAGGGTGTAAGAATTTAAGAATAAAACACTTTATTGTTGGCTATTATTAGCACTGCATTTAAAATGCTAATAAATATGCAAATATTTTCATATTTTTTATTCTGTTGTTTTCATCTGCCTTAATTAGTTTGCCCAATTTTGCAGTTTCACTACACCCCCCTTTCACTGCTATTCACAGATAGAAGGCAGACGTCTACGGTAAGAAACCTGTACTGTGCTTGTTTTATTTATCCACCATCTTTACCACATGCATTATATGTACAATTACACCAAAGTGCACACAGTCTTAACCCATTAACTGCCATCTGAACATTTTTAATTTTATGAGGATCATAGTTTTTAATGGGTTAACCTGAGCAATTTCCAATTGACACAATCCATCATAGCTTTCTTCAACAAATCAGCAGTGGCAGCATGCCAGAATTTAAACCCTGAGCCTTCTAGTCCAACGGCCAACTTGCTAAGTCCACCAGGGATCGCTGTTGCAGCAACTTTGATGCGAATTATCTGGCCTTTGCTCAAGGGGACATGCCTGATTTTGTTTGCGTACAGGACAAAGGCACCACAGAGTCTCTGCAGTGGTGGGCTAGCATTTTTACCATTTACAGCATTCAGCAAGTAATAATAATAATTTAAAAAAATAATAGAAATCTCTATTTATATAGCACATTTCATCCAAGTGCTTTACAATACAGAAAATAACACAAATACCACAAAAAAACAAATAAAACAGCTTGATTAAAATGAACGAGGGAATACACTGTAATTCAGCAAGTCACTGGTGCAAGCAAACAGTATGGGGCCACGTATTTAAACAAAGTACCTGGATCCCTGCCAAAACTGATTTCTTTTTTTTATCAACAGTACCTGGATCCCTGCCAGAGCTAAAATGGTGTGAAATCAATAGTACCTTGATCCGTGCCAAAACTAGAACCGTTTGGGATCAAGAATATCTTTATCCCTTCCAAAACTAAAATGGTTTAGATCAAAAGCACATGGATCCCTGCCCTTACTTCAGAGTGACCATTGAGCTGAATCAGGAGTGTTTCTAGACTACTTGTGCACACACACAGAATTTAGAGGGGCACAGCTGTAACCCTATGCTTTCCAATCAGTTGTAGGGGTACAACTGTGCACGACTGTGCATGAACAATTAGCCCATTAAACACTAACTAGATGAAGTGATTTAACACAAGTATGCGTTACTCCGTCATGGAGTTTGATGACACAGAATTTGTATTAATTTAATTAGCTAAATATATAGCCATGAGCTATCAGTACCTTGCCTGCAATGTTTTATGTATCATGGTTATTTAGTTAATGCCAGTACACATCAGTATGCCAGTGTGCTCCTCAACACCAGTACATTACACTTATACCAGTGTGACAAATATGTTATACACTGTGGGACTGTGGTGACCTAGCGGTTGAGGTACTGAACTCTGGACCAGAAGGTCAAGGGTTCAAATTCCACCTCGGCCAAGATGCCACAGTTGGGTCCTTGAGCAAGGACCTTATTTGCTTGGATTGGAAGACTGTATCAGTTGTAAGTCACTCTGAATAAGAGTCTGCTAAATGCCCTGAACGGAAATGTAAAATGTAAATATAAAATGGTAAATAATACTTAGTAATACTGAGTAATCTACAGTCTTGACCACTGGGTTCGTATGAACAAAGGCCTGATATAAACCTGAATTCTATATGCTAGAAGGCAACATTCTGTCTTCTCATGCCGTCGGTAGATATGGCTCTATTCCACATTTCTGTCTACCCAGCAAAAACATAAGAGCAGAGAAACCAGTCTTTATTCATATGAACACCAGACGCAGATTTTATCAATAGCAAAGTCATCAAAAAGTATGAACTGCAAAACAGCTCTCTCTCTCTCTCAATCTCTCTCTCTCTCTTTCTTTCCACATAGTTGTTACACTAATATATTTTTAATGTCTGCGCCAGGCAGGCGAAGTCTCTAATTTGTTTTTCTATAAGCCGTTGGCTTGTGTGCACCGAGCACATCAAAGCTGCGAAAATAGCGATTCCCATTAAGCCAGCTTTCCTTCTCATTTACCTCGGCGCTCTCGCTAGGCGGCCTGTCCACGTGGAGCGCTTTCTCTTTCACAATACGCTTCTCGCGAAGAGAGCCGCAGAACGGGTCACGATCAGCAAAACGCACAAACAAACCCCGCACAGACACGGCAGCACGCGCACACACGTACAGCTGGAGTTTGGAATTAAAAGCGAAAAAATCAAAAGCAAAATTGTCTAAGGGGTGTCGTGTGTAAATGAGGAGCATATTGAAATGGTTACAAAGCTGTACACTTCACAAACAGAATTAAGGAACAACGATGCCCCAAAGTAGCTAATTTAATCTAACGCTGAGGTCTTACAGCCAGCGTTTGATCGCAAACCTGATTTGTAGATGCTTCTCGCAAATTAACTTCCATAAAGTGCTTGGAACTTGGTGGTTTTCAACCATGTATCAAAGAAAGGAGGCTCTTAACCTTCAGATAATGTGATTTTCTCACCTCGGTCTGTCAAAACGGATACTGTATGTGTTGCTTTATATGACACTTTTTAAAACATTGGTACTAGTATTATTCAGGAAATGTCCAGAGAATACTGAAAACCCTTTTAAAAAAGAACATTTATAAATGTTTATTGCTGTAAAATCCTAACTGAACAAAATAAATACAAACATAAGGGTCTAGATCCACCACAATTCTTACCATTATAAAACGGAATAAAGAAGGTGCATTAATGAACACAGACTGCAAAAAAAAGGTTATTTATATAGAGCTGGTTTCACTCGCAGAGCTGGTAATGATCTAAATCCTCCATGAGAAACACTCATTTTCCTTATCTTCTTAATCAAATTCAGGGCCACAGGGACTGAGCAACAGCACAGGGCACAGGGAACCAAGGTGCCAGTCCAATGCAGGGCATATTTCAAACACTCAAAGATTCTCATCATAGGACACTTTAGAGATGCCAGACATAACATGTCAGAACATTCAGAATAGAATAGGAAATTACCAGAAAAATGGAAAGAACATGCAAACTCAAGCCACTGTGCCTTCAATATAGTCTTCCACCCATAGAATGGTACAAATTGTGACTGTTTAGTTTCTGCCCTTGCTTATTATTAAACTATGCCCTTTAACACAGGTGTTTTATAGCTTCCGGAAGCTTTTTCAAGATGCTTCTACCTTGAGCCATCTGAAGCACCCTTGAAAATCTATTTATCACAATAGGGTGCCAGATTACGATGTAAAATAAGCTATTGATTAATAACTGACAATCTAGTTAAGATATGTCACAGCAAGACACTCATTTGTCATGTATTTGTCTTACAATACTTATGTAGTTCCAGCTCCACACACTAAGATGAACCTTTGCTTCAGCTCCACTCAAGTTGTTTCCATCGTTAGCTCCAGCACCACCATGCCTGGACCACGCCAGAGGGCAGTAACTCCCTCAGTCCCCTGATTTTTTTTAATTCAATATTTTATTTACTGGTTAGTATTTACTCATGTTCTGTTTTTTACTACAGACTTATTCGACTAAATACATTAGTTTCTTTCTTACATTTATCACCTGAGCCACCCAAGAAGGATGGCTTTTTGAGTCTTGAGTCTTTTTTCAGTTTAAATAAATCTGATGTTATTTCTGACTATTATTCAGGGAATGTCTGATGAGCACTAAAAAGCATTTTTGAATAATTTCCTCTTAATAAATGCTGTGAAATCGTAGCTGAACTGTAAAATAATATGTGTATGTGGAATGCATGTACAACCAGGGCATTTTGCAAATGGTACAACTAAGGATTAAATTCTTTAGATATTAAGGATATGGACTCAAAGGCAAGTCTTTGGAGCTGTGGGGCAAGTAACTACTGTACACCATACTGGTCACCATGCCGACTGCACAATAATTTAGTAGACAATAAATAGGTAATGTTATGACCATTTGTGAATCTACTTAAATAATTCAGCATCAGTAGGACTTACAATTTATTGTATTTATAATTTATCATAACTTATTGTAATTTATTGTAATTTACAATGTACAAAGATAAAATAAGAATATTTGACATATTATTGAATACAGTCACGCTACATTATGTCATAATATGGTGTTTGCACAACGACCTGTCTTATGTCACATATATTTATATACTGTATAAGTACACCTGCTTGTTAACACAAATACTGAAATAGCCAATCATAGGTTCGCAATTTAATGCATTAAGGCATGTAGACATCATCAAAACGACCTTCTGAAGTTCAAGCTGAGCAACAGAATGCAGAAGAAACTGTATTTAAGTGACTTCAAAAACTGCATGGTTAGAAATTGTTTGATAAACTACTAATCTACTACAATTTAAGGCACAACCGTTTCTAGGTTACAGAGAACAGTTAGAAAAATAGAAAATATCCAGTGAGCAGCAGTTCTATATGCAACAATGCCTGGTGGATGGGGAAAAAAATGCTCAGACTACTTTGAGCTGATAGAAAGACAGCAGTAACCCGAATAGCCACTCGTTAGAACCGAGGTGCCACTCCTGTCAGCTAGAAATAGGCAATTGAGGCAACAATTTACACGGGCTCCCCAAAATTGAACAATAGAAGAGTGGAATGACACTGGTTGGTCTGATGAGTCTTGATGTCAGCTGTGACATCCAGACATTAGGGTCAGAATTCGGCGTAGACAACAATAAAGCCGGATCCATCCTGCTGTGTTTCAGTGGGTCAGGCTGGTGTTGGTGGTATAATGATGTGGGGAAGATTTACCTGGCACATTTTGGGCACCTAATACCAATTGAGCATTGTTTAAACACCACAGCCTACATGACTATTTTTGCTGACCATGTCCATCCCTTAATGACCACAGTGTTAATGCACGGGGTCACAAAGCGGAATGAGAGATAGAGGCAGTTTTGCAAGCAAATACAGAAATTTTAGGATGGTGTTAAAAAGTGCTCATTGAGTGTGTATTCTTCACAATAAATGTTTTGTAAAAGTAAATATTTGGGCAGTAAAATGGTTTATGTGGTGTAAGAAATTATTTTTATTGTCTGAAGAGTGTAAGGGGGATGTGAGGGGAACATGCAGGGTGCAAAACAGATGAGTAACTGGCCAGAGGAGAAAGCAGAGGTTTGTGCTTATCGTTGGAAAAGTGCTGAAAGTGTAAAATAGAAAATAAAGTGGCTGTACTGACCTCGGATCAAAGTCAGTCGATTTGGATTTCACTGCTGGATTAAAAAATACACACATAGATTACCATTGCAAGCGAGAATAGCTTGTGTAGCAATGTAGTCACACATATAAACCTCACAACACACACACTTAGGGATTAGATGAGGACAGAGGTGACAGAAGTACACAAGGTCTTCACTTATGGAAAAAGTACTTTATATCTGATACTAAAGCAAAAGATAAAGAATGGCTTACGTGTTTTACTTAATTAGATGTATACATTCATGGTACTAAATGTTAAAAAATATACATAAGTCGATTCCGGTTATTCGGACCACATGGGGACGCGTTTTGGTCCTAATAACCGGCTGGTCCGATTAAACAAACATGCCCTATGTTACAAGACGGGACGTGCTATGTAACA
>JAVSBV010000086.1:6908108-6918312 GCA_033117975.1 Parotocinclus spilosoma | reverse complement strand
GCCAAGCTATGTGTTTTGGTTTGGAGAGTGAGGGGCAAATTGACCAATCACGGTTTGATTTCAAGTGGGCGGGACAAAAAAAAAAGGTCGTAGGCCTTCGCGAAGTCCTAACAGAGTGGTTGATTCTCAACTGCTCTCACCACTCTGCCGCCATTCAACTGTGTCACAGAGATAAATCTGCGCAGAGTAGGGAAAGCAGTTGAGAGATAGAGATAAATGGCGGCAAACGAGAGTGACATTGTGGCTATGCTTGATAGCATCGCCTTTTTCAAGGCGGCCTTTCACAGAAAAACGTAATAATAATAAAAAACGGAAGACCAACCCCAGAACTGGAATGAAAAGAATTAAAACAGGTGAAGGCCCAGCTGTAGTGCTCACAGTTCGTTTATGGTGCTGCCATGTGATTGGCCGATTAGATAAAGAGGTGTGTCTAATCAACCTTCAGTGAATGTATATTTGGGATTATCTGGAGCCTATTCCTGTGTTTGCTGTGTACAGTACATTGGCATTTCATCGCATGGCATTGGTCGCTGCCGTGCCAAATGATGAGCCCCCCATCTGACATCCTTGAGACAAGGATGTTCTTGTCTATCTGGAACTCGACATGTTCGGAACTCACTGACAGGACTAAAACTTGATAGCAAATTGTGCCTAGCTATTGTGGTTCGAATTCAAGATGACTTTGTCATGACATCATACTGTTCAGATACACTTACGTTTTGTTCATTTTGATAGAGTTCAACTGTGTGTGGCTTTTCTAAAGAACTAGAAATGTATTTATGGCAAGATTTTGGGTGAGACAGATTTATATAACTAATAGCTCCATTAGCTTTGTACCTGCAGTGCAAAGCTGTGCAGGCGCCAAGGAAATCTTGGCTGATTGACTACATTTGGGGAGAGGGCAAAATGTGAACCATTCCTTTAACGGCAAATGTAACTGATGACTACTGAAATAAAAGTGAGCACTGTGTCAGTGTAAACGATCCTGTAATGAATACAAGAAACGAGATGTGTGCATTCTGCTAAAAACAAGGGCGTCTGTAATGTAATCGCATGAACTAGGACCTGCAAATTGCAATATAAAGTAAAAAAATGTGACTCGGATGGCAAATTTACAAAGGCTTCTATCACGGATAGGACATTGCATCTTTGAAAAGTCAGCAATTTAGCATTGCAGTACTTTTGCCCTCCATTAGTGCACGCCAGCGGGGCTTTTTGTACCTAAACCTGGGAGCAGGCCGTACCTGACAGAGATCACAATGTGTGTTATTAGTGCAGTTTTGGGAAGCAGCCGAGGCAAAGACGCTGGATCCTGTTTCAGCTGATGCTGCATGGAAAGGTTCTGCCTGGAGTTACAGAGGCAGAAAGGAAGTGTGCAAGGGTACTTGTGCTGGCTGGTGTGTGTGTGTGTGCGTACGTGTGTGTGTGCTTGACGTGTGTGGGTTTGGAGGAAGTGAGAAATCTGAAGAGAACAAGAGCGAGGTGAAAAATGAGCTCGTCCCGTTGGCACAAATGTGTTTGTGTGGGCGTGCATTAACATTTACGTGGGCTGGATATGCAAAAGTGCTTAAACAAAGCACGGCTACTCCTAAATAGCCCAACGCACTGCAATCCATCAACCGGCACTCGCTGCCCAGACTCGTTTTGCTCCTTTGCGTGAAGAGACGCTTCTTTGGCTCGGAGGAAAAGACAATTAGTCCGACCTCGTGACTGTGGACTGCGCCGAATCAACTTCTCGATGCCTATAAGTGCACAGCTGAAACGCTCAAAAGCTGACAAGCAATTAGACCAGCGTGAGTCTCCTTCCCTTTTCGACTATACACCTTTAAAGGTATCTCAGCCACATTACAGCTCTAATTATGCTATTAATGACCCTGTTGGCTAGAGGTCCATTACAAAGTAGTGTAATTATCTTGCTCACCTCCTTCATGGGTGGATTTTCACAGTATTTCAGCAGCCCTTCTATCCCTTCTAGCACCAACAACCATGCTACGTTCCAAGTCACTTAAATCACCTTTCTTCCACATCCTTTCTTCAGTAAGTCGTCTTGACCATGTCTACATGCCTAAATGCATGTTTATGTTGCTGCCATGTGATTGGCCGATTAGATAAAGAGGTGTGTCTAATCAACTGTCAGTGAATGTATATTTGGGATTGTCTGGAGCCTATTCAGGACATTGGCATTTCATTGCATGGCATGGGTCGCTGCCGTGCCAAAGGATGAGCCCCCCATCTGACATCCTTGAGACAAGAATGTTCTTGTCTATCTGGCACTCGACATGTTTTGAACTCACTGACAGGACTAAAACTCGATAGCAAATTGTGCTTAGCGGTTTTGGTTCGAATTCAGGATGAGTTTGTCATGACATCATACTGTTCAGATACACTTACGTTTTGGTCATTATATCCACCTCCTTCATGGGTGGATTTTCACAGTATCTCCCCCTCTTCAGAGTGCCTTCTGGTGGCACCTGGCTGGAATAGTGTTAAATGTTAAAGGAGTGTGTTTGCTGTTTACGACCCAATCCCTTTTCATAATATCGGTTGTTAAAGATATTATGTGATTATGTTATGTTAGTATGTATATTATGTCATATTATGTTATATTATGTTAAAGATAATATGTTAAAGCAGTGTGTTTGCTGTTTACGACCCAATCCATTTTCATAATATCGGTGACAGATAATAGGCAGTGGTGGCTCAGAGGTTACGGTGAAGGATTATTGACAACAAGGTCTAGGGTCCTAGTCCTACAGTTTCTATGATTTTTGCAAACCCCCTGGCTCTCAATTTTTAGCTTAAATTATACCTTGGAAGATTGTATCAGTTTTTATCCACTGGATGAATGTATTAAATGCACATGTGCATATTATCACTAACATGGTTGACATGGTTCCCTATAAGATTTTAGTGTTTGACGATATGACCAGTAATTAGAAGGTTGTGTCCTGGTTTACATCGGTGGACTACATGAGCAAGTTACTTCGTTTTCAACTGCTCCACTCAATTTTTAGTCGCTCTGAATAAGGTTTGCTAAATATGTTAAATGTAACCCGGGACTGTGGTGGGACGGTAATGGACTACTGACCAGAACGTCCAGGCTTTAAGCCAAACACTGTTTTGCTCTCGAGCAAACCCTTAACCAACAATTGCCTGGACTGGTTGAAAGATTGTTGTAGCTGCTAAATGACTGACTAAAAACTCTAAACTTAAGTTATTTTCCAAATTACAGTATAAGGGCAGTTGTTGAAGTGCAACTCCATACTAATCAGCGATTGTGAGTTCAAATCTTGGTTTCCCAAAGCTTCCGCTTTTGGACCCTTGAGCAAATCCCTTAAACTTTATCTGCTCAGTTCAATTGTTTCGGATAAACCTCTGCCACAAATTCCATCAATTCATAAAGGAAGACTAATAAAAAAATTCAAAACAACAGTTGTTATGCAATTAGTAATTCGCTGAAATACAAATTCTTGATTAAAACTGAAACATATTGTGCACACCAACCCACAACCAAAATGCTTGTGTCCTTTTTATATTTGCATATGAATTGTATTATTGATACCTTATACGAGCAGTGATTACAAATCACTTTTCTAATGTCCCTGGAGATCATGAAATGATTTCACACAACCAACATTTCTGCACAAACCAAAATATTTTGTTATGACTGGCGTTATTAAACAAACAGCTCGTTTGATTACTTTCTCATCCTTATTACCATAAAAAATAATGTGTTAGATTTTAACACTTGCAGCTATACAACTGCCATTCCTGACGCCCCCGCTTCCAGCATTCTGGATTCCATCCCAGACTTTCTCATGTCCTCACATGACACTGACGGTGATCCGATTCGCCAGGCTATTGATTCCATTTTAATGTCCCATATTTTCTTAATCACATTCTCGGTTATTTAAACCTCTTGTCAAAAATGAAGACCACAACACACTTTTTTTGTTTCTTGTTTGCCAAGACCGATTTGTTCACTGCCTTTGTTTGCCTCTGCCCTCTTCCCCAGTCTGACCTGGAGAAAACCCATGCAGATACAAACTAATTCCATACAGGACAATTCTGAACTGGGAATCGAACATTAATACCATTCTGATTTCTCACGATTTAAAACTTAATCTTTACTAAGAGAAAATAAATGAAGCAGATGTATTGCTTTTCTTGTCTTTGAGAGAAGATTTCCTGATTATGGTCTGCCCTTACACTCCACTCACACTTTGTTTGGTGAATTGTCATCACATCAGCATCAATGACTCTTCATGAAAGGAGCAAGGTTATATCGATGCTATTGAGACACAACAATGGGGCAATCAAAAGCAACCAATTAACCCATCACATGTCTAACCATTTGTGCCATATATAAATAAAAATGTGGTTAGACGGTGTATGTGGCCATGAGTATTTGGTTAATTTGGCACCTTGCATTTTTCCTGCATATAAAGTACTACTTCAACTACATGCATGACACACTTGTGTTAGTTATTTACTTATTTATTGCTCTAAGGCTTTAAGGATATGTGGGACATGTATGCAATATAAGAAATGTATTTTTAATTAGCTTTCTCCCATGCTGAAAAAAAGATTAAATAAATCTGAACTTTAAGTAATTTTGCTCTAAGACAACACACACGGCATACAAATACTTGTACCCCAGAATTCAGTACCTAGTGCAGTACCGAGTCTTCTCATATAATGCATGATGAGATTGGATATCCCTATACTCTGCTCTTCTCCAGATCCTCCATGATCTTATGAATTCTACTTTTCAGCTCACCCACATGTTTTCAAAGTGGTTTAGGTCAGAGGACTGTAATGTTCATGTCAAAAGCTTAATTTCATGCTCGTTGAACCATTTTTGTGTGAATTTTGTTGTATTTTTGGATTCGAGTCCTACTTGAAGATCCACCTATGACCCAGTTGTTGTGTCTTGGCAAAGGAAGCAGGGTTTTTGTTGAAAATATAATGGTACTACATGGAACCCTTGCTTTTTGTGCATTCTAACAAGGTTGTTGGGTCTTTGACAGAACAAAACCAACATCATATATCCCTTACCACACTCAGAAAATATGGGGTTTTTAGGTTATTTTTCACATAACCATCCTTCTCTTAATGCCAATTCCACATTAAACTATTTTTCCCATTCCCATTGGCTACAGAAACTGTTCCAGGACCATCTTATGAACTTCAGGAACATACATAATTAGGCTTTACAAAAAATCTTTTGGCACACCTTTCAGGTAGCTTGTAGGCATGAAGGTGGTGTCTATTTGTAGATTTGGAGATTTGCATGACCCTCAAGTACTACCTGTTTCTACAAATCTCCCACATTGATTCCTTTGGCTTTTTTTGTTTTCTCCGGCTATCCGTCTCAGTGTGCGTGGGGGCAAAATGAAAATTTTCATAAACTGTTGAAGCTGTCTTTATTAAATGTGCCAATAATTTTGCTGCTGACTAATTCAAATGCCCACATAAACAAATGAATAAATGCATACCAGAAGCAGGAGGATTTATTTATTTTTATTGCTTCTGCCTACTTGTGCATCATTCATATGCCTGTATTCAGAGCTGCTGACTCAGTGACACAGCCCCAGGCCTGGGCACTCTCAGAGCCCTATGGCAAGTGAAATTAATTGAAATAATGTTTGCATAATTTAATTCTATACATTCCTGGTCACTTTTTGCCACATTGCTGAAAAGATCCTCAGAGATGTTGGTCCATACTGGCCTGAAAGCATCATGCAGTTGCTGCAGATTTGTTGGCTGCTAATTCAAATCCACTATGAAATTCCCCGTTCCACCACATCCCAAAGATGTATAATTGGATTGAGATCTGGTGACCAGTTAAGTCCAGTGAACATTGCCATGTTAATGGAACCAGTTTGAGATGATTTGAGCTTTGTGACATAATGTGTTATCGTGTCTGAGGTTACCATTAGAAGGTGAGAATGGTGTCCAGCGCAGAAACAAATGGACATGGTTAACAACATTACTCAGGTAAGCTGTGGTGTACATGTCCGATGGTTGCAGCAGAAATTGAGACTCATCGGACCAGGCAACGTTTTTCCAATTTAGTAGAGCCCTTGTGAATTATAATCTCAGGTGCCTGTTCTTAGCTGACAGGAGTGACAGCTGGTGTGATCTTCTGCTGCTGTTGCTTCAATCTGCTTGCATTCTTTTGCTTCAAGGTTCTAGGTGTTATGCATTCAGAGATGTTCTTCTACATTCTGCCGTTGTAAGGAGGTACTAGTGGAATTGCTGTTGCCTTTCTGTAAGCTTTGACCAGTCTGGCCATTCTCCTCTAAACTTTGGCATCAGCAGGGCATTTTTCCTCAGAGAACTCCCACTCACTGGATATTTTCTCTATTGCTCTAACCCTAGAGAGGGCTGTACACGAGAATCTTAGTACATCAGCAGTTTCTGAGCTACTCAGACCAGCCCGTCTCGAGCCAACAACCGTGCCATGCTCAGAGTCACCTTTCTTCCCCATTCTAAAATGGTTTAAACTTCAGAAGGTCGTCTTCACCATGTCTACATGGCTAAAAGCATGGAGTGGTCAGTTACTGTATACAGTGAAACCTCAGTTATCGTTTGCCCTAGTTTTAGTACAATTCGGATGTCGTTGACTTTTTTTTAGAAAAATTTCTTCCCAGTTATTGTTCATCTTCCCGGATTTGATCAGTTTGGCCACATGACTTACCACTAATTGCAGGGAAACAAAGCATCCACCCATGCGCTCGTCACTCACCCACTATAACGGCCAGTAATATGTATACTGTCTCTTTAAGAGACCCTCAAACGGAGTGTGCAGGCGCATTGTTGCACTTTGTAGTAGCAGAAAGCGTTGTGATGAATGAGTCAAGACAGGATTGCTGGACTCATTTATTTTATTTATCCTTTCTATTTCTTCAAGTAACACCTCTGAATTCTGTTTCTTAAAAAATCTATAAGAGCAACTTTCTTATGGTTATTATAGGTAAATAAACAGAGTAGTGAAGTATCTGCCAGCATGAGTACGAATATCCATCTGTTCTATGTTCTTATACACAACTCACAAAATTATGAGATATTTAAAAATGAAATATCCCCTAATTTTTGTGAGCAGAGGTGTCTTGCGGAACCTGAAGATGGTCTGCAACTGGCTTCCCCTCTAAGAGGCACAACCGATCGTGTCTGCATGAGATGTCCAACCTGGTCAGAATGCATTGCCAGGACTCAAACCTGGTTCTCTGCAGTGGTGGGATGCAAATGCAGCTGGTATAACCCCAAATCAGAAAAAAAGTGGGGACTTTGATATCATTGCATACAGTGTGAACTCAAGATTGCAATATATGCTACATATTTCTGAGACACAAATGGCTGGATCGAGCAAATTGCTTCGCATCCCTGCATCCCTGTGCAGCCACAGGCTATGTGTATGTTCTGCCTGTAGCTGTCTACATGAAGTCTGTAAATTTAGGTTGACAGGTAAAACAGAGAGCTCAAATAGCTGAGACTGAGACAAAACAAAGGTCCAAGACCTATAAAATGAAAAAAGAAAGGATTTTTCCTACTCTTTTTAACATCTTTTTAACATTGTTTGCCATAGTAAGGGATGATGTTGGAGCCTATGCTGAGGGAGGAACATCGTCCCCTGCCACCTGAAGGATGGAAAGAGTTCCTGCCTCTGGGGTGGCCCCACAGGTTGATAAAAACCAGTAAGTGATGCATTGGAGGAACTCCATTCCAGTCTTTCTTTGGGGAATATTGTTTTTAAACATATCAATTTTATTCCACACATCTGTTGAAAAACTGGAGATCCTCTTCCCACCAATGCTTCTCAAAGACTCAGCCTTTAGTGGATGCTGCTTTTCTACCATATCATAACTACGCTAACTTGTTTACATCACCTCTAAATATTTCTAGCCATAAATTGCCCTGTCCCAACCATTTTTGGAGTATTTAGCAGAGCCAAATCTTTATTCGCAAATAAAATGAAGTTGACCAAAACAATAAATCTACTAGGCTCATACTGTGCATAATGAAATGTTTTTTAAGCATTTTACATCCTTAAAGCATGGTAAATATTACGCAGCCATAACACAATACAGCACTGTGGGATTGCAGCCTTGCAGTATTTTTGTAAGGAAACGATTTCCACCATACCGGGAAAGGCTTTGCCGGCTGTTAATTGTAGTCGAGCTGAAAAATGATAGCGTATTCCTGTCGAGAAATGGTTGTGTTTGGCAATCTGTGCAGTTCATCTTGATTTCAGATGGTCTGTTTGTGCGATCGTTTCATCCAGAGCTCTTCATTTACCATTTTCCATACGGGATCTGTATGTGTGCGCATGTTTAGTTGTTGAGGGATTTTAAAGGTGGGGATTTTGCACTTCTGCATGTTAGAAGTCAGTTTGATCAATGTCCGCATCTGCTTCCAGTAGCTGGAGGGCTGGAGAATTGCTGAGAAATGAATTCCACTGTGTGCGCGTAGGTGTATAGGTTGCGTGCATGCACGTGCGTAGGTGTGCGATGCGAGTGTGCGTTCGGGCCGTGCGTTATCCTTTTTTGTGTAGTCGAGGTTGTAAAAAGCATATGTTTATTTAAGGCGTCTAAGTTCCCATCAAACATCCCCCATCACTAATGAGAGTCTTTTCACTTGACTATTTGAAGCAGCCTTACTGACAAGAGTGTCGAGGAGGAAGTGGGTGGTATTTAGGTCTGGTTATGCCACACCAAGGCAGTATAAGAGAGCGCTGAGAAGGATCTAAAAGGACAATCCAACCGGATTAAAACAGCACTGCTGGGCTTCTTGGCGTCCTCTTTGTTTTCAAGTAAGCGTCCTTTCAGGCCAACATCCTGGATAAATTCTGAAAGCTCTTTTTCATTACAAGAGCAACTCATAATTCTGAGTGAATGCTTTTGTGTTGCTGGAGATTGAAAAGGTTTAGCTAGGGGAGTTGGTGAGGAGAAGAAGACTGACAGCCTCCTGCACCACTCTGTAATGATGGACCAGCCAGGATGAGCTGCGGTGAGGAAAAGTGCCCCTTGATAAATTGATGTGTAGTGAAATGTTACTCATTTCATGTCATAAACGGAGGGAAATGATAATTTGGACGTGTTCCTTGGCTGATTTTGATCTACCGCTTCCCTTCAGCGGTAAAATAGTTTATATAAAAACATGGCTATTTAAGATGGCGCATGATGGGCTGTGATTAGGGCGGCTGAACTGCAACAGAAGTCATTTCCTGGGGAAAGTCATCCGTAGATTACAAAGAGGAGATGTCTTACCACAGCAATACGCGCCGTGACCTTTTTTATCTTTTCTTTCTCACCAGGCCTGCAGGGCATGTCGGACTCCGGCTAAATTCAGTCCAGGCAAGTGGTGAAAAATTGAATAACTCATCTAACAGTCTCTCTCCACTCTCCAGTGTCCCTCAGCACAGAAGCCTATAAACAGTTTGACATACAATCCCTTCAGATATCGCTGTTGTCTGTGGTCTAACTCTGCCTGTTCATTTGAATAGAATGGAGGAAGTGCGATTTGTAACATCTGTTGCTGTAGGTAACCTGTAGGTTAAGTAAATGCATCGACAGAAGATGAAACGGACAAAATATGCCACGTAGCTTGAATGTAGTTAATCAGCCAAGCTGTATTTCCTGCTCATACGGTACTGTAGCTGAGATAGGAAGATGTGGCTTCCCATAAAGAAAAGCCCATTCTAAGGATTTTTGGGCAGTAGAGCAGTGCACTGTTTGCCATTGCCATCTCAGAGTCCTGGCCTGTATAGCTAAGCCATGACTGTGGCATTTAAACGATGCTCAGTTGGTATTAAGAGGCCCAAATTCTGCCAAGAAAATGTCTCTGAAACCATTACATCACCATCTGAACCACTGATACTCGGCAGGATGAATCCATGATTTCATGTTGTTTTCACCAAATTTTGTTCCTACCCGACTGTCGCAGAAATGGAGTCTCCTCAGAGCAGGCAACGCTTTTCCAATCTTCTGTTGTCCAATTTTGGCGAGCCTGTGTAAATAGAAAACGTGGTGTAGTATATAAAATATACTGGATGGGATGGGATTAACCATTCAGTCGCAGCTGACTCTCGGCCACTTGATGGATCATGGATCTCCACGCATTTCTGTCCTTCATCGATGTGATCCATGAAGTATTTTGGCAGGATAGAGGAGGAGTTTGCCATTGCTTTCTCCACCCCTCC
>JAVSBV010000086.1:6871382-6893153 GCA_033117975.1 Parotocinclus spilosoma | reverse complement strand
GAGAGAGAGAGAGAGAGAGAGAGAGAGAGAAAGAGAGAGAGAGAGAGATAGAGAGAGAGAAAGAGAGAGAAAGAGAGAGAGGGATAGTGACCTAATGCACGTCAGAATAGAAATGGATACAGCTCATATAATGAAATAGGATGACTTTTACTGTTAGCTAACTAATGCTGACATGTTTGCTCTTTAGATACTTTACCATGGCGGATGTGCCCCCATGCCAACTAAGGCTGAATTTACAAATATTATAACCGACAAACGTTTTTCAAACATTTTTTTTTTGCTCCCACACTTGAGGAATTTGTTCTTGAGGCTGCCATCATGCTTTTGTTAACTCTTCATTAAGCAGTGATCTAAAAACCTTGGTAGTTAGAACGAGAAACAAGCTTGATGACATCATCGTCTTCTAGATTACCTTCTAATTTGGTAGTTGAGTATAAGTCTATTAATCATGTTGTATAGTGAATAGCAGTATTTTATACTTGCAGGAGGATGAAGGCAACAGTTTTGATTCTGTTCTGATATTTATAGCTATGTTTGCTAGGCCCTCGGCACTTATGGACAGTTTCGATTCTATGCAGATTTTTTATTTATTATTAAAAGTGATTTTTTTGTGTTTGCTTGTTTTGCATTCTCCCGTGGAAATTCACAGATGATGCATGTAGACTAAAAAATGGAAAGAAGTCTAGGATGTGGTGGCGAACGCAGGATCAGTTCTACAAACAAAGGCTTTATTGAGGAAAGGAGAAGTCTCATAAGCACTTGGCTTGGATAAAGTCGAGGTGAGATCCGGCGATGAGGCGCTTGCAATTAGAGGATCCAGCAGAGATAGCGAGGTATAAAGTGCGAGCAGCAGACCGAGCCAGAGGCGTAGTGGACAAATTAAGGAAGCTAACGCAAATAGGAGTGCTTTTCCTCAAGAACAAGGTAAATGCGCTTAATACTTCCACCCAAATGTGGCACAAAACTTTATTACATATAGTACAATTTTGTAAATGTTTCAGTGTGCTAAAGAAGTGTGGACTGCTCTGCTCTGTTTAGGGATGCCAGGCTGTAGACTTGATTAGTTATTCATGGATTTTCCACATTCGCAGGGTTCCTGCACCCCTAGTCTTCGTAAATATTGCAGGCCGGCTGTATTTTAAAAGAGGCCGATTCTGACATTTTATTTTAGGTCAAGTTGCTGATGCCCAGAGCTCCTGCAAACAGAAGTACTAACTCTTATACGCCCATCACTAAGCCCTCTACTGGTTCCCACCTGTCCCTAATTTCCTAAATCACACCCTGTGCTATTTAACCCTCTTTTCCAAAGCCGTCAAGCGTTTGCTCTCCAAGTTCAAGACTTTGTTTCCAAAGCTCTGTTTGTTTGCTATCTGTAGTGACCTTTGCCCACTGGCCCAGCCTGACATTCACTATTTGTGCCATTGTGGGCTTTGATTCTGATTTGTCTCTCGTTTTAAGAATCATCACTTCTGTTTTGGTGTGTCATAAACAGTCCTCCTCTGACCCTTAAAAACAGAAACAAAGTCATAAAGGAACAAAATGTGGTAGATGCAGTGTTGAACTCGAGTTACTGCTGGAACATCACTGCTTGTTTAAAGTAGCTTTAGCCACATTTTAGTATTTATGACTCCGCTGCTTGTCATAACCCTGCTGCCTTTACTGACTGGAAGTGCTGCTGTTCCCTGCACAGCTCACACTACCAAAAACATTTATGTGGAACAGTTTCAAGTAAATGAGATTCCAATTCAACAAATTACCTGTTAGCTACAATATTATAGCAATCACCTTCCATACGCCGCTGTTCATAACTAATGCTGACATGCAGAAAATGACTAGCCATCCCAATTCAATTTTCTCTCTACATGATAGTGGTAGTAGGATTAATAAAGCTTTTCAAGAAGTGTAATATTTCCAGCAGGTTACGAGCCAAACCCACACGAGAAAATAACAACAGATTAGACATATTAAGCCGTGTTACCCAATTTGAGCATGTTTTACGATTAATTTTCCAATATTTCAGGCTCTACAGTCTACTCATATTCATCACACCCAGCAGCAGCCATATTGCTTTTTGGCTTTGTAGCTCCATTGTAAAATTGCCAGAGATTTACCGTAAAGAGTTTTGATTTAGGAGCTTTTATGCAAGATTTTATAACCCTGCACAGCTTGTATTTTTAACCAGTACTTTGCTAACCCCACACACACACACACACACACACACAACCGTGTACGCGAAGAGTTTGAATTGTTGAATGTGTGGGAGCTTTGTCACCATCCTGTCTGCTGGAGTTATGGAGCTAATTAGTTTTGCTTAGCTGACGATGGTTATGGATGAATTCTGACATCTGCCTACATCTATTCATTTGCGAAAATACATTTGTTTTGAGACATGCGTCCGCCAAAATAATGGACGACTTTGTGTTTGAATGCTTTTTCTGACAGTCACATATTGCAGCATGCTGTTGGCCACATGGCTCAGTAAGATGCCTGGATTAGAGGAAACCTGAAGTGTCGAGCTGATGGCTGCAGATAAGATGTCGTACTGCTATCAGGCAGTTTTCATTTCACTATTCATGTTTAATGCAAATGACCATGGAGTTTGAGTAGCCTGCTATCATGTATTTATAATACATGTAAGGCAATGCCTCTACACTGAATAATCTATTAAATGGTTCAAACTTCAGTCCCACAGTTAAAATCTGTATCACCATAAAAATCTATGAAAAACACTGCTCAGTTCGTAGATATGTACAGTGATGTGTGTGTGTGTGTGTGTGTGTGTGTGTGTGCGCACACTATAAATTTATTATGTTTTGTACATGGTGGGGACCCCATGAGGAAATCAGCTTTTTTTTAAACAAAAAAACTATAACTTTTCTTTAAAAAAGTCAAGACTTGCTTTGGGTCACAGATATTAAAGTTAGGGTTAGGAGTAGGTGTAGCTTTAGCATTATTCAGTTACTCTAATCATTATGTCAATAGGGCCTCACTGTGGCTCGGAGGGTAGCACCGTCGCCTCACAGCAACAAGGTCCTGAGTTCATTTCGCTCCAGAGTGGAATGACCTGTTTTTTTTATGTGTGTAGTTTGTGTGTCGTGTCAGCGTCGGTTTACTCTGGGTAATCCAGTTTTGTGCCACAGTCCAAAGCCGTGTGTTAGTTTAGTTAAGTACAGTTTTCCCTCGTCACTTCGCGGTTCACCTTTTGTGGACTCGGTGCATCGCGGGTTTTCAAAAAATATTAATGGAAAAAAATATATCTATATATAAAAATATTCAATCTAACAAAGGAATGTTATAAATCATAAAATATATATGTATAGGATGTTTTGGTGCTGTAAGGTCAGTACAAACGGAGCATGTGTGATACGAGAGTGATGTTTGGTGTGTTAAGTAAAAAAAAACATTCCATTACTTCAGCGTGTTGCTTGATTATTCAACAGTTAAAAACACTACAATAGCGTATTTACTGCAGGTTTTACAGCTAAAATAGTGTATAAATAGTGTATAAATAAATATAGTGTCCCTACTTTGCGGATTTACATTTATCGCGGGTGGTCCTGGAACGAAGCGAGGAATCACTGTACTTTAAATTGGCCTTGACATGAGTGTATTTATACATATATATATAGGGAACACTTAAACAACACAGTGTAACTCTGTGTTCCCTTTATTTTTTTTGAGCAGTCTTGAATAGTCTTGATATAACCTTGTGTATAGATGTAACCCTGTGTGTCTTGCTGAAATTGTTACAATAATGGTTAACAAACTAAATAAACACGCTTATGTCAATGGAAAGTCATCACAGTGATATAGTCTTACTGTGTGTGTGTGTGTGTGTGTGTGTGAGGAATGTGCTAGGAATGTGCTGTCACCAATTATATCACAAAACATGCAGTGTGTATTCAGGAGGTTGAGAGAGATGGGTTTGAATGAGTTGAAATACTTTAGGCCCATTATGTACACAGTCAATAGTCAAGTAAATATGGGGATGTATGCATTTACTTATGGTTAATATGTGGTCTTCTGACGTGGCTTGACCAATAACTTTCAAATTAGATATCAAAGCGTCTCAGGGTGCATTTCTACAAACATTTTAATTTGGCTTAGCCTTATGCAGATACAATCCTGATACTCAAGACATGAAACAAAGTGTAATCGGCGTCTTTGAAACAGAGAACGTGGTGATAACTGTTTTGTTAATTACGCTGTATTTTATCGTCTACTCCCAAGCTAATGTCACCACAGCTTTTATCTAAAGATGATTAAACAAAAAGAGAGTTCTTTACTTTTAATAGAGAAAAGAGTCGTGGCCTTTAGTGTGGCACTTTAACATGTGAATTGCTGTGACCTTGACCAGGGCAGGATGTCAGGCTGAAGTGTGCCATTTTCTCCGCTGCGTGCTCGGTGCTGTTTCTCATTAGCAACCCTTATTACAGTGAATACAGTTAGAGGCCCTAAGGAGTGATTCGGACTGCTGTGTCTTAAGGTCATGTGTGTGACAACAGTCCATAGGGATGAAGGGAGAGCTGGACTCTCACCTCAGAGCACAGCATTCACCTGCAGCACTCACCTGCCGACTTCATCCCTCACACTCGCACCCTCTGTGCATGTGTGTGGTTCAGTGTGTGTGTGTGTGTGTGTGTGTGTGTCTGCGTGAGGCATCGTGTAGCACCTGCATGCTTCTGCAGTGGCACATGTCTCACTTTTATGTAGTTTTCCACTTTCTTCCACTTCTTAAATGTCCTTGTGTATAAATAGTAATCAGCCTGATCCTACGTACACGCGGATACGAGGTTTTTCAGGGCTAAAACGGAAGGTCGGGGAGCTGGCACAGTGTGGAATTATGGGATTTATGACCCATCCTGAGCAGTCTTCTCTCTGCTGGCACTTTTCCCGTCAGCTGGAATTAACAGCGGAGAAAAACAAACAAATTACGCACAAACAAACAGAATGGGTAATAAGCACGAAGCAACATGCAGAGCCCCCTCGTAACGGGCTGGGATGAGAAAGACAGAAGCGGAGAGGCGACCACCGGCACAGCAGGTCCATCCACAGCAGTCTGTCTTTTCCTTGTTCATGTCGCTGTTCGCCATTTGTCTCTTCTCTCTGCCCATCCCTCCCTCGGTCCATCCCCGGCTCGCGTGGGCATGCGGCGGCAGACAGATGGGCGGATGATGGATGGGACATGATGGACAGCGGGCTGATGGATGGGCTGGCGTGGGCTTGACAGAGGATTAAAGCTGGGCGAACCCAACGCCGCGCCTCACTGATGGATAGATAGAAGCAACGAGCAGATAAACAAGAGAAGGCTAATCCACGCCCCTCTGACGGACAGAAAATCAAAGTGAAGGAAGAGAGTTTGGGGGGGGGTGGATTGCATGTGCCGAGTCAATCATGAGCAGGCAGGACAAGCGAGGATGAGGATGGTAGAGATGTGA
This sequence comes from Parotocinclus spilosoma, assembly GCA_033117975.1. Classification (NCBI taxonomy): domain Eukaryota; kingdom Metazoa; phylum Chordata; class Actinopteri; order Siluriformes; family Loricariidae; genus Parotocinclus; species Parotocinclus spilosoma. The sequence continues at coordinate 6,887,715 of JAVSBV010000086.1, read as the reverse complement.
AGGCGTTCAGTAGCTAGCTGGGCAGAGGTAAGGCGCAGATCATTTTGATCCCTGATGGCTATTGAAACACAAAGTGTCAGAAGAACAACAAGATGGAAAAGAGGAGCGAGACACTTGGCTGAGAGCCTGGTGGGACATAGGCATAAGTTGTACCCATCTTCACACTCCCATTGAGTGATAAGCTTTTTCTCCCTTTCACGTCGCGGAAGAGCCCAAGCGGGTGTCAGTATCGATCCTTAACCAAGATTGAACACAAACACGCGTAAGAGCAGCCTTTATTAACCATCTCTTCGAGTTCACTACCGTCTGTGCTGCGATTAGCCACACGAGGCACTCTCTCCTCTGCATTATCACACTAAAGTATGGAGTGCCACATCAGGCGTGACTGGTTAAACCATTCTCTCAATTAACTATATGAAAAAAGAGGCTTTAAGCAGAGAGAGCGCGGGATGCGAGCGAGGGAATTGTGCGACCCAGGGATGAGAGGGAGAGGAAGCAGGCGGGTAATGGAGGTTAGCGATGAGAGCGTTGACAGGCAGTGTCAACCCTAACCATGCTGACCTAAAGAGCAGTGCTGAATGCGAAATTGGCTGAATTCGAGAGCAAGGCTCCAGACGTGGAGCGCATGCAAAACGCAGCATGAATTTGCACTGACGTGGTGTGAATGAAGATCGGGATATAGAAGCGATCCCGGTGCACATTTTTAGCCAGATGTTTCCACCCTCTGTCTTCCTCCTTGCATCTCTCAAAAGGCTCCTTTGAAAAGCCAGGGCCTGGTGTGCACATCAAAAAGTGATCCAATTACACTACAGTTGCCTCGGACGGAACGGCAGCGGTGCCGCGCCAGGTCGGCGCGATTTCATCCTCGTCTCCTGTTTAAAAACCCAGAGAAGTTGCGTCCACCAGCGTGCGTCCACGAGACAAAAATAGCAGATCGTCCACAGGCCAGACTGAAAACAATCCCCCGAATTAAACTCAATTAAATGATAATGCTGATGATATTATTTCTATAAGGACGTTAGGCACGCTGTGAGCGAGGAACCATTTTGTAACAGATGAGCGTGTTTATTCACACCAGGAGGACGGCTCAGCCTCCGCCGGCGCTCCATTAGAGAAGAGCTGTTACTATGGAAGGGGAAGACAATTTATTCCTCATGTCCCCACGGCACACCCCCACGGGAGGCACATGCCTCCCTATCCCAGAATAGATTGGCTATGAGAGTGCTAATGATTTCGGACACCTCCGCTGGCTGTCCAGCACCTCTTTCCACACCGAAAGTCTTTTCTATGGCCTTATCTCACGGTCTCCTCGTTTACGATGAGCACAAACAAGTGCCGACAATATAACTGACGACGCTATAACACCCTCCCTCTCTCTCTCTCTCTCTCTCTCTTTCTCTCTCTCTCTCGCTCTCGCTGTCCCTCTCATCTTTTCTACCGCTCTGACAGAACTGACCCAGCCATGCCCCCCTTGCCCCGCTTGCTCTCTGCACTGTTATTTACGTTCTATCATGTTTCTCCATCGATTACTGCAGTGTAACAATCGAGACGGATTTGCCTGAATGTCACTATAGCAGTGGATTCGGCAGTTTGGAAATGGGATTAGGCTTAAATGGAATTTAATTTCACCATTGCTGGCTCCCAAGTCTGTCTACCACCCAGACACCATGACGCTACCATGCTGGGATGTGTGTGTGTGTGTGTGTGTGTGTGTGTGTGATGCTGTTAGCTGTTCTTGGAGAGACACTGATTGCATTTTTCCACCGACATTATTTACATTTATAACTGGTTTGAGCAACTGATGGGGAAGGCCCATCTCAAGGAGCAACAGTGGTAGCTCGGTGGAGCCAGGATCACTAGTCCAGCACTAGATCATTAGTCTGACTCCATTTCTGTAGTGCATTGCATGAATAAATGAGCCTTTTATCTCAGGCACTTAGTTCTTGTGCGGTTTGGAAGCGTTTTAGATGTTCCCTGGTGTTCAAGTTCAAGTCAACCTAGAATTGGGTGTAGGATTTAACTGGGGATGAATGCAACTCGGAATATACGTATTACTCAGTACGGAGCAGTGACTGTACATTTGTACTGATTGAGTAAAAGTACTATTTAGTAAAAGTGATTTAGCCTGGGCTCAAACCTTGTCTAGGGCTGGGTCCGAAATTGCATACTTTGACAGTATGCACTAGATTCGACTCAGTACGCACTGCTCGACCGTTAAAGCAGTACGTTCTTTAAGTACGCAAGTATGCAGTATATTCAGTATACTAAGCCCACCATCTTACCAATGTCATGTGGCGCATGACGTCACACCACCAACAAAAAATCGCCTCCATTCATTTCATTAAAAGCCCAATTTTCCGACAATTATAATTATTTAATTATTTTTCATTAAAATATATTTTTTATATTTCATTTCAAAATTGTAAACCGTCACCTCAGCGCTGTCCGCTATTTTACTTCATCAGCTTCGAACGCCTTCGCTGCTCCAGTTGAATCATGGGATAGGATGTGGTGTGCTTTGCTTGCATACTTAAAAATGGCTGCTGATTGAGGACGTCATCCGGGGACATTTCGCGTACTGTTTCAAGCATACTTTGTATGTGGACACACTACATGCTCTCGCCTACTGCTTTCGTGTACTATATAGTATGGAATTATGCGATTTCGGACGCAGCCTGGGTGTTATAGAACAAAAGTCTAGTGGCATGCTTGCTGAATCCTGCAATGGACTGGTGACCAGTTCAGGGTGCATTTCTGAAGGCACCCACTGAATTCTGGGATAGACTCCGGACCCTTCTGCAGCCTGCAGACCCAGGATAAGTAGAAACGTTTTTCTTTCATTGTGTACTGTATGTACGTCATGCCAACATTGATGACAGGAGCAAAACACTCTTACTGAGGGCAATTTAGAGATGGCCATTTTCCTAATGCATTTCTTTGGATTGTAAGTACCTGGAGAAAATGTTCACGTCCTTACAGAGAGAACGAAAGGTCCACATTAGGGTGATATGCATGATACGTCTACCGTCTTTGATAATGCCATTGTTACTTATGTCACTTCACTGTCAGAAACACGGCTTAAGAGTCCTGGTGTTCACTGCCAGGTGAACGTAGCCAGGTGGGATGCAGTACTTCACGTGTTCAGAGTGCAGCATGCTCCAGCCTAGCAGTTTACTAAGACGTTGTTTCCTAGATGTCAGTCTATTTCGGAAATTGGCTGCTGTTAAAGGTCAGCCACAAACTTTATTCACAATCTGTAAACACTTCAAAGAATATGAAGATGATTACAAACTTTAGGAGTCAACTTTCCATGACAGACTTAAACCAGCCAAGGTACCAGTACAAAAATACACTCAGCAAGTTTTATCATTCTGCAGTAAAGAGAGAGAGAGAGAGTTATTATCAAATCATCTGTATATATATCAATAATCAATTCATCTATCCATCTATCCATGTATCCATCCATCCACCCATCCATCTGTTTGCCTGTCTGCATATCTACTTACCCACCTACCACCTCATTTTCTGTTCTCTGGACACATTTTAATCCTGACCTTGGACTCCGCCTGTCTTGTCCACATGGGTTTACTCCAGGTACTCCGGTTCTTCCCCAGTGTTTGTGTGTCTGACCACTATCAATGTACCTACGCTCCCGTCACAAATAGCCACTGATACTTTTGCAACATTAAATAAACGAATAAATCCAGACTAACCTCTAATCCTGTTCTTAGACAAAGTCTTGGTTTGTTAGATTGCTAATTCGCATATTGCAAACTTCAGAAACTGCTAATGTGGTTATGTCGCACATGAAATTGTACAATACAGCCTTAACTGAAAGCTCTATAATAATTTTGTGTATTTGTGTTTTGCTCAGTTAATGCATGCTCACAAAATTAGATGATACTTCAAAATGAAATATCCCATAATGGTTTTTGTGAGCAGTGTACTTGTATTCACTTGATTAAGAATGTTAATATGAAACTGATCACATAAGGGCTGTTCGCATAATTTTGGAAGCGATTAAAATCCAAGTCACTTGCAGGCACAATTGGCTGTGTCTGAGGAAGGAGAGGGCAAACGGGGACTCAAACCCTGTTTGCCCTGTGATGGACTGGCACGCTTATATCTGGGTTCTCCTAACTTTCCTATTTTTTTAACAGTTAAAATTATCATCCAAGTGTTATCAGATCTTCTCCCTCCCCCTTGCACTGCCAGTCGTCCCATTCGCCTGCGTTACGATTCCGTCCAGTAATTCCTTAATCGCATCCACTGCTATTGAAATCCCTTGTTTAAAGCAGGCTGGGTAAAGACGTGTAGAGCCGTTTTATAAAATCCTTACCGGTGAGCACAATTACGGTCCAAACATGAACCAAGTAGTGATTTCCAGGGCAAAAGCGATTGGCTAGAGCAGAACAGTAAACCAAGTACGTTGATATTATTTAATCAGCCTACACTCCCTTTCAAAGTGTGCCAAGTTGAAGCCTTTGTTCTCTAAGCTCCGCGTTGTCCGCTTTGCGCATTCGATTGAGCTCTCTGGCCTGGTCTGGCATTAATCTAATTTTGTTCAAAAATGTCTAATAGCTAATAATGGACAAGCGAGCGAGTATATGGATAAATGAATGAGCACTGTCAAAGGGTAAATCAATGGATTGAGTTCCTGCTGCCCCACAAAGACGGTTCATTTTAGGAAAGGTTTCATGTGTGCTTGCGTTATTCTTCACACGAGCTCTGCAAAAGCTGGATCGCTCAGTATCCATCTAGTGAATATGATTGGTGTTTCATCTAAATTATTCTTCTCTAACGCTCTTTCCTCATTCTTAATCTAAGCATAATCAATATCTGAATTAATGTGCAAGGAAAAAGACAAAGTGTGTGAGCCTTTAGCATTAGGAGGCACCACCGAATTGCCTCCTTTCACCCCCCCTGTCCTCATAAGGCACGGCATGGCACGTGGAGAATAGAAAATAAGAGCTCTTATTAATAATGAATGCAATACAGTGCCAAGTTGGAACGTGTTCAGCTTTTTGAAACGTGCACTTTTTCTGATTTAGTTCCAGTTGTGTTCGTTGTTGGAATTACCAGTTGATAGTTAATGATGAGTATGTGTGTGTGTGTGGGGGGGGGTCTTTATATTAGCAACAATGACCCAGGTTCATGCAGCAGTGACTGAATATGAGAGCACACTAAGGCCACGGATTATACTGATGTATTTCCGTTTGATGCCCACCGTACATTTGGCGAATAACGTAGGTCAAAGCGCTAAAAGCGAGAAACTAGAAACCCTCTAAGAAATGAAAGTGTAATCTTTATTTAAAACTAAGTGGTGTTTTGGATAGAAAACGGTGCTCCAGGCTTTTATAATGACATGGGGGTCGAGACCTTGCTGTATACAGACAATGTGCGGTCATTTTAAATTATGTTAAGCCAGCATCTATGCTGCGAGCCAAGCTAGATGTGGTTACGAAATTGTGCATTTATGCGGAAAGTGAGCCAAATAAGCTAACGCGGTTACATGACTACATGGGCAGTACAGCCAACTGTCATCTTGCGTTTAAGCTAGTGATGGACAGTTTCTTTTTTTTCAGAAAATGAAGAAACCCTGACTCATTACTAATTTAGACTTTAAGTTTGATTCAGGGCAGCACGGTGGCTCGGTGGGTAGCGCCGCTGCTTAACAGCAAAAAGGTCCCTGGTTCAATCCCAGGGTGGAGCGGCCTGGGTCCTTTCTGTGTCTGCGTGGGTTTACTCCGGGTACTCCGGTTTCCTCCCACAGTCCAAATACATGGTTAATTGGTGTCTCTAAAGGGGCCCTTAGTGTGTGACTGTGTGTGTGTGAGCCCTACGATGGATTCTCGTCCTGTCTAGGGTTGTTCCTGCGCTTGTGCCCAGAGCTGCCGGGTGGGCACCGGCTGGCCCGCTACCCCATGTGAATTAAGCGGAAGATAATTAATGAATGAATTCAATTCATATTTGCAATGTCATTGCTGAGAACCTGTAAAAAAATTGACAACATATATTTCTTAGTGTTAACATAGAAATAAATGAGGTTGAAAACCAGAACCAGTAGTTGGTACTGGTTTTTGACTGGTTAGTACCATAATATTAATAAGATCCTTAAGAATGGGTGCTGCTCTCTGTATTTATGTAACCAGAATTATCTCCGCCATTTCTGCTATTGCCAAGTGGCCGGTCCTAGATTGGATCAGTGGGAGGAAGCTATGCTTTGTGGCATGACCTGTCTGAAAGGTTCATGGCCGAATGGGTAGAATGTTCCAAAGTATGTGCCCACATTATTAAACAGAATATAAAATCATACTGTTTTACTCCGTGTTTATACAGTGTAGCATATACCTTGCATCCGTTTATACATTTTTATTAATTCATATTTTTCTGATATCTCCTCGTGGGACTGTGGTAGCCTAGCAGTTAAGGTACTGGCCTCTGGACCAGAAGGTCAAGGGTTCAAATCACACCTCAGCCCAGCTGCCACAGTTGGACCCTTGAGCAAGGCCCTTAACCCAAGATTGCTTGGATTGTAAGACTGTATAAGTCGTAAGTCGCTCTGGATAAGGGCGTCTGCTAAAAGCCGTAAATGTAAATGATTTATTTTTACACTTGAATCTGTTCAATGTCAGTCATGTGTGGCGTTTTATGTTCCTGCTGCTATCTATCTTTCTACTAAATTGAATGACATATATTGTCTACACATCACATTATGTATTGTTCATAACAGTTCTATATGAGTTACTGCAGTGTACAGGTATTGAATTAATAGATACCACTACAGCGTAATTTAATATCGACATGACCTTCACATGTTCGCCCATTTTATTTAATTACTATTAAAAATGAGTAAAACCTGATTTCAGGGTAAATCCATGTGAAAAGCTTTGTGGAGTGGCTTGATTTGCTCAGTTCACCATTACACACTCGCATTTGTATAATGAGAAGTCTTTTATGTGACAGCGCAATGTATTCATTTTTATTCACGACTCGACTTTTATTCAGAAGAGAGCAGGGAACTGTGCAGAAGCTGTGAAGTGTGCACGAGTGTAACTCGTGAAGTGTAACTCTGGTGTGCGCGTTGCAAAGACGCACTTCCTGTCGTCATCTCGTGTGAAACGGTAGCTTGAACTCAAGTTTAACATTATACGATTACAGTAAAGTTATTCATACTTACTTGCTTCCGTTCGAACTCTGGTTTGTTTGTCAAATTTTCTCATTAGAAGTAATATAAATATGATTAATCCCTTCCTAACCCTTGTATAAAAGCACGTTCAATGTTGGCTTACAAACATAACCAGCAAGAATCCGAAAAAAAAAAGGATAGAAATAACTGGGAGATCAAATGTACTTTGTCAGTTAGTGCTGGTGGTGGTGCTGCATGACCTTGCTGTAACCTTCTGTATTGCAGTGACAGGTTCTTATCAACTTACTACAGAACCTGGCTGATTAATGATATGTTTTAATTACATAAACAACTGATGCTTCTGTCAGGTCCCATTATGTATAAATAAATATGTCGTTTACATGAGTAAATTCAAGACCTTGATATAAGACCACTGTTTATCTGCATGTGTTGTAAAATGAGTCGGGAAGGATTGGAGTTTGCCTGTCTTCCATGGGCCTTCATGGGTTTACTTCGGGTTCTCTGGTTTCCTCCCATATTCCAAAGACTTGAATTAGGTTCACTGGCCCATGACTAGTGTTCAATTCAATTAAATGAAATTAAAATTTATTCATATAGGACTTTTAACAACGGTGCATTCTTTTAAAGCAGCTTTCCAAATTGAAAAAGCCTAGGGCCACAGTGGCAAGGAAAAACTCCCTGGAAGTAGAAGTTAGAAACCTTGGAAGGACCAAGACTCAAAATGGGACCCATCCTCCATGGGTATATTAAAGTAGTAGCAAAATTAAGTACAAATGATTAAAATGAACAATAATATTTAAAACAAAATAGATTTAAAAATCAGTCCTTAGTGGGAGGTCCTTGGAGGCACAGCGTCTCCTAGTGATGGATGGAATTACTGCACTCTGGTGGGACTGGGTTCTGTTGATAAAGACGCTGATGCTGAGGTGGAGAAACATCTAAGTATGTGGTGCCAGAACATCACCTCGGAGAGAATGTTTTTTACTTTTGGGTTAGGAGCATAGAGTCTATAGTCAGTCACTAATGCCATGTGCAGCATGAACCAGCACTAACTATAGCAGCATAACTAAAGGAAGAGAACCAGAAGTGTGTTGACATAACCATTTGTCATGAATACAGCTGTTGATGCTCATGCACCATTAACTAAAACTAAGAAACAAACAATTGCCCTATCCGGAGCGACTTCTGATTTGGAGTTGGGGACCTTGAATCATGGAAATTTCGGGCCATAGTCCAGTATCCTTAACTGCCGCACCACTACAGTTCCACTGTTGGGCCCTCGTACAAGGGCTCATCATGCAAATGCCTGACGTGTTCTCTGTAGGACTGTGTCAAGGGCATTCTGCTAGATGCTGTAAATGTTAATATCAAATATGAACATGGGGACACAGCACACGTCCAGCATCAGGTCCTTGCTAATATAGAACTGCGATTATATTGGACTCTGGGCACATTTATATCTAAAATCCTGGGACTGTGCGCCCATGGTGCTGCGAAAATAGAACCGTGCAAAGATGACACCTTGAAAGAAAGTAGAGCCTTGGTCATATGGGAATATGGGATTATACGAACATAGCTGGGAAAGAGCCGTTGAAGTGCAGTACCAGTATGACATGAAATGACCATTTCTTTTAAAGAGTGGGAGAAGGGTAATGGTCGTATTGCTACTCAGTCATTTATTGGATAACACACTTTCTTGGCCAGACAGACCACGTGCGTGAGGTGTTGGATGAGTTAGGATGGAAGTAGACAGACATGGAGAAAGCATTTTTTGTCATGTGTGTGATGGTGTGCTATTTTCTCTGAGTGAGTATAAAAGACTCCCCTGGTGGCCCACTGTCTACGATAGAGGTAGGATGTCGTACACGTGTAACAGGGGGACAGATTGTTTGGAGCTGAAGCCTGAGTGTGTGTGTGTGTGTGTGTGTGTGTGTGTGGAGGGGGTTCAGCCAGCAGAGTGCTGATTTGGGGGAGTATTGTATTTCTCTAATCTTCTCAGATCACATCATCCAGAGCCAATAATGCAACAGTGAGCCAAATGTCATGCTGCTCTCTCTTTATCTGGCACTTCTCTCTCTCTCTCTTTCTCTCTCTCTCTCTCACTTTCTCTCTTTTCTTTTTGCTGTGGTAGAGAGACAGGCCTGCTGCAGAGGGTGGCAGAAAGGGATCGAATAGACGAGCAAATGGGGAGAGTGTGAATGCATGTCAGTGTGTGTATGTGTTGTTGAGAGAGAGAGAGAGAGAGAGAGGGAGAATATCGAGAGAAGTTTGAGAAAGAGAGCTGAACAGAAAATGGGGGTGGCACTAAGACTGCGAGCACCGTTCATACATGATGCAACATCAATGTGGCACACACTACACATAGAGAAACCCAGAAATACATACATATGGAAACATAGGATATAATCCAGAGATATAACTCTATCTAGGTTTCATCATCACTGGTAGCAGTTGTCTTGCTAGGAGAAAAGTTTTCATTCGGACTGAACACTGTAAGTGCTCAGATAGTTTTATTAGCATCTCTAGGGTTGATTTTGCTCATTACGTTTTAGGCTACTTTACATTTGCATTTATCCAGCTGGACTTACTGTGCAACACAGTGTTCCTTGCCACTTCGCGGTTCACCTTACGCGGACTCGGTGCGGACTTGGTGCATTGCGGGTTTTCAAAAAATAAATAGCTGTTATATCTATGTATCTATATTACATGCTATAAGCTCGGTACAGACGGAGCACGTGTGATACGAGAGTGATGTATGGAGTGTTAAGTAAAGAGAACGTTCCATTACTTCAGCGTGTTACTTTATTATTCAACGGTTAAAAACACTACAATAGAGTATTTACTCAGTGGATGAATACTCACCAAAAACGAGAAGTAAGACGAGAGCATCGGCCGCTTGAGTCTCTACTTGTCGACGTGACAAGTTTTTGTCTGCGGCCTTGTGTTCTCTGTTTGTGAAAGTTTTATTATAGACTGAATTAATTCAAGCCTTTCGATTCCTTTAGTGGATTTTCATTTATCGCGAGCCCCCGCAATAAACGAGGGAACACTGTACATGCAAAATGTTTGTGAACACCTGGAGCCATTCCAATAACCATTCCAGATTTTGGAACGTAACTGCGAGCTTTTGCTTCTATTCAATCTTCTATTTGTCGTACAACCTAAAGGTGCTGGATGGAGTTTAAGTGAGAACATCCTTCTCTAGAATAAGATAAGATATAACTTTATTGATCCTTAGGGAAATTGCAGGGTCTGTTGCAGCAATTAAAGATTTTCCTTCACTGAAATTAAGGGGCCAAGCACAAATGATCAAAACAGTCCAGATCGAAAAGACCATGATTCCATCTCCACCAAATTTGGATTTGGCACAATGCAGCCAAATGCAGACTTTTTTTGGCATTCACTGCCAAACCCAGATTTGTCCTTTAGACTGCCAGATGGTTTCCACTCCAATCAAAGCATGGCATTGCTCGTGGTGAGCTTGGGCCTGTGTACATAAAAATCCACATTATGAAACTGTTGCTGTGGTGTTGTTTCTAGGGGAAGGTTGGAACTCAATATTTTTATGTTTACAGTTTTTGTGTTTTCACTCAAGTTGTCAGAATTGAATGTGTGTGGATCAGCCAAAATATTTTTTTTTTACATTTACATTTATGTCATTTAGCAGACGCCCTTATCCAGAGCGACAAACAATTAAAACAGTCTTACAATCCAACAATTGTGAGTTAAAGACCTTGCTCAGGGGCCCATCTGTGTTAGCGTGGCAGAGGTGGAATTCGAACCCTGGACCTTCTGGTTCATAGTCCAATACCTTAACCTAAAGTAATTCAATTACTCTAGGCCCTAACAACTTGAAGTTGATCAAAAAATAGTTGTCAGTTCCTCATATACAAATTGTGACACTTTCTGGGTGTGTGGTAAAGTTGCCAGGTACTTGATGTGAATACTTAAATTACCTCAGTACAACAAGTTACGGATCCATGTATTGGACATGTTTGTCCAACATATTGTACATACATTTGATTGGATTGGTATTTGGGGATTTTGGGAAACAGATAAAAATCTCGAACTCATTCATCAGTGGTTTGGACATTGACGGCTATTATTTTGAGGGAACAGCGAATTTACACTGTCATACAATCCATAGACTGACTACTTTACATTGTGTCAAAGTGTCATATTGTCAGTCTTGTCTTATAAAATATATTTAAAATAGTTACAAAAATGTGAATTTTGTGGGATAATGTATAGTATATATTAAATTCCTTAGTTTATAATGAATCCAACTTACGATTGATTTGTCAGAACATATCACAATTGTAAATGAATTGCAATGGTTTTGGCCAGGTTTTGAATTCGGATTTTTTTCCTCAAGAATTATGACATCATACAGATACATTTTTGTCTTAGCTTTCTTTTAATGGAAACTTTTTCACTGTAAAAGAAATATGTCAAATTCCACGTATTCAGCGAGGTGATGCTGTTTCAAATGTAATACGAAATATTTAGTACTGAGCGTTAACAGAGTTGTTCTTCTGTAGCTTACTTTCGTCATGCATGCTGCAAACAGCAAGCACTTACTGTGAAGAACTAGAATGCTCAAGATAAGGCTGTAACCCAAATAACACCGTAATCTCTGCTCCCTCACTAAGACTGAACTCTATAAGAAGAGGCTCGTTAGTGCACTAAGTAGTAGCATTAAAGCCCAACTTAAAAAGTCCTCATCATCAGCGTGTGTCAGCACCGTCTGTCAAGCTGGAACTGTGTATTAAAGCGGAACTGAATTGTGAATTAACGTTAGTGAAAGCAGTGTGTTTTTCATGTGTTGCTTTTTTGTGTTACTGTCATGAAGTGCACAATGTAACCGAACAGAATCGGTTATATGAGACTGGTCACAGTCGGTCATGCTAAAAAACAGCCGATTCCAGTCACCGAATATATAATCTCATTGATTATACATGCATTTGTGGTTTTATTTCCGTAAATGTGTTCCATATTTTCTAAATGCAAAGAAATCAGGACACTATTTGTATCAAACAAGCTTCAATATAAATACAGAAATTGTACAACAGTGGGAAAGAAATAAAACCGTAAACGTTCGAGCGATACTGTGCAAACCTTTTCAGAGAATCTACTGGTGTTTTTTTGTTGCAAGATCCAAACAGATCAGACTTTTTCCTCATAAATTGCTATTTTGTTCGATTTCATTTTGTTCAGACGGTGTGTTTAAGGAGTCAACAAATCATTATTAGATCAGGGTTTTCCAAACGTTGGCATATTACTGCACAAACTTTCTAAAGTGTTTTTTTCTATAAAAGATGGAACTCTTTTTCTCTGTCATAGTCATATCCAGTCCTATCATGCAGTCAAGTTATAAATATCTCCCAGGCGGGGCAGACATGGCGCTATAGGAACAGCAGTGCGCTTTTCTTTGGCTTTCTCTCCGTATGACTGTCTAATACTCGTACCCACATGGTGTCACGTTCTTTCCTGCTTCCTCTGTCTCCCGTAGTGTCCTGTCCTCTTTTGCCTCATCATATTTCCACTCTAGCGAAGACAGTCTAGTGTTTACAGAGCGACTGTACTTTGCGTTTCTCAAATACGCTCCTGAAGAAAAGCAGAGGGAGGCGCGCAGGCTTTTAGCATACAGCCTTTTACTCGTGCATCTCCTCGTAAAGCAAGCGTGCACTTAAATCAGGCCCATATATCAGGCTACTATGCTTCTTTAGCCTGAGTGATGGAGGTGAAGCTAATGGGTAATGCTTCACAGCAACGTATTTGCATCGAGTCAACGTACCGCTGGAAGCGTGTGGAGCCTCGCGTGCATTAATACCGCGAATTTCATCTCCCGCATTTACAGACGCTGCAAATAACGCACAGGAGCTCCATCAGGGCTAGGCCGAGCGCTGTCACCGCTAGTGCGTGCGCGCGAGCGTGTGCGCAGCGTTACGTGCTGCATGCACATGTGTGCGAGAGCATCAACAGATGCTTCTGTTTCTCTCCAGTGCTTCCATCTCCCTTCCTTTTCTCACATCCCTATTCCTTATTTCCATAGCACACTCTGATTTTCTTTACCCACAAAAGAGCCGAACCTCTGCCTCTTCTCTCCTGCACTCCTGCCTCATCGTTTCCTCTGGCTTTGTCTGAAATAGCATACAGCATGCTAACTCCGTGTGAACGACACACAACTCGTATTGCTTGCTGTGCTACAAAATGTGATAACCAGGCAGTTAAGGGCATTGTAGAATCAGTCGTTGTTATATTGGTGCAGTTTAAAGCCTGGGCGAGGCTGAATTATGTACGGCACATCCCATAAGTCCAATGTCATAGCAAAATAAGGAAGTACCGAAGCTGTTATTCACAGAATGCCCTCAATATGTCCGCTATTATTCTCAACAGACACATTTAGCTGCTGTCAACAAACAACGAGCTTAGCCATGCAGGAGTAATGGCGTTACACGTCTGACGCAAATGTTCAACATTTCTAATTTTCCCTTACACTGAGCAAGGACAGCAGTCACCTCTCAACATCAGGTCCACTATGTGCTTACTGCGTATGGATCCCAGATTATTTACATATGTTCATGCTTGCTTAGATACAAACCGACACGCCTCTGTGAACAGGAATGCATGCCAATTTAATGCCTGCGTTACGTTCCCGTGAAACAGGGCGTTGACAGAAATGGACATTGACCAGATATTTACAGTGTTTATGGTACTGGAGTGGAAATGTAAAGGGGGTTTTTTACATGAAAACTGCATGCAAGTGATACGTAAACGCTTTCGAGATAAAGGGGAAAACATGAGTGCGTTACCAGAGACAACAGCCCTAATGATATTGTGTTTTTATTTTATGGACATTTGCAGTAATTATGGAAAATACAATGATGTACTGTTATGACTCCATGTAGGGGAAAGCGCTTACACTTAAGAGCATGGTTTGACGGATCTGATACTTTGTATGACAGAAATACAGAAATGCAACACGGAAGATCATTCAAATGAAACAGACTCAACAAATGAATGTGAACCAGTTTATTAGGGGTAAGGGGAAAAGTTTAGATGCATCGCAATCAATTACAAATCAATGAACAAATGTCAATAGTGGATAATCGAGCACACTTGCATCTGAACATGTAGACCAGGTTCTGTTCTTACACAAGAACTTAAACATTAGCACTAAATAACCGAGCTCTGTAACGCGAGTGGGTAAATGACAGAACCAAACGCAGCGTAGAGAGACAAAACCGGTGTTTATTGGGGTAATCAACAGGCAGAATCAGCGTCAACAAACAGTCCAGGGTCATACACAAAAAGGCAATAAGTGATTGGCAGATGTAATCCAATAAGGGCGAGACGAAACCGGAAGCACGGTAAATCGGTGATAATCCACAACAGTATAAAGCGCTTGGAAACGAGGTGAGAGCCAACGAGACTTAGCAGAAAGCTAAGGTGCGGGAGAGAACTAATAAGAAACAGGTGTGTCATATTGTAATCATTCACATATATCATCTTTACATTCACACATATAATGATACAATTGTTTTCACCATTCTTGGTGCATTCAGTTTTTTGTCAATGAGTACATTTTATAAACAGGACCTCAATCAACGAGCTCATAATTAAGCACAAGTGTTGGTGCTCGGAGTAGCCATAGCAGGTGCCCTCTGCATCGGGTGGAGTTTCATAATCTGTTCCATTTCTGAAACATTCCCTGTTCACTGCTGTAGAATTAGTGCTGTGGTAAGACTAAATCTGTCAGGCAGACATCAGGGGGTGACAGACTGCACAGCGGGCCATGCTAATGTTTGTTCACGTTTGTCTGGAAAACCGGGCCTGTGCTACTTCCAGATCATGTGCATGCGTGAGCCTATCAACACAGAAAAAATGGCTTAGACCAGAACCACGCTGACTGACCAGATAAACCAGTGCCAGGCCAGTGCCCTCCAGTGTAAAGCAGCACAGACAGACGAAGTTCAGGTTTTATTCACGGTACATAGTATAAGGTATGACGTTATATCAGTACCCTGACTAAATGCTCTTCAGACAGTGACAAGGCCAACTTGACATTATGTAACCATGACGGCAAATACAACGGGTTATCCTTGCTCTGTAATTATGCTTTAGTATACCTTTCTTTGAATTAAACATGGAAAGAAAATGATTGCTCTATACACCAGGCTACACTCATGCGCTTACATGAAACAGCAAGACGATTGGAATATGAAACAACAACCTCTTGTTAGTCTATTACAATATGGAGAGGGGGAGTACACATATTGCCATTGTCTTTAAGAGTAAACAAAACATCCGTTTTTGCTAAAAAGCTCTCAGTGGTGTTTTGCTTTGCTTTGTTTTATTCCGATATTGAGACCCTATTGTGTGTTATCTCTCACATAACACAACAAAACAAGGCTTTAACCCGGTCGTCAATGCTACCAGGAATGGCTGATGGATTCTAAGAGCAAAGTATGCCGAGTTTGTTGATGTCAGCGTTTTTATAGCCAGGGAAATGTGCTGCCTTGGCATGAAGGACCCCTAATTGTCCGACAGCACAGCATGTTATGGCAGCAGAGCATCATATATGTTTATTTAGGCCAGGTGTTGCATGCGTCTTCTGTAAGTTATCTGTGCGCCCGTATTATGTGCTTACCCCGGTCAGGGTGATGCCGAGCCTGTTTCAGAATCACTGCCTGTGAGGTAAGTGTAACAGGGTGGCAGTCCATTGCAAAGCAACAAGCAATTACTTGCATGCACGCACACAGGCACATACACACACCACACGTACATACACACACCACACACCTACAACCACTTTACAATGGCCTGGTTTTGAAATAGTGATAAGTGATCAGCACTGGAGGCTGATTGTCGAAGCTGAATAGCAACAGTGTGCATCATGACAATGACAGCACCAGATCTTTGTATTAAGAAGAGAATATAGCAGATTCAATGTGCCCATAATATCATAAAGAGGTAGCTGGGGGCGACAGTGGTTCACCAATCCCGGTATATTTAATGGCTGATGCGGCTATGGTGACCGAAAGCAATACAGTGTTGCTTCGTTTATCGCGGGGGGGTTACGTTCCAGGACCACCCGGACGCTATTGTTTTGGTCCTAATAACCGGCTGGTCCGATTAAACGAACATGCCCTATGTTACAAGACGGGACGTGCTATGTAA
>JAVSBV010000086.1:6808044-6826716 GCA_033117975.1 Parotocinclus spilosoma | reverse complement strand
TAAGGACCCAACTGTGGCAGCTTGGCAGAGGTGGGATTTGAACCCAGGACCTTTAGGTCCAGAGTCCAGTGCCTTAAGCACTAGGCTACCACAGTCCTCAAAAAAGGCTTCATTTTCAGGGGCTGTATACATACATATTTTTATTGTTAGGCTCCCAGTGATGAAATATTAAAAAAAAAAACATCATCCTTAAATTTATCCTAGAAAATGTAATCCTAGTAAAGATGCTAGCATAAAGCATTTGAATGCATCAGGCATAAAACATGCATAAAGCATTTTAATCCCTAATATAGCTCCTAGCATGAAAAACTGTTATGAGTAGGAGGAGGACTTTTAGAACACTTAGGAGTTCTATTAAGCAGAGAAGAAAATAGAGAAAATACAGCGAGACAGCAGAAATGTTCCTCAAACATTGAAAAACAGTGAGTTAATCAAACGCTACAGATTAGATCGTGCAGGAAAAACGCTTATTAGAGAGTCTTTCACATACCCAGCAAGATAATGTTGTCACGCTCGAAATGAATGCTACATATGATCCAACTCCACCGTTTGAACAGACAGGGCAGCAATCAATGTAAATGAAAAGAGAGGAGCAGCATTTTCTCCAGTTCAAGTACTATTACCAGCATAGTAAGTCTACTGTCAGTAAAATAAAGCAAATAAACATTTTATTAGTGTGTGATTAACGGATTTGGCGGAAACCACTTCACTTCTGGATCACTCTTAAGCTTAGACTCCTAGCTATCTTTAGGGCACTCTAAGAGGATTCTTAAAATCTACATTATTACTTTAATTTTGTAATGCAAATAAAGGTTTTTCAGGCTGTCAGACAAAAAGGTGACTTTTAGGGAGTAAGGAGATTATATGTTCAGTATAAAAAGTGTAGATTGCACGTTAGTGTTACTTGTTTTCATTTCCAGCATTAAGATATCTTTATCCTGAGCTCAGAGGTTAAGGTTCAAGGGCTCATCAGAGGTAGGTTGGCAGAACTGGGATTTGAACCTTCTGATTAGTTGGCCAGAATCACTGAACTTTCACTATTGTTAGTCTTTAGGTACAATATTAGAGTTTAAGTAGAATATACTTTTTTTAAGGACTTTAAGACCCAAATTAATGAGTAATTAATGCAAAACCCCAGGAACCAAAGTGAGGCAATACTTTTTCTGATCATAATTTTTTTTTTACTGTGTACAAGGAAGGAATATCTCTCATATAATCAGAGCTTGACTGCAAGGCTTGGCATTAAAATTTTAGTGTTTGTGGATTCCAGTTACGAGTCTGTATACAGCTTATAAAATCGATTACTGTACATTCATCGTTGCGTCCTAAAGAGACAGAAAGAGATTTAGCATAGAAATCCCCTCCATTTGTGGCCAGTATTTTCACCTCTAACACTGCACATGACGTTACAGCTCAGAGAATGATGCCTTTCTTCAGTTGCCTACCTTCCTCTTCATCGTTTTCCTTTCCTCCCTCATCCACACATACTCCTTTTATTTTTTACTTCATTTTCTATCTGCTCATCTCCAACTTCTATTTACATTTCCAGCATTTAGCAGACGCCTTTATCCAGAGCGACTTACAACTGATACAATCTTACAATCCAAGCAGTTGTGGATGAAGGGTCTTGCTCAGAGATCCAACTGTGGCAGCTTGGCAGAGGTGGGATTTGAACCCTGGACCTTCTGGTTCAAAGTCCAGTACCTTACCCACTAGGCTACCACTAGGCTAGACTATCTAATTCTGCCTTATTTACTTCTTCATTTATCTCTTAAATGTTTGCTAAAATTTGCCTGCTCTACTCAACCTAGTTTGTGTCACAACAGGAGACAATTTTTCAAAATATATAAACCCTAAGACAGAATGAAATTGGAACCATGTGGAATATGCAAATGCCATAAGATGAGCACAGTGTAGGCCAGCCAGTTCAATACCTATACTCTCAAGCCTCTCAAGTCTTGTTGAAAAAAATCATTTATTTTCCTTGAAAATATGTCATATTAAAATAGGCTTATGTTGCCCTAAAATAAATATATATTAATATACTTTCCTGCAATAATTCTACCATTACAGAAGAACAAATGTCCTTTGCCAAAGGCACTGACACAGCCAAGCAAGTTCTTGATGGTCCTTTTCGTCTTTGTTCCTCATCACATTCCTTACTAAAGGGAATTGGAATACTGATTCATCTGACCACAGTACACATTTTTACTGTGTGATGGTCCATCTTAGATGTCTTCTAGTCATCTGACAATACCTGTGCCAGCTGTAATGGCCCCCAATAGGAACAACTAAAAGTGGACTTTTATAATGGTGGTAATTGATGTTTAAGTTTTATTGTGGTGTTTAGCATTAGATTCTTGTGGCCAATCAGGATATCCATGGCATCACTACATTATGGTACTCATTGAACGTAGGTCTTTTTAAAAAATATTATTTTCTCATATAAAAAAATGCCTCCAGCGATCCAAATACAATGTTTTACTATTTTCGACATTCACGCATGACTATGACCTAAACATCATCAGATTTTCTATCAAGCCCTAAAAGTAGATAAACGACATGACATGATTATTATACCTGATCGTTTATTTATTAAGGAAAATAATCCAATATTACACATCTCTGAGTGTCAAAATGAAGCTCTAAGCAGCTGATTTGAAGGTAAAATTAGAGTCAATAAATGTAGTGCATGAAATTGTGGGTGACATCTAAGCAAATAAACCTCTCTAACTTTAGCTACTGTTAATGTTAATAAGTCTAAAATCTGAAAACTCAACCAAAGTGACCTGCATGGTAAGGTTGCATGAAAAAAAATGCTCTTCAAAAATCTATCTGCAGTTTGATAAAGATCATGTGGACAAGCCAAAATACTACAGGGAAAATGCTTTGTGGACAGATAAGACAAAAACGTTTTGTCTTTAAAGCATTTTGTCTTTAGAAAAGAAGAGACTGTAGAACAATATATAAATAATATCCGGTCTGTGAAACATGATGGTGGTAGCATCATAGTTTGGGCCTGTTTTGCTGAATCTAGGCCAGGACGGCTTGCCATCTCAGATAGAACAGTAAATTTTGGACTAAATCAGTCTAAAGGAAAATGTCAGGACATCTGTATAAGGACTGAATGTCTTGAGAATGTGGATCATGATCCTAAGCACAAGAGTTATTCCACAGAAGAACGGATGAAGAAGAATGAAGTGAATGTTTTGAACAAGGGAAGTAAAGGTCCTGACCTGATCCAATAGAAATGCAGTGAAAGGCAGCAGTTCATGTAATGAAACGAGTATGAATGTAATGAGCTGAACTGTAGCTCTTCTGTGCTGAAGCATGGACTATGATGTGCTGGACTGGGCAACAGTTAGCTGAAAGGTTTAGTTACAGTGATTGCCCTACGGGGTCACATGAGATTGAAAGTAACAGTTCACAAAGTAGTGTGCACATACATTACTGTGCAGAAGACCACCATTTACCGTTGTTTTAGCAATAGTTTAATGTCTCATTATTAATATAATTGTTATATCAAATATGAATATAACCAGATTATACGGTTACGCAGTATTAATTCAGTTCAATTCAATTCAGTTTCTTTTGGATAGGCCTTTTTACAATAGACATTGTCACATAGCAGCTTTACATTGGTACATTAAACTTGTCACAAATTGGATTCTGTTGTCCCTAATGAGCAAGCCAAATTGCTACAGTGGAAAGGAAAAAAACCCTGAGGTTAAAAGGAAGAAACCTTGAGAGGACCCAGACTCAGAAGGAAAACCCATCCTTATTTGGGTAATAAGCATAATTACCATTAGTATGACTTTCCCTTATACTTAAGCAATAGCAGCATCTGGATGCCAAGTTAATCATTCTAGAGTCTAAAGAAGCTTGATCAGGAATGGTCTTTCTGGAAGGATAGCAGCCAAGAAACCACTTTTTCAGACAGGGAACAGGATGAAAAAACTAAGATATGCTAAAACTCACAAAGATTGGAAAAATCAGTAAAAAAGAGGGCTATGAATTGACAAATCTAAATTTGAAAATTTGGGGCTCAGTAGTGAACAATATCTTATTATTGATTATCCTATAGCCTTTATTCCATTGCTAACACAACAAATCTACTGGTGGCCTAAGACTTTCTACTTTTAAGGTCTTAAGTTTAAGTATTTCTGCAGTGCATATTTGTTGTCTAGTTTTTAAACTTCATTTTCCTTTTTCTACTTTAGGATTTATCGTAGGACAATTTAGATGATGTTTGAGGTCCAATTTATGCAAAAATAGAGAAAATTCTCACAAACCTTCAGTAAACACTTCACAGACATTTAAGTTCCTTTCTTTGTTCCACTTCCTTTTAGCAACCCTTCTCCCAAACCATTTTCACTACATTACCTTCTTTCCACTCAATTTAACTTCATTTTTTATAAGTCTAGTTTAAGCCACAATCTTTCTATTCGTTTTCTTCTTTCGCTTGTATTTCATTTTTATTTTCTTTCTTCTTTTGCTCTTTTTGTTTCTCTTCTTCATGCGTTCCTTTATTTCCATTTGTTTACTTGGAGCAGAAGGTCAAAATAAAAAACAGTAATTTTGCATGTCCTTCATGTGTCCGTATGAGTTTTCCCCAGGTATTTTGGTATCCGCCCAAATTCCAAAGACATGCAATAGGTTAACTGGCTGCTCTAAATTGTCCCGGTATAAAGGACTCTGACTGGTATTAATGTATGCTTGAATATCCAGTGATTCTGAATCAATGTTAAATAAACATCTAATCAAAACAATTTATTTCACTTACATT
The DNA here is from genome assembly GCA_033117975.1 of Parotocinclus spilosoma. Lineage (NCBI taxonomy): Eukaryota > Metazoa > Chordata > Actinopteri > Siluriformes > Loricariidae > Parotocinclus > Parotocinclus spilosoma. The sequence continues at coordinate 6,821,930 of JAVSBV010000086.1, read as the reverse complement.
TTCTTCAGCTTTTCTGCCCTTTCCTTTCTCTGATCTCATTTTCTGTCTATAGTTATTTCTACCTTGTTTCCTTTGCCCATTTTATCCGCTTTTTTTGCCCGGTTTCTCCTCTCTGTATCCCAGGAGACTTTTTTCTTGGGTCTCCCTACCCTGTTGATCTGAGAGCGTGAATCTGCGTCAGCCGGCTAATTCACACTGCTCCCATGTGGGCTGCCTTTTTCATAGCACAGATATAGATGGGACCATGTGAATAAGCATGTCTGTATGTGTGTGTGTGTGTGTGTGTGTGTGTGTGTGTGTGTGTGTGTGTGTGTGTGTGTGAGTGTGAGAGAGAGAGAGAGAGAGGAGAGAGAGAGGCCATGGATTCAGCAAGTCAGGCAGCACTATTGTTTTCAGACATGACTGGTCCTGATATGCATTCCTATTGATGGAGATCCAAATGTGGCTTAAGGCACGTCTCAGAGACGCCAAGGCACTGCGCACTCAGGCTTTAAATAGAAAAGCGAAAGCAGAAGTGGAAGTAGGCCAGAGCTGAAGCTCACTCCCAGCCCAGCAGCGTGAGCCCCAGCAGCCAGAAGGCGCTCATCCATCATCCCTCCCTAGCTGTAGTGCACTTCACACATCCCCTACTAACCAGCATTTACATTCGTACATTTTCCAACTGGAAACTGAACCATTTATCTCACGCCTGCTCTTTCTCTCTTCCTCCCTCTCTCTCTCTTCTCTTTCTTCTCTTTTCTCTTTCAATTTATACTCTCATCCTTCACATCCCTCCCTAACACCCCCATCCTTGTGTCAAACTTTTTCTTGTCCTTATTGTCCATTTCTAAATCTTTTGCCCCATCTGATTTCTCGACTGTTTAATCTATTCTTTTCTTTCTTCCCTTATCTCTTTCTGTCTCTCTTCCTTTCCCTCTGGCAACATTATTTCTGCACTGTCCTACCATTATGATTTACCTTGCTCTGTGTCTATAATAAAACATTTTTCACCTTTTATTCACCGTTATTAATTTGCCTTCATTTCCACCTATTCCTCTATATTTCTTATTAATATTATGTGTTGCCCCAATCGTTTGTAATCCTTCTATTCCTACATCATATTTGATCAATATTATTTGTCTATATCTCATTTTCTGCATTCTTTCTTCCATCATTTTGTTCTTTTCTTCTACGCCGTCAAATTTCATCAATGCTTTTATCTGTCTCTTTTCCAATTTCTTTTCTACCATAATCTGTTTGTTATTCGTTGCCAATATAATTTTTTTTGTATTGTTTTACGTCTGTTTCTTTCTCGCCTTCTCTCTGTCATCATTATGTCCATACAATTTCACACATTTTACATAATTTTTACAAATATTATTTTTGTCTTTTCTTTCATGTTCCTTCTGCCATCATTTTGTTCATTTCCATTATTCCTCCTTAATTGTTTATCAATCTGACTATATCTTGTCTCATTTCCACTTGCTTTATGCATCCATTCTGTCCATGTGACCCCTGCATATTTTTTGTTCTGTAATTTGTGTCAAAATGTCTACATTACCTTTCTTTTTTACTTTCTCTGTGCCTTAATTCTGCTCGTGCTATTCTTACAACCCCACTTAATTCTTCCCACTGTCATCTTCTCTTTCCCTACTCCTTTATACAATCTACACTTCTTATTTTCTGTAATCTTTCTTCGCCTTTGTCCTTTTTTTTCCTGTCCACCATATCCCTCCTGTTTCTGTCATCGTTCTCTCCGTACAATTCTCCCGTATTCTCTCTCTTCCTCTCTCTCTCCCTTGCTCTTTTTCTCTTTCTTTTCATCCTTTCCCACAGTCTTTGTTTGTCCTGGGACTCTGTTGAGGGTTCAGGCAGCAAGTTCTCAGCAGGAAGCCGAGCATCAGTCGGGGGCGTGGTGTAAAGACCCGCTGCAGTCTGGTGACCGGCTCTACGTTATGCCATGGACTCCGTATCGGACGGACATGCTGTACGAATATGCATCCTGGGATGACTTCACGCAGAACCGCGCCACCACCACCTACAAGTGAGAATTTCTCCATACTGCTGTAGAATACAAATCTCAATAAACACAGGTATGCACCATTTACCTATTAAAGCTGTTATATTGTAAATATAATGGGTGTTTTCACAAGAAAACTGTGTGCCAACAATACGCAAATGCATCCGAGATACCACTAAAACAGTACTGGAACACTACCATCTACATAACACCTAAAACCTAAACTGTCTTACATAATACTCCCTCCAGGAAATACAGAGCACATGAACTATTCACAATATGAACACAATGGATTATAAACCTAAATAAGCATACTCACTGGCTGCACACAACCAAGAGGAAATGAGTCCTCCTAATTTCCAAAAAAGTCGTATCGGCTTTTAAACACTCTTAAGCTCCGTTACTCTCGGCTCTGATAGCAGAAAGCCACAGAGGTTAAATGACTGGCATTGGGTTTATGTAGGAACCAAGCTTATAGTGTTAAGCAGAGTACAAACTTTTCCATTTTATGTCTCTCTAAATTGTGAGATTCATTTCATTTTTTTTAACGAAACAGAATATGACATAAATAATATGTATAATAACATACAATAAAATATAGATGCTAAACCTTTTTTATTGAAGCTGCTGTTTATGTCACTTTAGGAGTTAAATGTTCTATTTTGTACATAGAGAGATTTATATTTCCTATTATGATTTGCTAGAATTGTTAAGACGATCGTCAATTGTTAATGCGAATGGAAGTTGATCGAACCAACTCATCTGGTAACTTTTTCTGCACATTTTTAAACACATAGGAAAACACAAGATATTACATTAGGCAGAAGATTTGTGCACTGTCCTGATCATTCCGTAGTATTTGTGTATAGTTTAAAAACGTATTAATGACACAGAAATACATTGCTTACAATTTGGAGGATATTTCAAAATGAATATGAAGTGATTAAAAAAGAAGCATTTGATTTTTTTTTTCATGGATTTTATCCACTTCAGTGAAAGAGGGAAATGTGCACCCATGACTTCATTGCCTGATGGTCAGACCTATTTATACATTCACCAGCCAGTGGCTTTGCAATGCTAAACAATAGATCCTAACGACCATGTCAGTACGGTCTTTCAAGTTAATCAGAAAAGCAAATGAAAAGTTTTGTGATTGAGTACTAAGTGATATATTCATGGTAGTGAACAGAAGTATGTTAAACTGGATGAGAGTGCCCCCACATTGACTGTACAGTAGGATATATGGTCACCCAAAAGTGCCAAAACACACAGACAGTGATGGGACATAGACAGGATCAGATTGTCCAGCAGTTCTTGTGTGATCCTCTTCATATCCATTTTGAAATATCCCCTAATCGTTTTGAGCAGTGTAGTTTTGTAGTGTAGAAGAAGGATTCAGTCCAGGGATATTGCTCATAACAACCTCATAATAAAACAGCCCAAATCACAGGCAAAAAGAATTTTAAGCTGTTTAACGTGCTTGCCCATGAGGGAGCCCACCAACTGAGTAATTGCCCAACCTAAGCAATTACTAAAACTGTGTAAACCTTCTGTAACTAAAAACACAATAAAATGACTACAATAATGGTTATAAGTCTAAAACGTACCTCAGATTCAGATGTATAGTCACATGTATTTCTATAGAGTTTTTTACAGTGTGGATTATCTTCTACATTACAAAGTAAATCCCAAATTGAGCAAGCCTAGTGGTAGAACCCCTGAAAGAACTAAGACTCAAAAAGGGACCTATCCTCCTTTGGCGCCTTAGATGTTATATGTAAGAAATGAGCCAAGTTACCAAATTAATAAGTTTGTAGTAATAAACAGAAGTGAAATAAAATTAAATGAGAGAACTAATTTAAAGAAAAAAAGATGAACAAATATATAATAACATATCAACTGTGATACATTGAACAGAATACAATATTTTAAAGAATATACTAAATAGAGAATATAAAGCTTAAAATAACAACATAATTCAGTCCAGTAAAACAATGTTACTGTAGGATCTGAGGTCTGAGTAATAGACCTCATTCAGTAATAAGCTGGACCTGATGATGGAAGAACAGCTTGAGTGGAGCTGATGCTGGTAGCAGAAGAACATCTTAGTGTGAGGACTAAGAGGACAGAAATAAGCATAATGTTCTGTCCTGGCTGAAACATACCTCTGTGACTCAAACCTGCTAGCATGTTCGACCGCTACGATGGCAGAATCAGATAACAGTCTTACAGCTCCAGAGATCGCCAAATCAATCCCGGAGTTTGTATGTTCTCCCTATGTCTGTATGGGTTTTATTCCGCCTGCTCCAGCAGCCACCTACAATCCAGTATTTTTTTTGTTTATTTAACGTTGCATCATCAATCCAGTCTACATCCATGCATATTCATAGTGGGCCAGTTTGGAGCAGCCAATGAATCGAATGCATGTCTTTGGAATAAGGGAACCACACAGAAACAGGTAGGACATGCGGACGCCACCTCCAGGTTGGGATCAAACCAAGGATCTCTGGAGCTCTACTACATTCCAAAGACATAGGTTAATTGGTCGCTCCAAATTGGTCCTGTATGAGTGTGTCTTACCAGTATTAATGTAACTTTGTTGTGACTTGGCACTGATGTGACATTAAATAGTCCGATAAATAGTAAATAAATATAAGACAACTGCTTTCCATGCAGAATTATGTCATTTTTAAGGTCATTAGTACTAACTCTGTAATTTGAGTGTACCCTTACTTCTACACCAGTCTGTATAAGGTGAATGTTCTATCCGTTAGTTTGATTTTTATTATTTTAAATTATAAAATGTAGAATTACTGTATATTTCAACTGTATTACATATTTAACTGTATTAACTAGATGACCTAAGAAAGCAATTGAAACTTATCTAAACCTCCTACCTAAGTTTGAAACTTTTGGCCAAACTGTCATTTCAAATATTACAAAAAGAATAAATTATCCGTATAATCATCATTCGCAGTACACACACCGACCTAAGGCATCATGCATTATAAAATATATAAAGTCCACTAGTAAGTAGACACTTGGTGGCCATTTATCAAAAACTAATACAAAATGATACTCAGTAGATAATTATTATTCAAAAACACATTATTTAAAGAATCTATTATTTAAAGAACAGATTTTTGCAGGACTATATCATTTAGCTGTTTAAGGAATTATTTTAAGAGATCTGTCTGGATATCCTGTTCACAGCCCATTTGCCTGATTACTTTTTTAAATTAATATTAAACGATGAATTCTTGTTCGCACCTAATATACGCACCTCTGTCTCATACATTGGCCTCCGTACGGCATTTAGTCAATAGCAATGCGCTTCTTTCATTGTAATCATGTTTGACAAATATTTTAAGCGCTGTAGTAATGGCATTTATATGAATTTATTAATAAAGGTCAAAAGAAGTGCATTAATATTGCAATTGTAAGGTAATATCTTTATATATGTAATTATAGTAACTGATCTAATTTCATTCAATCTTCCCACTGCTTCTGTTAATGAGGGCCACTGTAAAATCTGTTATAAACATTAATCGTGCTCGAGTGGTGCAGCAGGTCTGAAGCTGGCTAGATAACCGCCACATAGAGCCAGACAAAAGCCTGCTGCAACCCCGCGGATAAGCAACCGCAACGATTAGTGTATCAGTATTGTACTCGATTACTATATAGTACAGGACAGTAATGTACTAAAAGTTTTCATATTGTATATATAATTCTTTAAAAAACAACGCTGTGGGTAAAGTATCTAAACTACTATGTGATTCGGATTAATATTCATTTCAGTCAATGGCATTTTCACAAAATCTGGATATTAAACAGCACCCACCTGCAAACAGATAGATTGTTTTCTAGATCTACAGGTGCATAGTGCAGCCATAGTCTCCACTGTAATGCGATTAGAAGGATTTATTATTGCGGTCTCTCTCCAGGTTACCAAATCGCGTGGACGGCACTGGCTTCGTAGTGTACGATGGTGCCGTTTTCTACAATAAGGAGCGCACGCGCAACATTGTGAAGTATGACCTGCGCACTCGCATCAAGAGCGGCGAGGCCATCATCGCCAATGCCAATTACCACGACACGTCACCCTACCGCTGGGGAGGCAAGTCTGATATTGACCTGGCAGTGGATGAGAACGGCCTGTGGGTTATCTACGCCACAGAGAGCAACAACGGACGCCTAGTGGTTAGTCAGGTGAGGAAAGAGAACATTCAGATTTTGTCCGTAATCCATTTAATGAGTTTACATGCAATTTAATAATCAGACAAAGGGAAAACTCCAGATTACTATGGTAATAATTGGATTTCTAAAATCTCAAAAGATGTGCCATAAACTTCAAACTTATAATAATAATATTATATTACCAAATTCAACATTCTACTGGATATAAGTGCTCTTAGAAATCTTATATCTGATCAATAAAATACTCATCTCCTTATCAGATTTCTTAATTTGAATCATATATATGAGTATGCTTTTTTGAATTATCAGAAAACTGCAGAAATCTGACTGTGATCTGATTAATAAGTAAATGTAAACACACTCACAGTTTTCCTTTGTCCAAAACTCATGTATGTAGAGTCTGTAGCAGTACTAATGTATTTTGGTCTTTCCTTAAATATCTTTTTTGATAATGATTCTGATCTTGGTTCAGAATGAGTTTGAAGATTGTCATGCAGATTGAATATATCATTTAAATTGAGTAGATGAAGATTTTGAAATGTTTATGTATGAAAAACTGAAGGAAAAACAGGATAGTCCAGCCAATGATTTTTTTTCTGTGGTCCTTAATAGACTTGAAAGCTGGTAAAAAAAAAGGATGACAGGAAAAATATTGAAGGCTTTCAATTACGGTACTGGCAAAGATTTTTCAGATGAACTTAGATGTCAAAGAAAGCAAACAAATGGATTTTTGAACAAATCAAACCTCACACTTCACTCAATAACCAGATATCCAGTTTGAGGCTCTTTTTTATTGGAGATATGTTTAGAAGAACCAGTTCTTCACTGGAAATGACAGTCATGATTGGACCAGTTTAAGGGAAAAAGAAGGCCAACAATGAGAAAAGCCTGAAGAGCAAACAGAGACAAAAGATTCTAGAGAAATGCTATTCCATATGATGGCTTCGTATTAGTAATACGCTGCTCACAAAAATTATGGAATATTTAATAATAGGATATTTCATTTTGAAATATTTCCTCATTTTTGTGAGCTGTATATCACACACATATATATATATAATACGCACATCCTGTATTTACACCCGTTCCTCTCTTTGTCTGCCTCATGGAAACCCAAACTACACATGGCAGCCAACACTTTTAGCTACAGTGTTTAAAACAATCATGTACTTTAATATATTGTTAAAACACAGTGCAAATTCGTTTGCTCTCGGTATTCGATCAAAAACTCCTTTAATCCAAACACCATCTGTAATAATGACACTTTAATGGTTTATTAAGATACTCATTATTGTTACCACTACTATTCCTGTGGTGCAGATACATTTAAGACATTTATTACAACAAATTAGGGCGAGAAAGAAAATAGGAAAATAATGAGTTAATTTAAAAACTATTAAATCAAAGTAAGTAACACAAAATAATAACACAACCTAATGATATTCACCCTAGTGATTATAACTAAGAAAGATCTGAACATTTGCTTTTACATGTATTATTTCACATTTTACCGTCATCTAATCTCTGATCCATATGAACATAAGAAATGCTTTTATAGCGAGCATATAGTCATTGGAACCAGAGCAGATTCTTTCCTTTGTTCTGAGTGTCATCCATTCTGTTTTTCATGTTTTAAAAGACCCAGTGGTAACAAAGCCTTTATTTATTACTCACAAATGCACAGTGAAGGTATGAGGGGTCTTTAGTATGTATTGGTGACGTATTAGGATTAAACACATCTACACTCATTTTTTATTTGATCAGTTCAGCTACTATCAGAACTACTATCTTGTTCTACAATTATAGACCGTAGTTTATCTGTATCTTTACATACATTGTGAGTTCCTTCCAATGGTCAGGGTCAGCACAGGAAACCCACAGATCAGCTACTATTTTGGTTCTGGATCATTCTCAGCACTACACTGGTAAGACATGCATTGGGTTAATTGGTTGCTCTAAATTGGATCAGTGTAAATAAGACAGAGATGTTCATAAGTCGCAAAGTACAAGTCCAAGTCAAGGCACAAATCTATAGGCTAGAGTCTAAGTCAAGTCTCAAATCAATACAACATGCATAGAATATAAAAAAGAAAAAAAAAAAGAAAAAGGAAGCGTTGGAGTAAAAGTCCAGTTTTGTTTTACACAAAGTTCATCTGTTGTGTCTGTCTGTTTTTTTAACATGGGAAAATATATATAATATAAATAGAATCTATATATATGTATTTTATTTTATTTTTATTTTTTTTCGCCCGTATGTAAAAATAAAAAACACAACAGATGAACTTTGTGTAAAACACAACTGGATTTTTTACTCCAGTGTTTTCTTTTTCTTTTTTTTTAAATTATATACATTTTTTACAAAAAAAAAGACAGTTTATTTGTTCTTGAGCTGTCTTAAATATTTAAAAACATAGAGCACGTTTCATGTTGCCACCCTCCGGTTATATCCAAGAATTTAAAATTCCCTGTAGCCGAAGGTTACCACATACGGTACATCAGCCGAAACCATGCTACCCTCGTTTGCTTACATTTGACGCTTCTCTTCAATTTCCCGCTCGCGATAAGCGGATGTTGTGATACGTCATGAGACGTAGGCGGGGACGGAGGGGCTGCGTCCCAAATCACTTAAATAAAAGTACGGAGAAATGGCAACATTTACACACAAAGAAAGTATTTTTTCTATAACTTTCACGCACAGTGCCTGGATAACAGACTGACTGTTCACAAGTCATTTTGGACGATTCCGAGTCGAGAGTCATTGGGGACGAGTTTCAAGTCAAGTCTAAAGTTTTTTTCTAGGCGACTTAAGTGTGACTTCGACTCGAGTTGCTCACTCAAGTGCCCATTTCTGAAATAAGATGCTTAATTCAAATATGATTTTAAAATATTCATTATCACGAAGTGAAAATAGTATGACCCATAGCTACACTGCATATTATTATTATTGTTGTTTTTGTTCACTAATTTTCCTATACACTTGGGTTGAGAAAGGCCTTTAGGTGCATAGATGTTACCCTTTGTCCCTTCTTACAGACTATTACACGTTAAGCTCTTGGAGTGATCGTTGTTGGTTGACCACTCCTTGAGAGGAAAACAATGATCTTGGCCGTTTGTACTCAGCCTGTCTGATTACAGACTCTTTAGAGGATTTGTAACATTTTAAAGCCAGATAAGCGTTCACATGCCTGATTCTGAAAGCGCTTTACTCTAATGGCTGCTAATTAAAGACAAGAGGTTCATATATATTTTTTTATTTGGTTCTCTTTACTTTTACAATTCAATGAAGTCGTACCAGATATACTGAACATTTTAAAGGATTTGCAGACTTTCAAGCACCACTACTTGTGTGAACAGGCATAATAGAGGTGTATTCGTGATTCACAAAACAGGTAAATAAGCACAAAGCCGAAAACTAGGGGTCAAGGAATCACAAGGTAACATAGCAAGTGCACCCCGTGACGAAATAAGACAACACAAGCTATTTATAGTCCTCTACTCTTCTCAATTTCAATCTACATGAGGTGTAATGTAACACCCTAGACACATGTGGAGGTAATGAGGGCATCAACAAAGGGAGCTCAGTGACAGTTTTATTTAGCTATGAGAATCTGAAAGCTTTTTTTTTTTTTTGACGCACCTGACATGTTGCGGTTCTGCCCGTAGAAGTTCTTTTGCTGCTGTAGAAATGTACCTGGTTTCATCAGCCAGTCCTAAGACTGACATTTCCTTTACCTTTGTGGCAGGTGAACCCGTACACGCTGCGTTTCGAGGGCACATGGGAGACGACTTTTGACAAGCGTCTTGCGTCCAACGCCTTCATGGCGTGCGGCGTGTTGTACGCCGTGCGCTCCGTCTACCAGGATGATGACAGCGAAGCGGGCGGGGACCTGGTGCTGTATGCCTACAACACTAATCGTAACCAGGAGGAGCCCGTGCATATCGCCTTCCCCAACCCCTACCAGTACATCTCCTCCATCGACTACAATCCCCGCGACAACCAGCTCTACGTGTGGAACAACTACAATGTAATCCGCTATCCACTAGAGTTCGGACCACCAGACCCCACCACAGGTAGAATTTGCAATTTTTAGGGTCTTTTCATGTGTCTTGTATCTGAATTGTATCCAAATAAGATATTAATACAGTACTGAATAATACAATAGAATTAAATAATACACTTGCTGCATCAGAGATTTAGATTTTACATTGTCGTTTACAAGTCACCAACTTCAAGCGTTTATTTTGAAGTAGAGGGTGGTTTAGATTGTATGTGCTGTATATGTCTAAACTCAGTTGCCACTTTATTAAAGGCACCTGCCCTTTCATGACTGGAACTTTCCTGTATGGGGATTAGACATACAATTAAATGAACATTCTGTTAATCAGTTTCAGTGTGAATCTACATTAGAATGGAAAACATTGAGCAATCTGAGTGACTCAAAACATGAAGGTTGGCTAATGGTCTGGGGAACGATTCCTCAGCATACCCGGGGTCCTTGAATACCTTTGAATGGACTGTAGGACTTACCTAAGCATTGTAGCCAACCCTTTATAGTCATCATTTCATGGCAGCTGTTTACCCTATGGCAGAAAGACAGTCAGCAGAATAATGCGTCATGACACAAGCGTTGTATAGTTTTCCTTGCTTCCCTGGCCTTATATTTACATTTATGTCATTAGGAGACACTCTTATCCAGAGCAACTTACAATTAATATAATCTTACAACCAAGCAATCATGGGTTAAGGGCCTTGCTCAGGGACCCAACTGTGGCAGAGGTGGGATTTGAACCAGTACTTTAACCACTAAGCCATCACCATCTGATTTGCACTGACTGTGACAATCCATCCTGTCTGCATAGGTCAATATTACAGAAGAACGATTTCAACACTTAGTGGAATCTACGTATATCATAACAAGGTTCAACGTGCTGTCAGATAGGTGTATTTAACAGAGTTGCCATTCAGTGGATTGCTATCGATCTGTCTGTAGTCATATCCACTGCTCACAACAAATATTTCATTGTGAAATATCCTCTAATTGTTGTGAACATCATATTTTCCTAGTTTGAACCCTGTTTTTCCTGCTGTGCGCGTCATTAGGTGTCTGTCCTGGAATTCACAGGGCACAGAAAGGGCATGTTCTTTACACAGAGCTCCAGTCCATTGCAGAACTATGTGGAGGCACAAACTCCCCTCCCTCAGACACAGTCAGTCATTTATTTTACCCGACTGGAAGGCTCCACCTGGGTTCAAACCTGGATCGCCATGGTGGTGGCCTAGAAAAATGTACAATATATTAATAAATAATGCCTACACTGATAAATACATGTGATATGTAAATAAAAGGATGCCTGTGATGGCCTGGTGAGTCTTTTAAAGAGGTGTACAGTCGATTTCGGTTAATCAGACCACGATCGTTTTGGTTTAGCAGAGGCAAAGTGGCGACTTGTGGCTTTTTTTGTAGTAAATGGAAATGTTAGGAAAAGGCCTGTAGGTGGCAGTAGAGGGCTAGGGAGAAACTCGGGAGTTTGTTTGGGTAGTGATGCCAGATACACGTTCTTTGGTCCAATTAAGCGAAATTATGGTCCGATTAAGCGAAATTTTGGTCCAAATAAGCAAATAACATTACACGTATATACTGTAATAGGATTTGTTTTGGTACTTTAGGATTTGGTCCGAATAAGAGGCTGGTCCCATTAACCGGTGGTATTATTAACCGGAATCGACTGTATTTGCAATAGCTTCTGAATGTCAACTTAAACAATCTTACTGGATTGATCAGCACTTTTATTATTGGTCTGCGTTTGTGCTTTTCCAACATAATTTACTCTGGTTGGGGCTGAACTAAAAAGAAAGGCAGAAGAACAAAAGAGACTATGGTGAATAGGAATACAGAGAACAACGAACTGGAGGAATTGAAAAATACAAGTCAGAAAGATGTAAGATAAGCAGAAGCAGTGTCTTGTTTGTGTACATGCTTCTTTTTACCAGTTCATTAAAGGATTGCTCAAACCCACTACACTGGGAGCACAGTATACACTAAAACGTATGTGCTACGATTTTTAGCTTAACATTTTTGATTTTGAGTTTGCTGGAACATTAAAGCTTCAGAATTCCTAGTAGCTATGGAAATACTAGGCTGGTGAAACTCAGTTTCTCAGTTTAAACCAAGTAAGATTATTCCATGCAGTGCTGCCTTGCTCATTTCCTGAGTACACACAGCATCATTCTGGTCAACTGAGTCAACTAAAAATAGTAATGCAAGATATTTAAACATCTCAAGAGAGATTACATGACTCCATGAACTACACACTGTAAGGCTAGAAGATTGTATATTTGTATTAATTATCAATTAAGGTGTTAATTAAATGAAATGAAGTTGTTATGTGGGAGACTTAAGAATATCTGGCAAGGTGGAAACATACACAAATATACATCTCAGAAATGCAAACCAATGCTGTATCGTTGAGCCATTATTATATGCTTGTACACTTCTGGCAAGTTGAGGTCTGAGTTGAGATAAGCTGTGATAAGGATGTGATTATCAAGATTAACCCATTGTGGATTAAGAGAGATTTGGTCCATACTTTCAAATGGACATCAAACTCGACAGTAATGTACAACGCTTTACATTAACCCGCATCCATTTAAAGGTATGGGACAAATACGTCTCTTGGTCCTCAAAGGGTTAAGGACTTATGTTATGTTATTATTTTTACTCAAATATAAATAAACTGGAGACCTTTGCTAAAGTGAGAAATGTCTCAAAACCACATATTATTATTTAATCACATTTCAACCCCACTTCCTCCCGGTCAGGGTCTTTGGGGATCTGGAACCTAATGCTGTAAAAGTTATACAATATACAATTAAACTGCAACAATACCAACTGCAAGGCTGGTTAACTGTCACTGTTGCAGCACCCGTACAATCCACTGACCAGCCTGCCCTCCTCAGGCAACAAATCATGCCGGCAAGTAACACCTGATGTGAACAAAAGGCACCACTTGGGCATGACCCTGATTATCCCAGAGTGTCCTTACAGACCAGAGATTCTCAGGAGCAGAGTGCTGGTATATATCCCGCTGCCACGTGTGCTTTCAGGTGCGCTTTAAATGGTATGGTGCCCTGGTAGTGAAAGTCCAGATGTACGACCTGGTACTGAAAGCTCAGGTTGTGCTTCAAATGTGCTTCTGGATTTCGGTTTTCTCCATCTCACCAGGTGCTCCCAAGTCTCTGTGCTCTTTATGGGTCTGTGTAGAATGGATCGTTGACCAGGAGTGCCACCAAATTACTTTTATTTCCAGCTTTATCTCGTGGTAAATTATTCAAGGTCAGAATGTGATATTTGGCATGCAAACAGTAATGACAGATTTAAGATTAGACTTAATACATTTAAATGCTTATTATATAATGTTAATTGTGATTATTGCCCAAAAGAGGATGAGTTTCCCTTCTGAGTCCGGTTCCTCTCAAGGTTTCTTCCTTAATCTCAGGGAGTTTTTCCTTTCCACTGTCGCCACCACTGGCTTGCTCATTAGGGACAAATAGGGGTATAATATAACTATAAAAATTTAATTAAATTGAAATGAATATTTACTCGTGACTTGAATTGGACTCTAGCCTAAAGTCTCGTGACTTGACTTGGACTCTAGCCTAAAGACTCGTGACTTGACTTGGACTCTAGCC
>JAVSBV010000086.1:6785015-6802825 GCA_033117975.1 Parotocinclus spilosoma | reverse complement strand
GGAAAGAGATTAATTTAATACAATTTGGAATAAGGCTGTAACGTAACAAAATGTGGAAAAAGTGAAGCGCTGTGAATGCTTTCCGGATGCACTGTATCTCTTTTCTCTTCGATTGCCTGTCTCTCTTCTCCTACTGTCTCTTTTCTTTTGCTGTTTGTCTCTCTTTCTTGCTGTCTCTCATCTCCTGCTCTATCTTTCTCATATTCTGCTGACTCCCCTTTCCTTTTCGCCCTGCTCCCTCCTCTCTAGTTTATTTTTCCTGTCTCTCTTCTCCTGCTTTCTCTCTTATCTCCTGCTTCAATCTCTCCTTTTGTTGTCTCTGCCTTTTTCGTCTGTCTCTCTTTTCATGTTGTCTCTGTCTATCTATCCTTGTGCGTCTATCTTCTCCTGTTATCTCATATCTCTTGCTGTCTAATAATATTCTCCTGCTGCCTCTGTCTCATCTCCTGCTGTCTCTCTTTTCTCCTAGTGTCTCTGTCTCCCCTGCTCTCTCTCTCTCTGTATTCCGTTTGTTGTCTTATCTATTTTCTTGTCACACCACGTGATGTCTGTCTGTTCCTGCTCTCTCTGTATCTTCACATTGTCTCTTTATTCTTTATCTCTCTCTATGTTTTACTACTGTCTCTCTTCACCTGATACCTCTCTCTTCTGTTGCGGTCTCTGTATCTTCTTCTAGCATTCCTTCTCTTTTTTTAAGGCATTGCACTCCATGTCTCTTTTCTAATGGTATTTTAGCGGTGGCAGTGCCAGCATGTCTTCAACTCACTCACTCAGTCACTCACATTAGTGTTTATAATGCATGCGACGTTAGCTACTGGTGTTTGTGTTTACTGTTAGCATAGCCGTAGGCTTTGAGCGAGTGTAATACTATTAGAGGGTTCTGAGCGACTCTAGCTGTGGTGTGTACAATGAAAAATGATAAGTACTGTGATTCCATTCTAACATCCCTGACAATGCTGCACTGCTCAGCTTTGTGTTCCTGCATGTGTGTATCTGAAAATGCAGTATTGTGAGTATGTGTGTTGCGGATTTGCCCCAAATGCAATCCAAATGCGATTGCGTATATTCATTCTGATTTGTAGGTTCTTCTGAGCTTATGTATGCATATGCTTGTATGCATGAGAATATGTGCTTATGCATGTGTTTTTGTGGTGTGTGTGTGTGTGTGTGTGTGTGTGGTGCAGGCGGTGCTACAGACGGTGGATAATCTGCTGAGAGCTGAGGCTCTGGACTCATGGAGAGACATGAACAGCAGCGAGCAGGCTCACACTGCCACCATGCTGCTAGACGTGATGGAGAAGGGAGCCTTCCTGCTCGCTAACAACATGTACGCAAACCGCTTCAGTGATCACGCCTCTAACGTTGGTAAGATCTCAAACACGCGCACACGCCTCACGCTAATGTGCACAGTCTCATACTTTGTAGTGACAGATAAGATAAAGGCAATGTGTTTACAGTATAGAGCCAAACCCTGATATCTGAATTCCTGAATTCCCTCTGTTTATTATCCATCGAATGTGTGGCTGAAAACTAGACCTGGGAAACCGAATTTGATTTTGCATTAGCGTGGCATAACCTTCGTAGACGGAAGGTCTCTGAATGGCATTTTGCCTCTACCTACACTTTCCACTTTGTGTCTATCAGTAAGAAGCTACCCCTGTCACTGAAAACAGGACTAGAGTCAAAGACTATTTACAGGGTCCTTTGAATATTTGATTAACTGTCAGTGTTATTACTGTATTTTGTGTGTGTGCGTGTCAGGTCTGGACATTCACATACTGAACACCGAGATGGATCTTCAGGATCTGTCCTTCCCCCAAACCAGCCACGGTGACAGCAGCATCCAGCTCTCGGCCTCCACTGTCAAACAGTACAGCCGCAACGGTCAGTCACATGACCCTATGTCTCTTATTCAGTCTCTTTAGCAGTCAGTCTCGCTTTCTCGTTCTCTCTCTCTCTCTCTCTCTCTCTCTCTCTCTCTCTCTTTTTGTCTCTCTGTCTCTGTCTCTCTCATTCTTCTTATAGCTCTTTTCTGCCTGCAGCTCCGGCTTGTTTCCTGGTCCCAATCACAGTTGCCGTGTAAAGTCTCACACCTTCAGTATTTTATATTGTTCTAATCTTGCACTTGATGAATTACTTAGTCCGAAGGTCTGTGGGATGGTGAACACCAGCTTCTCCCTGCCACCGGAGAGACATATATATGTGTATATATATATATATTTTTAATAATTTTTTTAATTAAATTTTTTGCTTAAACAGTACACGAGTCAGAACCAATCAGAAATTCAGCAGCACAAGTGTATTGACCCTTGTGCACTCCTGCAGGAGCCACAGCGTCACTATGCTCGTTATTAGTTTGCTCGCTTCACCACACCTGACTGAACTCATGAAGGGCTTCAGAGTAAGCTGGTGAGCTGCGGCAGGTGTGATCAAGCAGTGTAAACACCACACTGTGCTGCAGAGTAGCTCTTCACTTCCACAAGGCCTGATCACACACACACACACACAAACAAACCAACAAATAAACAACAGCATGAGTGGGTTTGTCGTCGTTATCTAACCAGCGCTGGATGGAGTATGCAGAAATTTGATTCCGTTCGATTGTGCAGGCAGTTCTCGTCTTATATAAGGGTTTGCTTACAAAGAATCTTCTTCTCTGCCCTTATGTTATGAAATCCGGCTTGGGTTTTCAGAAAGAAAAACTAGAGTAGGGTTTAGTGGTAGTACAGCAAAGGTATAGTTTAATTTTTTTATTTTAGTATACATTTTTTTGAATTAATAGTTTCAAATTTTTATAATTTTTATAAGTTTAGCAAATGCCCTTATCCAAAGCAAGTCGTAGTCTTCCAACCCCAAATCAGGAACAATAACAAAATATGTAACATTCCTTACATTTACTTTGACTCTATTAATAAATTGTATTAATTTAAATTATTCTAAGGTATGCCATGTTTTTCAGTCATCGTCTCACATATTTGGTAAAAAGCTTGAGATCTTCTGCCCACCTTCACTCCTCAAAGACTAGATTGCCAGATTCTGCTTTTGTACCAAATCATTATTATAATCACCTGTTTGAAATCACATCATTATATAATTTTTATTCTAATTTTTAGCCCCAAGTTTCCCCTGTCCCAACTTTTTGTAGTGTTGTAGTCCTGACATGAAAGCATGGATAGCTATTTTTTAATTGTTGTTACTGAATAAAAGTGAATTAACTTGGATGTCTAATGCTAAGAATGCACAGATATAAAGTATGGCTTAAACACGGAGGATCAGATAGATAAAAAAGTGAAGACTTAAAGAATGAATTTGGACCTGTTTGTGTGGTTATAAGTTAGAGAGAAGTACAGCTAGTGGGGGTAGTATCGAAAGACAATACATAATCACTAGTACAAATGAGAGATATCAGGATTTACTAGAAAGGTAGTTACTTACACATAAACCCACACAGGGTTGCCAGATCCTACTGGAGAAATTAGCACCTAGGTATATGCAGATAAGCAAATCAGAAAACACAAACAGGTGACCTAGTACAATGTAAATGAGTAGCCAGCTGTTCGGGTAACAAAAAATAACAATGTATTATTCTCTCTATTAATTAATTTAATGAATCTAAGGTATGTCATGTTTTTCAATCATTGTCTCACATATTTGGTAAAAAAAAAAATTGAAGATCTTCAGCCCACCTTCACTCCTCAAAGACTGCATTACCAGATCCTGCTTTTGTACCAAATCATGATTATAATTACCTGTTTGAAATCACATCTTTACATAATTTTTTAATTTCATTTCTAGCCCCAAATTGCCTTTGTCCCAACGTTTTTTAATGTGTTTATTCAATCGTTGTTCTCAATCGAATACACAGATAGAAAGTATGACATGAACAACCGTGGATCTGTGAGACCAACACTCAAACTCCTGCCATTGCCTATTTATCCACAGGCTCCTTACTACTAAAAAGTTTGAAATACAGATTCTTATTTCCTAGTATAATTTTCATTTATTTAAATCATTTTTAGGCTTTGGTTGTTGATCAGGTTTTTGTTCAACAGAGCTTACCTGTGCTTGGTCTCCATAATACTGTATCGTCCTACACATGTAGACTTTAAATGAAGTACAACAGTAGAAATATTAGCATATCCAGGAGACTCCTGTAATATAAAATAATATAATGTATAATATCTTTATATATACAGACATTACCTTGGCAAAGCATGACAAAAGCATGAGGCATTGCTGGCTTGCAGCATGTAACACTCAGAACGGCATAGCGTTATCATTCTGTCTAGACATAATCATCTTTTAAGGAAAAATATTTGCGAATAATCTGGAATAAAGCTGTAGAATAGCACCATACAGTGATGATCTCATTGACTATTTGGCCATGATGCTGAGCTTTTGGGAAAGGAATACCGTTCACTAAGCGGAGACCTTGCTCAAGACCGGCATCTCTACCTAATCGCACCGTGGCTTCAGCTACTACAGGTCGACACACAAGCTTTTAATGAAAAAAGATAAGGAAGTAGAAACATATTAGCCTGTCTAAGAGATGTGTGATTGGCTGGAAAGGTGTAATGCTGAGGATATAATAGAAGTGGCATATAACAAACTAATTCTCATCATGCTGATCCTAGAAGCACCAAGGGCCTTTGATGGCCAATCGAGCCGAGTGTCTGTACGCATGCTTACTGCAGCTTAGCACAATTCCCAGCCTGCTCTACGCAGTTTATTGGTTGATAATGACTGTCTAATCAGATTAACAAAAGCGCTGAGACAATTTCTTTCTTGATGGTTTCTTAACGGCGTCGCTAATAGAATAGCCGAGAAAGCGTGTCGATTGCTATCATTTTGGGGCCAACGGAGCCGTCTCAGCACTTGCTCTTTTCTTCTTTTTATTCCCCCTCTTCTTCATTCCGCCATCTTATCCTGCACACTCATCTCCCTCGAGTCTTTTTCATTCACCTCTTTTCCTCCACCTCTTTGCTATTTTTCCTGTTTGACGTTGGCACCGTGATCGGCGGCGGGAGAGAGATCAGGATGATTGAAACAAACGCACATGAAAGATTCATAGCGAATAACAAGAGCGAGCAGCCAGAGCTGGGAGGATGGATGTTCCGTTGGCCTGCGTGTTAAATTTTCCCTTTTCTTTTCACCGGCATTCAAAATGAAATGGTTTGCTTCATCAGTCTAACCTTCTCTCGAAGCTCTGCCACCCTCCCACGCTCCTTCGCTCGCCCCTTATTCCCATCCTAGTGTCAACTCCTCACTCCATCTCCATGTCTCACGCTCCCTTTCCTTCTCTCTCAATCACGCTCTAGGTCAGGTGAAGGTCGTCTTCTTGCTTTATAAGAATCTGGGTGCTTTCCTCTCCACCGAAAACGCCACGGTGAAGATGGAAGTGGAGCCAGGGCCAGGAGGACGGAGCTTAGCCGTCAACTCGCATGTCATCGCTGCATCAATCAACAAAGAATCCAGCCGAGTTTTCCTCACCGTGCCAGTCATTTTCACTTTGAAACATCTGCAGGTAAAGATTAGACTTCCCAAGAGTATAAAGTGGGTTTCGGTTCATGCATTCAAACCTACTGTAAGTGTTCACAATGCGGAAAGTGATTGCATAGTACACACTGATTGCAGACATAGGAGACATTTCAAGCCCTGGCATTGCCCATCATGCCTTGGCATTCCAACATTTGTGAAAGGTAAATATAGGTCTGTATTTTTGCTTCCCACCGTGCCTCATATGATTGGTCGTTATGCCTGGTAATTTACTACCACATTAATGCATTCCAAGCTCTGTAACTGGTCCACCATCCTATGACATTCCAAATTCTTTGATTGTCCATTATGTATTGGCTTTTCAATCAGCAGAGATTCTTAGATGTGCGATGGAAAAACAGGCCATGCATTCAAAGCTTTATAATGGGCCACCTTCCCAAGGTTTTCTAATTTTAATTGTTCACCAGGCATAGTACGCATTACAAACTTCGTAACTGGCCACCATGCCAAAGTATCCCTAGTTTAGTGATGAACGCCAAGCCAAACTTTCCTAGCTTTAGATGGGCTTCCATGTCAAGTAATTCCTAGTTTTTCTAGGTATTCCAACCATTGCTATGGGCGGTATGCCAAAGCAGTGTTTCCGTATTGGCCATCATGCTTGACATTCAAAACTTTGCTACAAGCCACAATACCTAGGCATTTCTAGCTTTGTGATGCATTCCTATTATAATTATCCATAATGTCTTGGCATCCAATCTTTTGAACTGGCCACTTGACTAAGGCATTCCTAGCTTTATGATAGTTTGTCATGCCTTGGCAGGCCAACCCTTGTGATAGGCCAGTACAGAGTGTTCCATGTTTTTTAATAGCCATTATGCCCAGGCATTCCCAGCTTTGTGATGGGACATCATGGCAAGGTTTTCCTATTGTTTGGTCCCATACTATCTTTTGTTACTGGTCACCATGCCAAGGTATTTATAGCTCTGTGATTGTCCACCAGGCTGTAACAACAGTTGTGATTGGCCAGTAAGGCATTCCAAGCTTTATGATTGGTCGCAGCACTTTGCCAAGCCATTAAAAGCTTAGTAATTAGCTGCTTTGCCATTGCATTACAACAGTTTTGATTTCTTGTCATAATAGTGCATTAAAAGCTTAGTGTTTGGTCACTGTGCCAGGATCATCTGTTCAGGGAAAAACAACTTTCCTGGCATAAATATGTCAGTATTCTTACTATAGCGTAACAATAACATAACAATAAGTCCTCATACGGTGAATGTACATAGAATTGCAATAAATCGAATTAATACGCCATATAACATGGTAATATTGAGACCCCTTCATTCACCTCAAGTCATTCCGTTTTTCTTTTGTTGTGTCCCTGGAAATTTCTCAGCACATCTTCAGTGGCTATTGACAAGCTTCATATAAACACCCCACCCCCTAAATTTACCTTTGGGCCAATTTGTTCTCTTGAAATACTATGCACCAAGGAAGGGCAGAGTGCCTCCATAAAATTTGTGGCAACCAACCCCTTTTGACCGGAAGGTGGTGGATTTTTATGGCAAGATTGAACCAGCAGAAGGACTGGCATTACAGTGGTTGGGTTAGCTGACTGTTGAGCCATGATATTTACATATTTGAACAAGACAGCATTGAATGTTCCACCTGACCTGAAATTAGAGGTCAGAAATTGGTCTGTGCCCTTGCACCTGATTCCATATTTCATATTCATTGACTTCGGCCACCTTTAATTTCGCTGTTCAGTAACTGTAAATTGTTGAGTATCTAATAAACTTGTGTTTTGATTTGACTATGAAAACGATCAGTTCTTTCTATGGTATTCAGCTTAGGTAAAAATGCTAAAGACATACAACTTGTGCTTGTGTATATATTTTATCTGCATGTTTTTGTAGCTGGAGAATCACTTCAGTCCAAACTGCTCATTTTGGAACTACTCGGAGCGTTCGATGACGGGTCAGTGGTCGTCTCAGGGCTGCAGGCTGCTGGACACCAACCGCACACACACCACCTGCTCCTGCTCCCACCTCACCAACTTTGCTGTGCTCATGGTACAGCACGAGTCCACTGTAGGTACACACACCCACACATGCATACTTACACACATACATTCACACAGCAGCTGCTTTTGATTTCTTATTTTTAGCTATCCTGATTTCCTTGGTGTGCAGCTGGAAAATCTGAGCACCCTCGAACACATATGCACACATACAGCAATATGAAATTTAAAAAGCATTTTCGGCCTGTTAAGAGCTGAGTAAAGCGGTGAGGAATTAATACCGCATATTGCATCGCCCTAGATGTATGTACAGACTTAAGCACAGATTGGACAGTCAAGCATTTCTTTTTAATCACACACAAAATCCTCATTTAGCATGCATCCCCATTATAATCAGAATCCGCCGTACATTACTGAAATAACGAGCGCTATTTTCCTGCCTGGCAGTCGGTTAATGTGGGTGGACCTCTTATTAGCTGACGAGGACAAATGTGCAGAGAAGGAAAATTAACGTTGACTATCATGACTATAGCTGTTTGTTCTAGCCAAAATGTGTTCATAATATAACCCCAAATCAAGTTGGAACAGGATGTAAAATGCAAATCCAAAATAAACAGCGAGTCTTACATTTACTTTGACATTTTGTTTTGTTGCAGTCAGTAGTACTCCAAGATATTCCGTGTTTTGTCTGTCTGGTGATTTCATTTTATTTGATCATTTACATCCATTCCTGCATTGCAGGCCTGCAACAAATTCTAAAAGTGTTGGGACAGCAAAGCATGTTTCACGTTATAATGTTGCCATTGCTTCTAACAACATTTGAAAGCGTGTACGATGTTGTTTTGCTCATTCTTCCAGCAAACAAGTCTTACTGTGTGAAAGCAGTATGTGATTGTTGTCACATTTTTGTTTTTATCTTTGATTTGTAGCACATTTCATACATTCTTTCCAAAGGAAGATCTGGAATATTAATTTGTCTGACAACATTACACTGTGTGATGGTCCACCCTAGATGCCTCTGGATATATTTAACATGAGGCTTCTTTTTTGCTCAGTAAAGTTTTAAGTGGCATTTGGGAATGTAATTCAGTATCGTAGCACTTGATAAAGGTTTGCCAAAGTAATCTCTTGCCCATGTGGTTCTATTAGATATTGAGGAACTATGGTGCTTGGTGCCATACGATGGTTCTGAGATCAAGGGTCTTAAGCTGTGCTGAAATTCCTCCAGAATCCTTGGGTCATTTAATATAATTTTGAATTAAATAAATAAAATAAATCCATTCCATTCTTTCTTTGAGGTACATTGTTTTTAAGCATTTGAATCATTTGCTTACACAAACTGGAGATCCTCCGCCCACTTTTGCCCCTCATAGACAGCCTTCCTGGATGCTGCCTTTTTTTTTTACCAAATCATGATTATAATCACCTGTTGATCACCTGTTTGAAATCACATATTATATTTCTTTTTTTTTTACCACTAGCCATGCATTGGCCCCCATTTTTTTAAAAGGTGGTGCAGGCCTGAAAGGCAGGATAAACAAATGAAATAAAATTGTCCAGACAAAACATTAAATATATTTGGTTCATACTGGCTTTAAGTAAATACAAGTCCAAGTAATTTTTTTTTAACTGTCGGGATTTACTATCTAATTAGAACCTGACCTCACAGTCATGTTCCAAAATCAAAAACAGAAAGCCTTTATAAGGTTGTTGTAGGAGCAATGTGTAATTTTGAGGTGTTCACAGTCTTTTTTGTTTTTATTAAAATATTAACAAAAAAATTAAGTAGACAGTTAAGATTAGTCTTCTAGAAATATATGTATTTGTGTGTGTGTATATATATTTATTTATTTATGGTTTTGTTTTTTTATTAATCGTGATGTATTTTTCTCCAGCCTGAGCTCATATCTTTTTTCCTATGACCCTATTTCCTCTCATGGCAGTACCAAGGCAGGATGCATGAGCTGATCCTTTTTGTGATCACAAGGGTGGGCATTTTCATCTCGCTGGTGTGTCTGGCCATTTGTATCTCCACTTTCTGCTTCCTGAGAGGTCTACAGACCGACCGCAACACCATTCACAAGAACCTCTGTATCAACCTCTTCATTGCAGAGATGCTCTTTCTCATTGGTGTCGAGAAGCCCCAGTACCAGGTGAGTCTGTCCAAAATAACTTTGAGTGAAGATAAATGTTCACAACAGTAGTGGCGATGGAACGACTGAGCCTGTGTTTAGATTACCATGTGGTTGTGCTCAATTTGTATTGCATCACATTGCGTATCTAATCCCGTCGGTCTGAAACTGTAGATCTGTTTGGAATGAGCTGTCAGACTCCAGCTGTGAGCCATGTTTGTACTTGTACCATCTTCATAAATTGCTTTGATTGTCTTGTTCGTGGCTGCCTCGTAATCTTTGAATAAATGTTTGTAGCTTCACGCATTATTTCACCCACTTCCTCCCTACAGTCACTGCTCATATTAGCAATGATGAATGGCAAGGTCAAGCGCTTATGCCGGACATTAAGACCTGCCCCTTGATCAGAGTAGCAACTCACAGGCCAGTTTTCCACTGTGAACTCAGCAAAGTATGTATTTAGAGACGCTGGGTGCATGAACATGCTAAACATGAAAGCTCCATTGTTGTTGTTTTTTTTTAAAATCTGGATTGTATCCTGATAAGATTGAAAACAAATGTATTTACCCTTAAGAGTCGAATGTGTCTCCAGTCAGCTGGCCTGAAATGCAATTGCTGTATCCTGAGCAATATGTAAATAAGCTCATAACACTGGACCACCTGCTTCCCGTCTTGTTTAAATGTATTATTCGCAAAAAGGTTTGCTGCATCACATCACAATATCTAAACTTTCTTTTTAAACTATTAGAAAGGTGCTATCCTGTGGAATTAATGTAGGATTTTTGCACATATCCAATTATTCAAATGGTCGCACATACTCCTTAGCAGATCCAAGATGAGATAAAATCGGAAATGTAAGTATGAAATCTGATAAAGAGAGCTGAAGTTTAGCTCAGTAATCAGATTTTAATTGGTTTTCACAGTCTGCACCTGCACATAAGCGTAAACTGACAACACGGTTGCCAAGTCTGCTTGTTCTTTTTCATATATTAAGACTTTTTCTGACTTTTTTTCATTGATCTGGTGGCTTATTTCTTGTAATATCAGGCATCCCAGACTTGAAGGCAGCCAATTGCCAACCAAACACTTATGTGGCGATTCTAAAAGACAGTGCTTGAGGAAATGAATAATGTAATTATTTAATGAATAAAGTTTGACATTTCTGTTACATCCTTCTGTGATATTATTGGCTGGTTGCAAAGTAGAAATCTGATTGTTGCAAACCTCATGCAAAAACTTCAAGGTGCTAAATTAATGACCAGGAGTTCAAGTCCCAGCAATGGCACTGTTTGGCACTTTGAGGCTCTTAAACCACAATTGCTGAGCTTGCACCTCGTAATATATTGTATTACCTTTAAGAGGGTCTTCCAAACACTAAATGTGTTTATGTATGTTTTTATCAGTGTATAGATTCACCTACATGTATATTTACATAGATCTGTTTAATACAATTAAGCTTCTCATAAAAAGTGAAAAGGTTTTTGCTTTTGAGCAAATAAAATAAGATTTTATTACAAAAAAAACTATTTGATGTAATGTGAACATGTGAACAGCCTATTATCATTTATTCTACCCTAACAAAACAGTTCATTTCATGTACATATTGTCAAAATAATTATGGGTCCGATTGTAATAACATTAATAATACCATTAACTTTTACATACAGCTGTTGTATCGTGAATATTTTTGTGAGTATCTAACTTGCACATCCTTTTTGTGTTGGTAGATTGCGTGTCCAATCTTCGCCGGTCTCCTCCACTTTTTTTTCCTGGCTGCTTTCTCATGGATGTGCCTGGAGGGTGTGCAGCTCTACCTGATGCTGGTCGAGGTGTTTGAGAGCGAGTATTCTCGGAAGAAGTATTACTACCTGTGTGGCTACTGCTTTCCGGCTCTGGTGGTGGGCATCTCGGCGGCCATCGACTACCGCAGCTACGGGACCAAGAAAGCGTATGTGTGAATCAGTTCATTTGCACAGCCAGTGCAGCAGCCATGACCTCTCTGAAAAGTACTTAGCATTGATAAGTGATTATGAAGTCATTTGGGCTTTCATGTCCCTCAGAAGGTTGAAACAGATCTTTAGTTTTCCTAAAGCGGCCACTAGGGAAATACAACAGATTTATAACCAGCATTGCATCGTCTAGCTTTAGAAGGCGTCTGTAAGCTGAGCTATTTTTGGTTTAGTTCTCATATTTTTGAGAAACTTTTGAAATCTGTAGACTGGAAGAGAACTGAAAATGTTCTCAAATTTTGCCTGCAGAACGAAATCTATAGTGAGACAATTCAGTCTTTATGTACTGCTCAGAAACTTAGGGAATTCCCAAAATGATATAACCCATAATGAAATATCCCCTAATTTCTGTGAGCAGGTTATTAACTCACATAGGTCTTAACACCTATGGTATTCTTTTACGTACTTAAAGATGTATTATCAAATTAGCTCTCTGAGGCAGCTATTGATTGAAAACTGAAACGTTATGGTCAAATATTTTTTTGGGTAATTTCCCTTATGACTAACGTTGCTACTTTAACCTACATCAGCTCCTGGCAGAATTTATGTGGATGGTGATCTTTGATTTGCGCTACTATAAAATAATGTCTATTAATAAATATGACTTATGTAAATAGCTGTACATACAACTTCAGCTTAATGATCTAAATGTAAACAAGTCCTGGTCCGATTAGATGCATCCTATTAGCTACAGCACAGAAAATGATGAACATGTTTGACTTGAGAAATCCTGACTGATTATCTTATGTAAACATTTCCATTTACAATAAATACGAGTATTGTTAATGCCTAAATTAGGTTAGGTTACCTAGAAGACTTGAATATTCCTGTTAACTATCATCTTGACCACCTTGATTGACCAGTCTGTCAGACGCCTTGTAGATGTTGCTGGCCATTATTTACCGCCACCCCGCTGGCTAGGCAGGCAGACTATTATAGCATAGAGTCGATGCCAATTTAGACTGACCGAACGACCTGTCTTTGGATTGTGTGAGGAAACTGAAGTACCCAGAGTAAATCCACACAGACACGGGAATTACATGCAGACTCCACACAGAAGGGACCCAGGCCCCTCAACCCTGGGACTGAACCCGGGACCTTCTTGCTGTGAGGCAGCGGTGGTACTCATCGAGCCACCGTGCTGCCCCTGACATTACTATTTTATTATAGCATTACTTTTATCACTACTTTTTGTAACCTAGCAGTACAACAGATCAGTGTTAACATTTTGTTCAAATGATTTAATTCCCTCTTAGAAGTCCTTTCAGGTGAGCCCATGTTAGGAAGTAGTGAAAATTAAAATTATGAACATTTTGTCACTTAAAACAGTCCTGTCAGGGTTGCTCAAAGCAAGCTAGCGCTGTCAAAATGTATACTTTTTTTTTAAGGCTAGCAGCATTCTTACTATCTAATTAAAGACTCCTTGATGACAAACTCTTGATCTGCAGATAAGGACTTTTTATGGGCTTTTGGTATAAAATGGCAATATTAGAGCCTGTATGTTTGGGTTTAGATAGTTTAATACAATTTTGCTGTGCGTGCATGTGTGTGTGTGTGTGTGTGTTTTAGTCAATTATATGTGAGTCATTTAAAGATGACCTTCTGTGGACGACAGTAGTCATGTCTCTGGGTTGAGTAAATGATTTCCTAAAGAGCCTGGAAATCTATACACCGAGCCATTTTGCTTCTCTTGTCTTCTCTGCCTGAAGGTCGTTCTGAGAATATCTAAGACTCGTTAAGGTTAAGTGACGAAATGACTTTGTTAACATGCCTTGTTGTTTGTGTAAATGTGTGCGTGTGTTTTTACTTTGAAACGCTGCCCGGCTGCAGTCTTCAGAGGGCTGTCAGCTGTGCCGAAAATGAGATACCATCATCAGTCTGCTAACGATTAAATCCAGAGCTCCACTTTTCTTACTTTTCTATTGCCTTTTGTTTTCGGATGCCATGATAAAACGCAATATGGCCACAGCGATGATAAAGTTTCAAGATAAATTGGCAGCATTTCAAAAACTTTATCGATCAGTAATGCGCCTGCTTTCAGAACTGACTAAGGCGTTGTTGGCTATGATTAATTATTTGTGTATGGCACGCTGGGTTATGTGTGTTATTGCCGTATGATTGATGAGACTGGAGTAGCTGATGTTTTCTTTATTTGTATATATGTGTGTGTGTGTGTGTGTGTGTGTGTAGGTGCTGGTTGCGGGTGGATAACTACTTCGTCTGGAGCTTCATTGGCCCTGTGTCCTTCATTATTGGGGTATTGTTTTATTCTTTTTTCTGAGGTTAAATCTCACACTGAGCTTGTTGCTTTATGAAACTCATTTCTTTTGTGATTTAAGTATACTGTGAAAAGAAGCAGATGTTGAGCCTTTTTTGTTACCTCATTACCACTCACATAGCAATTGTACTGCATGCACTATAGTTTAGATGATCAAGTACTTTATCCTGTATGTTCTATAGCCTTCCTGTTATATCTGCCCCTGTGACTTTTGACCTCCAGCTGAACCTGGTGTTCCTGATGGTCACCCTGCACAAGATGGTCCGCAACTCATCTGCTCTGAAACCCGACTCCAGCCGGCTGGATAATATAAAGCAAGTACAACACAATCATTAAAGAGACACAACACATACAGTGGAGGCTCAGAATTCAAACATAATTGGTTCCATAAGGCCGTTCAAAGTCGGAATACAGGTTCGTTTCAGACACACCCCGAGGCTGGCTCATACAGGCTTTACCACAGTTGAAAGTCAGAATTTATGTTTGAAATTGGGGGCAAAAACTTTGGAATGGACAATTGAATGTCTAAATTGGTTGAATAAAGAAGTATTTCAGTTTGACGGAATTTAAACTGTATTGCACATTTTCTTTTACATGCAATCATTCATTACAATCTTATCGAGCACCTGCTCTCACAATTTGCCACTTTATTGTATTCTATATAGGCTCGTTTAGAGGCACTTTTAATGAAATATATTTGGAAAGCAATTTTAACAATATGAATGCTGTAAATACTGATTTACAACTCCAAATGATTAGGTTTTTTATTTCATTTCAGGCCAGGCAACACGTTCCAAAAGCAATTTAGGGTTAGTAAAGAGATAAAGAAAATTCATTTTTTTAAGGCTTTTAGCAGACGCCCTTATCCAGAGCAACTTACAACTTATACAGTCTTACAATCTAAGCAGTTGTGGGTTAAGGGCCTTGCTCTAGGACCCAACTGTGGCAGCTTGGCAGAGGTGGGATTTGAACCCTGGATGTTCTGGTCCAGATTACAATACCTTAACTAGTAGGCTACCACAGTCCCATAATAATGTGATTCATAATAATCCTAAGATTAATAATAATGTGATTTCAAACAGGTGATTTATATAGGTGACTTTCATGATTTGGTACAAAAGCATTATCCATGAAAGGCTTTGGCCTTTAATCTGTTGATTAAAGAAATGCTGGAAGGGATTTGCATATTTATCCCTTCACAGCGCATACCATAAATAAAATACTCAAGAAATCGACAGGAATTTTAATGTGAAATGGGCAAGGGAACAAGCCTAAGCTGAATGCCCGTGATCTCTGATCCGTTAGACAGCACTACTTTAAGACCCATCATTAATTAATGGCCGACATAAAGACATGGGCAAGAGATTACTCTGGCAAACCTTTGTCTAGCACTACAATACATTCACAGTTTTACTTTGCAAAAAAAAGCCTTTTGTAACATTATTAGTTGCATTACACTGTCCAAACACGTTTCAGTTTTCTGATTGACATTCCTTAAGCAGGTTAGTATTTCGGATATAATACAATTTATATTTTATTACAGTTCTACTAGGTACAATGTAAGCAATTGTGAGTTATATTTCACAATTTGCTTTATAGCAGGAACTCGAATGTCGGATGTAACAGACTTTTATATTTGTAATGAAATATTTGTGATAGTATATAATATATAGATAAAAGTTTAAAACTACAGAAAAAAGTTTGCTATTTACAACATTTAAATTCTAGAATACTATCAATGAGGCAATCACCACAATATCTTTAAAATATATTTTTTAAAGGAATTAATTAAGATAAGCATAAAGTGAATGCTAAGAAAGCAAATGCTCAAATTGTGTAAAACTGGGCTGTGGGAAGGTGCGCCTGTGTTTATTTGGATACTCATGCAGTAAATTGCCCCCATGTGTGTGCCCATGTAAATCCCATCTGTAATCAGCATTTCCCTTCGTAAATATCCCTGTTAAATGAAATTGGGCTATATTAAAATGTTTTGTTAATATTAGTCTTTCCGTGCTTCATTTAACAACTGTTTGAGATAATGATCTGTAGTAATGTAGTAGACTCGGGCCATGTTATAAATGTGGCTGAAAGGCAATAAACTTGAGGCTTTACGGCTTAAAGAGAAAGATAATTTTGAATAATTTCTACAAGACACCACTTGTTTTCGATAGCTTTAAACACAAAAGAAATCACTGCTTTGTGTCTTTTATCATGGCATAAGCTGATTCTAAATCCTCTGAGCTTAATATTCGTTCTCGTTCAGGTCCTGGGCTCTAGGGGCCATCACTTTGCTTTTTCTTCTGGGACTGACCTGGGCCTTTGGTCTCCTCTACATCAATGAGAAGACGGTCATCATGGCATACCTGTTTACCACCTTCAATGCCTTCCAAGGCATGTTCATCTTCATCTTCCACTGTGCTCTACAGAAGAAGGTACATCTGTACACGTGTTTGTATGTATATGGACATGTATATGTATAAATTAACAGCACGTTGTGAGTGCGAAAAGCTTTGGTTTTAATTTTAATGCAGGGATTGTAAGACCGACCATGGGTTAGGTAGAGCAGCAGGAAGGGCAGAGCTATAAAGTAACTCTGGTCATATGGTTTTTGTCTTACTTGTCACCAGCTT
The DNA here is from genome assembly GCA_033117975.1 of Parotocinclus spilosoma. Lineage (NCBI taxonomy): Eukaryota > Metazoa > Chordata > Actinopteri > Siluriformes > Loricariidae > Parotocinclus > Parotocinclus spilosoma. Next base: position 6,786,263 of record JAVSBV010000086.1, on the reverse strand, counting down.
TAGGTATTGACTGAAAACGTTGTGTTTTGTATCTCAGAGCTCTAGCATCAAACCTTAGCCATAACATTACCAACTAGCCATAGTTTTAAATTCTTAACACCAAACCCTGATCTGTTTTTATTTCTAATATCTAAAGTGCCATTCCTTACTGTTTGTTTTACTGGTAGTATTCTCTAACTAGCACTGAATGATTTATCAATTTAAAAAGTGACGTGCAGTATATACAGTCCGTACCTCTTGTGCCACCCTGCCACCAGTACATTTACCACATAAACTTAGGCTTGACTTATTATTGTATGGATTTTAAATTCCAGATCAATAGCTCACTATTGCAACTTCAAATGCCAAAAGTAGCCTGTCCAAAAATTTTCAGAGCTTAATAATCCAAGTACAAGCATTCAGCAGAGTAGGATCACTCATTGCCAAGGCAGCCAAAGCATTAAGTAAACCCCAAACCCACCAGTCCAGTAGACTAATTTGAAGAGGATCCATCCTCTACTCATTTGCAAGAAAATTGCAAACGCAGTATGCCGGCAAGGTGGTAGATCCAAATGGGCCTGCTCCCGGGGTGAAAATCATAGATGTGATTGGTCCGATTTCTTGTCAGATTCATATTTACAAAACCCTTCAAATTCTCATCAGAAGTGCCCTTGTCATTAGCAGTTTTTAATTTATTAGTACCTCTTTCAGAGTAGTATTTTAAACTCCTAGATGTTTTTGCTTTAGTAATTAAATAATGTTTTACATACACCTGCTTGCTACTCCTACACTGAAGTGTTAGAAGGGCCTGACTACATGCCAGTGTTAGTTAAGTAGAGTGATTCTGCCTTATATGTGTAGGTACATAAGGAGTACAGTAAGTGTCTGCGTCACTCGTACTGCTGTGGCCGAACATCCAGCTCCAGCTCTCATGGTTCTCTAAAGAACTCTGCACTGCGCACTAACAACCGATATTACACAAGCAGCCAGGCTCGGCACGCCGCCGCACACAGACAGGTAAAACACACAGAACATAAGAAATGCCAGATTAACTGTTAAAATAGAATTTCTAAAGCACTCTTACACGTTTAAATAAGTGATTAGTGTTTTTACAATAACCCTTTTAAATTATATATATTACATACATACATATATATATATATATATATATATCCCGCAAGGGCAGGAACAACATTAGACAGGGGGCGGCAATCCATCTTAGGGCACACACAGTCACATACTAAGGGCCACTAAGGGCTACCCACCGAG
>JAVSBV010000086.1:6730983-6741259 GCA_033117975.1 Parotocinclus spilosoma | reverse complement strand
AGGGTAAGGTTAGGTGTGTGTGTGTGTGTGTGTGTGTGTGTGTGTGTGTGTGTGTGTGTGTGTGTGTGTATAAGTTGGAGTAGTATAAGTTGTGTGTCTTGGAATGTATCTCCAGAGGAGACTTGGCACACTCCTGTGCCGATGACCTTGAGTGGATTAGCAACAATAACTCCTAGTGTTCCCTGTGGTCTGTCCATCAGCACCTAGCACCTCTCAACCCCCACTCCTCCACCACTCTCCCCCCATAACCAGCAGGTGTGTATTCCATTTAAGACATGCCAAGAAACCTCTGACAACGAAGACAATGAGAAATTGAACAAAGGCATTTTTATGTTCAACCTCATTTTCCCCTGTTTTACTTTAAACTTTTTCAAGGTCATTTCTGGACATATACCTATTTTCTATAACTTTCTCTCTGTCAGGTACCATCAAGAGTTTGCATCTATTGTCTTGACCCCATGAGCATCATATGTCGGTACATTTTTTATGTTCTCTCTTTATATTGCATATTTCTTCCTAATTTCCCTCAAATCCTTCTCGTGCACTATTATTTTCTTTTAAAATGTTCCAACACCCACTTCCACTTGTATGCCTGTACAGTGCAAAATCGACATATACCATATTCTTTTGTGCTCTCAGTCTTCCCGGTATGCAGTAGACAGTTAGTCACCCAGCCCTTCCTGCACAATCCAGTCCCACATCAATAAATGCTGGAAGCCCCGGGGCATGGCGCCTGGGACCCGGATGAAAATGAGTCAGAATGAGAGGCCTGGAGACCCAGCAGGCCCCCTTTACAGCCCACAGCAGTAACTCTGTCCATGCAGGAAAAGCTGAGCAGATATTTAGGATGCTCTCTATAGGGATCAGCTCCATCTCTGCTGGATGTGAAAGCTGGACTAAAAGGCATGGTGTCATTATACTGAGCTGTTGGATGTTTTCAGTCATCCAAGGGTGCGTGGCAAAACTATTCCAGTTGTTGTGACATAATACTTCTAGACGGTTTATGGTGAGCTGTGTGGCTCATCAAAGTTACCAGAATAGCACAGTTTTGAGGCACGAAGGGACTAAGGGTTGTTTTTACATCTTTCTCCATCTCCAGAGGCTGTCTCCGTTACCTCGTTCATCACTGTCTGGTTTCTAATAATATTTCTCTGTACCAAACCTCATTGTGCGCTTGTTGAGATTGATAGCAGTCATGACACCAATCAGTTTATCTCACCGTTTATTGCCCGTTTTCTCTTAATCATCACCCTACTCCGTGGCTCTGAATGTCTAGGGGAGAGGGGGTGGCTGCCATGATTATGGGAACAGTGCTAATTATGGTCTCAGACAAGTCTTCTCGCTGTGCTGAGGGTACAGAGCTGGTTGGTACTTCAATGGTTGGTTGTGTTTATAAACAACAAAATTCACCGCATTAAGGCTGAGCTGTGTGAAGTGTATAACTGGTTCAAAAGTGCCACTAATCATAAATTATTGTTACAAGTTGACTTCATGGTTCTAGTGTTCTCCGCAAAAATGAGAGCACCCAAGTGGGCTGTTAGGAGGTTCAGAGGTCTTGTCTCGAAGGAGTCACAGTTCCATGATCCTTTAGAGTTTAACAAGGTTAGCACTACTACAGTAAGGAATGCTGTACAGCAATTATGCTACAGGAAAGATCAATACAATTTTATTCACTCCAAAGAAGCATGCACCTGTGTCTACTGCCCTTATTTAAGCTTGCTAGCAGAAGATGGCAACAGCGGCAGCAGAGCAGTCCAAATTCGAAAAATGTGTTTGATTTCATATGAAAGAACTTATCTCCTGAACCTAACCATAACTGTTTGTAGATTGTCATCTAGAGGAGATCAGTTGGTTTCCAATCATAAGAGGATATATGAGGATATTTCCAGCATTGATAGGAATCATCCCAGTGTCTGCAGTGCAGTTATAATATTCCCAGACTTTCATACCCAACTAAAGTTGGCTGGAATAAAACTCCTTCCAGTATTTGGTTATCTATTCATATCGTGGCACTATTCATATTAAGGCCAGCATAGAGAACGAGTGAATTGAGAAAAAGAGGGTAGCGCTCAGGAGGCCAGAAGGCAGATCATCCAGGTCAGGAGAGACCACGAAAGAACCGGGATGGGAGAAGCGATTGGAGTTGTCGAGGCTAACTCTGAGGTGTCTCCTGTGATACTGCCGCCGTTTTTGCATAATGCGTGATGAGCTCTCATCATCTCAGCTCCCCCACAACAATTTCATTACAGACGGCTAATAAATGTTTCATGGCAGAACAAGCTGCTCGCTTCTGCTTTATTAAATCTGAGATAATAAAAGGAGAAATCGAGAACGGGAGGGGGTAGAAGGAAGGAGATATGGAGAACGCCATAGACATTCTCAAACAAGGCCTTCGTATCTTCTGTTTCTGGGGCAACGGGTCCCCCTCGCTCCTCTCCCCCTTCCTCTCGCGCTGCCACGGAGACACAGGAAATGAGAATCTGGCCGACAGGATATTGCGTTCTGGTGGCCTGGGGATTAGCTGCCTTATCCAAACACATACGCGTGTACACACACACACACACAGGTTCTCCCTCACATTGCACAGACACACCCCTCCATTGTTGTCACGTTTCTTCTGTACACCTATGACTATCTTTTACACTACATAAACAGTCTTTCACGGATGATTCATCTTGTGTAAATCACCTGCAGGTTATAGTATTACTCATGCAACATTTCACACACACAAATAAACCACAGCCCTTTTGTCCACAGCACTGCCTGTCATCTCTTGAACATCAGTTAATCAGGTGATAAGAGCCCACTGTTTTGATGTAATTATCATAACACAAATGTATTTAGAGATGATTTCTTTTGGCCTTGGAAGATTAAAATGCCTAGAGGGCATAAAGAGGGATGTCTGATCAGACTATATATCATTCAGCACATGCATAATGCAATTGACACAGCTGTGCTTCTCTTATAACTTTTATACATAGGCTGCCATTAAGGGTGGTTTAAAGCAACACATTTTATTTACTATAAAACTAGTAAAAATAATGGTAATAATACAATGACGGGGGTTAATTAATAAATCACATTTTGTGTATTTTGTATTTTTATGTAAAGATTACATACAAATGGGAAAAGGAAATTAAATGGAACTAAATACACTGCTCACAAAAATTAGGGGATATTTTATTATGGGATACTTTGTTTTGAAATATATCCTAAGATTTGTAAGCAGTGTACAATATATAAACCCCCAAAGAAACCATTTTAAAAAAATCTGAAATCTAATTAAAAAACCTGTAATGACAGATAGGTCAGAAATGTGACAGACAGCAAGGCTTCATGGCTCATTCAGCTGGAGTGATATCTGTTCAGTATAATTTGAAACAATGTTAGGGTTAGGTCAGAGGTTAGGTGTTAGGGTCAGGGTCAATGCTGAAAATGGCAGCAAACAAGAAACTTGTGGTATTGCAAGAAATATATCATGTGGAGCATCTGAACTGATTCTCATGAGATCTGTAGCTGATACAGTCAGTTTGTTCTTCAGTGGTACTGTATTGTATGAGCACTACTCTGTAAATAATGCTGCTCTTAGTCTCAAAACAATGTGGAGTTTAGGAATTGGCACATAATTTATATGTATTTAATTTAATATGGAACAATATTAATCAGTTTCTATGGATTGTTTTAAAAAATATGGAACCACTATAGCATTTTTTCCTACCTTTGTTGTTACAGTACCCCCTGACAAATATGTTCAGAAGCAAAATATCCCTTTTATGGATTAAATAGTATATTTATGGAAAGATGAACATAAGTATGTATGATTTTATACTGCATATGGGCATCAATGGTGCAATACTTAAAGTTACGGTATTGGACTATTGACCAGAATGTTGAGGGTTCAAGTCCTGGCTCTGTCTAAAAGCTGCCATTCTTTGGCCCTTGAACAATACCCTTAATCTTTAGTTGCTTGTATGAATTGTACAAATGTGTTAATTGTAAGTTGTCTTGGCTAAGAGCATTGCTAAATGTGTAAATGTAAAGAACAAACAGTAATTGCAATGCTTTTCCCACATAGAGTATATGTGTATATATAGGGTTTACTCGAAAACGAGTTTAGTGCATTATGTTTTAGGAACAAAATGAAGACTATTACAATATTTTTAAATGTAAATTAAAATTAAATGACCAAAAGAGAAATTTATGCAAAAACTCAGCTAGAATGAGTATAATTGTATAATGGGTTCGTCCAGTATAATAAGGTGTAAGTATCAGGTAACGCAGTAGTCAAATATACTAGGACAGTGGTTTCCAATCTTTCTTCCTTGGAGCCCCTTACGCCACACCCCACCCCTACTCCTTCCAGCCCACATAACTACAAACTGAAAAGAATAAAAGTGATTTACAACCAATCTTAATTGGCAATGATTGACATAAATTATAGCTTTCCTTCTTTTTCTATTAGGCTCATTTTATAGCTTTTTAGTTATTTATTTTTTTTATTGGTTTCTTATTTCTGCACTATACAGCTAAGCATATAACAAAAAATCTAACATGAGCTGGACAGTATTTTTCCATCCCAAGAAAGTAGACTTGTACACACATCCTTACAAAGTAACACATTATGAGTGTAATAAAAACAATTTAGCTCACTTATTTTGAGAAAAAATATCAGAAGCAATTTTATATAGAATATTTTCCATTTAGTGTTTCATTTTAATTGCATTTTACATGTGCAGGTTTTATTTTAACAAACTCAGAGCACCTTAGAGCTGACAATACCTAGCGCAACCTCTGTGATGTTTAGCACCCTCCTGAGCGAGACAGGGACCCCTGGTTGGGAATCATGGTGCTACAACACTATTGTGTAGATGTGCATTGTAGTCATCTGGCAGTGCATTCGTCTTGGCCAGGTGCTACGCATTTGCGACTCGTGTTGCAATTTATAATGTTCGCCAATTAAGGTCCCAGCAAAGAGGGGCAGATGGGCACAGTGAGTGGAACTTACTCCAACCATCTATGCAGCTTCAGTCTTGCCATAGAAGTCCACCATCTGGAGACACCATGTGCACTATGGCCCTCCTCCTTTGGCCAGGGAGACTGGTCATGCACTAGGTGGAAGATTGGGAGACAGAAACATCATTATCCTCAAGTAACCCCTTGTAATACCTCCAAATACCTCTTGAGGTGCTATTATCCTATTTAGGGATATGGTAAGCCTATGTACAGTATATAAAGATATGTCCTCGGAAAGCAAATTTGGTTATTCTCACTGACCCTTCTTTTGACAATGACTGGAATTATATATATTTTTATCACCAACCTGTTGGTGTTTGCATATTATCTTGGCAGATATTTGCGTCTCTGTAGGTGTGTGTGTGTGTGTGTGTGTGTGTGTGTGTGTGAGTGTGAGTTTGTGTGTGTGTTTGTGTGTTTTAGGGGGTGTAGCAGGCGAGCGTTGTGGAGAATGCTGGGAGATTTTAATAACGCAGAAGCAGTGCACTGAGATTTAATAAAAGGAGATGATGTGATTACTGAACCCTGGCGCTGAGCCACCTAGCATCGTAGCAATATCCGCTCACACGCGCACACACACACACACACACACACACACACACACACACACATACACAAACCATGCAATTATATTTACATGTATGATTTACATATTGATTTCTAATACATGCACATATGCCGCAGCACAAAAACCTGCAATATTTTCTGACTATGCAGAAACAGAAGTTCGCTTAAATATGTTCCAACATGTGTACATGCATAGTGCAGTCACCCATACTAAGATTCAGAGAGGTTTATCTCAGATTTGTGTTAAGATTTTTCAGAATGACTGTGTGACTGCTCCTGCACTTACCTACTTTCTGGTAAGGTGAGATTTGGTCCCATTTTCCCAGAGGTCATAAACAGAGTTAACCCCTTCACTCCTGAGAGATCAAAGCTCTGGTGAGTAATTGAAGTACAGCATGATGACAAGGGCTTCACATTTTTTATTGTGTAAGGGTAAACAGTGCATGATGTGTGCAGGACACAGTTTATGACTATCAGTGTATCTATATTATTTGAGTTTAATGAAGTAATATGACAGAATTAAATTAAGACCTACACCAATTAAATGCACCAATTATGTGAGAGGAGACAATATCAGTTTACAACAGATACCAGATACCAGTCTATGTAATGATAGGAAAGCCTGTGTACCATTGCTTTGCCTGAGTCAACGATTGCCTGCTGTGAATGATATATGAGTCTTGCTACAAGCTACCTGAGTACTATTGGCTGCTATATTAAAGCTACCTGAGTACTAATTACTGCTGTATGAAAGCTACATGAGTACTAATTACTGCTATATGAAAGCTACATGAAAGCTACATGAGTACTAATGACTACTATATGAAAGCTATATGAGTATTATTGACTGCTATATTAAAGCTACCTGAGTACTACTGACTGCTATATGAAATCTACCTGAGTACTAATTACTACTATATGAAAGCTACCTGAGTACTAATTACTGCTATATGAAAGCTACATGAGTACTAATTACTGCTATATGAAAGCTACATGAGTACTAATGACTGCTATATGAAAGCTACCTGAGTACTAATTACTGCTATATGAAAGCTACCTCAGTACTACTGACTGCTATATGAAAGCTACCTGATTACTAATAACTGCTATATAAAAGAAATTATATGACTGTTGACTGCAACATGGATGTTCATACAGTAATACTGAAGATTGTGTTAATGGTATTTGAGTAATATCGAAGGTTATAATGATGTTGTGTATTAGTACTGAAGGTTATGTAATGATATTCAATTTCAATTTTATTTGTATAGCACTTTTTACAATAGACATTGTCACAAAGCAGCTTTACATTGATATATAAACAAGTGTCACAAATTGAATTCTATTTGTCCCTAATGAGCAAGCCAATAGCGACAGTGGCAAGGAAAAACTCCCTGAGATTAAGAGGAAGAAACCTTGAGAGGAACCGGACTCAAAAGGGAAACCTATTTTCGTGTGGGGGTTATTAACATATTTAACATTATATAATAAAACATTTAAATGTATTAAGACTATGAAGAGATGGGAGAGGGAGCATCGTTGGCACGGCAGATCATTCCTGATATCATCTTCCATAGCAGGGTCACCATTGGAGCAAGAACCTCGAAAAAGAGGAAATGAATTAGACTGATATGAATTAAATATATTATTCAAATAATTCAAACTAAAATTGGATGACTAGGTCTAAAAAGATCATTACTCATCAAATGACACACTAGATCATTTGTATTGAGACCCATACCCGAGACTTGTCGGTGGGGACACTGCTGTATACAGGCATGGACCATTTAACGACCACATTACATTGTGAAACAAGTCGTCCATCACATAAGCACAGGCCCGTGGTATTTTTTTGCTACTGTAATGTACGTTTAAAGAGAATTTCTAAATAAAAACTGCAAGCGATATGGCTAAAAGCTCAGGTGATTGATGAACGATTAAAGCGGCTGTGTGTTGGAAGCCAAAATGCACCGCTGGACGGTCTTAGGAACGACTCTTCATCTGGAAGATCAGCCAACAGAGACTCAACCAGGAAATGTGAGCCAGGTTCCATAGTTCTAGGTTAGAGGGAATAAACAGGTAGTTGAGGGCCAAAGAAAAAAAGCACTACTTGCAATAGGACAGATACATATAGGACAGCTTGCTACAAATAAGAAGAGGGACAACACAAAAAGTCTCTGAACACATCAACCGAGTTAAAAGTCATGCAGCCAACAGTCTCTCACCTCGTTTTTATTTCAGTTTCTGCCTTAGTTTTGCAGCGATCTGACTTTCCTATCTGTGCGCTTAGGTTTTTTTTGCCAATTAGTGTACACACTCACGCAATACTATTCTACATTCTACAATCACAGACTGTATGACGTCAGTTTCTCTGCATACTTTGTTCGTCCCTTTTACTCTGTACTCTAATGGTCCGGACCCCCACAGGACCAGCACAGATCAGGTACTGTTTGGGTGGATTATTCTGAGCACCGGAATCACACTGATGTGTTCAGTGGTGATGTGTTAGTGTGTGTTGTGCTGGTACGAGGGGATCAGACACAGTGCTGCTGAAGGTTTAGCATCACTGCTGGACTAAAAATAGTCTTCCAACCAAAAATGTCCAGCCACAAGCATCCTGTGAGCAGTGATGAAGGATTAGAGGAAGACGAACACAAACTGTGCAGTTGGAGCAGATGAGGTGAGGTAGACGTGTTTAGAGAACAGAGTAAAGATAAACATAGTAGGCAGAGAAACTGTGCATTACAGTCTGTAATTGTGGAACGACTGATAAAATGGACAGTGGGTGTAAAAACAAGGTGTACCTAATAAAGTGACTGGTGAGTGAGTGTGTATCCATAACAATCTCTGTAGCTTTTTTCCTTCTTTCTCTCTCTGTATGTCTCATACAATAACCATCTCATTTAGTCATGGATCAGATGCACTTATTCAGAGGGACTTACAACTGATAAGGAGCCAACAGTGGCAGCTTGGCAGAGGTGGGATTTGAACCCTGTACATTGTGGTTCACAGTCAGTACCTAAGTTTAGCTTACCGCTAAGCCACCACAATCCCACTTCTCTCTCTCTCTCTCTCTCTCTGCCTCTCTAGCTCAGTCTATCAAAATCTCTTGCTCTCTTTCTCTCTCACACACACTGTCTTGCTTTCACAATAACCACCTGTCTTGCTCACACACATCCTTTCTCACTCTGGCTCTCTCTCTCTCTCTCTCTCACACACGCACACACTGTGAGATTATATTTACAGCGAACGGATTAAGCTCATATTAACTCTCTCTGACACGCTCGACTGCTTCGATCCTGCGGGCAGATCCTCAAAGCCTGGAGGACTTAAATGTTGATGGTCTGATGGGAGAACAGAAATGGCTGATCCAATTCAAATGTTTTAGTAGTACCTTCATACTCTAGATAAACCAAAATAGATAGATAGATAGATAGATAGATAGATAGATAGATAGATAGATAGATAGATAGATAGATAGATAGATAGATAGATATTGAATTAAATTAAATTAAATTCAAATTTATTTCTATAGCGCTTTCTATAATGGAGCATTGTCTCAAAGCTTTACAGTCTTATATTATATTAAAATCTTAATTTAGCAAGCCTAGGGCAACAGTGGCAAGGAAAAACTCCTTGAATATAGAAAGGAGAAACCTTGGGAGGAACCAAGACTCAAAAAGGGACCCGACCTTCATGGGTGGCCTAGATGTTAATTAAATAAATATTGAAAACTATATTAAGTTATATAACAATGAGCTAAATACCTATTTAAAACTTGGATGACTAAATTACTAATCAAATAAATAAACTAAATGATAAAACTAAATAGATTATAAAATGAGTCCTTCGTGGGACTTTTTGAAAGCGCATTGTCTCTTAGTGACTAAATGGCTGAGGGAGTTCCTGCAGTCTGGTGGGACTGGGTTCTGTTGATGGAGACCAGTAGAGTAATGCTGAGGTGGAGAAACATCTAAGTGTGAGGTGCTGGAACTGGAACATCAATTCTGAGAGAAAAGAAAAGAAGTAGTTACTTATGGGTTAGGAGCACAGAGTCTATTATCCATTACTGATGCCATGTGTAGCATGAAAACTCCGGCAGCACTACTATAGCAGCATAGCTAAAGGGAGAGAACCAGAAGGGAACACAAGCCAAGAGGCAAGAGTCAACCTGAGCCATACGTCATAGTCTAAATCTAACTAAAATCCTGAGTAAATAAAAATGTTTTTAGCCTAGACTTAATAATTTGGAGAGTCTGAATCTCTAACTAAAGTAGGAAGTTTATTCCATAGCTGGGGGGGTAAGTATGAGAGAACTTTTCCCCTGCTGTTACTTTTTTAATTCTCGGTACTGAAAGAAGTCCTGCACCCTGTGAGCGAATTAGACGAGCTGGATTGTAAGATTGTAAGAGTCACTCAGATAATGTGGAGCCAGACCATGTAGAGCTTTATACGTTACAAGAAATACTTTATAATCAGTGTGAAATTTAACTGGTAACCAGTGTAGAGACGACAGAACAGGACTGATATGATCACATTTTCTAGTTCTAGTTAGCACTCGAGCTGCTGCATTCTGTACTAGTTGAAGTTTATTTAGAGATTTACTAGAGAATTTAGCCAGTAAAGCGTTACAGTAATCCAGTCTCGAGGTTATAAATGCATGAACCAGTTTCTCAGCATCTTGAAAAGAAAGGAT
>JAVSBV010000086.1:6690500-6712843 GCA_033117975.1 Parotocinclus spilosoma | reverse complement strand
TGTGTGTGTGTGTGTGTGTGTGTGTGTGTGTGTGTGTGTGTGTGTATGTATGTATGTATGTATGTATGTATGTATATATATATATATATATATATATATATATGTATATATATATACAATTCTGACATAAATTAGGGGATACTTCCAAATGTAATTAGCAGCATATATAGAGGTTGTTGCGGTTTCTTTATTGGTCACCTTCAATTACCTGTGACTAATAACAAAAGTTTTGAAACACACCCAATACAAAAAAACTCCTTCTTTTTCTTCTTGTTCAGTGCTTAAATTTCTAGTTTTATGTTCAGTGTGGCATTGTGTCTGTGTCCCAGGACGAAGAAGAGGTGGACGTTCTGTCCTTTGAGTTCCAGAAGATCCGATATGTTTTTGACTGGGAGAGGAAACACTTCTTACCTGTGGCCTTCCCAGTGGACCAGTCAATGGGATACTTCCAGGCGTGGCGAGGCTACCAGGAGGAGACCGAACTGCGAGCTGCTGAGAAGCGATATGGGACCAATCGTGCCGAAATGGTGGTGCCTGACTTCCTGGAACTTTTTAAAGAGCGAGCCACAGCCCCCTTCTTTGTCTTTCAGGTGTGTGGTGTTGATGTTGCATGTTATATTTTGCAATAAATAAATGGAACAATCATAGTTTCAGTTTTTCTACTTCTGAATGAAAAATAAACTCATGAATTTGATATTGTTTCGTGGCGCAGGTGTTTTGTGTGGGGTTGTGGTGTTTGGATGAATACTGGTATTACAGTGTCTTCACCCTCTTCATGCTCGTGGCCTTTGAAGCCTCTCTTGTGCAGCAGCAGATGAGGAACATGTCCGAGATCCGCCGGATGGGAAACAAACCATACATGATCCAGGTAATCGCATAAGGATTACATTTTCTTTAACTATAGATTGTCATCTCACCATCATTTTTTCCATAATACAATCTTAACTAACTTGAACATATATGCTGCTGTCATTGATTCAACCTGAATTGCAAATTAAATGCTTTTTTTGTGTGGTTGTGTGCCATGGAATTAGACAGAATTAGAATAACTTGCATTTGAACATGACTTTGCTTATTGCTCCCCGTGCTGTAGCGTTTCCTTGAGAAGTTTTTTGTATTGTATCATTTTAAATTTGGCCAAAGTTAGGTGTCTCAGAAGGCACAATTTTAAAGAGTCTATGAACTGGAACAAGGGCAGCAGGGTGGTGTCGTGGTTGGCACAGCTACTCCAATTCAATCCCAACCATGGGCTCCCACTGTGTGGAATCTGCATTTTCTCCCTGTATCTGTGCGGGCCTTTAGCCAACTTTTGCTCCTGGTAAAATCCAGGATTGACTCTGGACCCGGGCTAACCAAATCAGGCTAACGGGATTAAAATGGGAAAAGACCAAAGACTAGTTGTGATTTTATCTCTCTGTTGACATGGCCTGCTGTAACAAGTGTTTGAGAGAATTTGTCACTGAAAATCATTTTGTCCCCAGGTTTACCGGAACAGAAAATGGAGACCTATATCCAGTGATGAGCTAGTTGCTGGTGATCTAGTTTCAGTGGGTAAGCATGATAAACCACATTTACCTGTCTTCACACAGTGATATGATAGAAGTGTGTACGATCACATCATTTGCTGAGGCAATTACCTGCTATTATAAAAATCATATTGGTCACGTCCTGTACCAGTGGTTCCCAAACTTATTCTGTAGTGCCCCATTGTTGTAGATCCCTCACGCTCCAACTCACACAAACGTGTCTTTTGCTTCTAGACTACTGTGTGTTTTTTGTCGTCTACAGAGTACTCTCTTGTTTTGCTCATTTATCCCTTTTTTAGTCCTGCTTGTGTCATCCTTATGGCATTACTTCAGATTGACTGCTTGTCCTCTTGTACAGTTATGTATATAGACCTTCTGCTGTTTTATATCCTTTTTGATCCAGTGGACATATTTCTATGAAATCTTCAGTTCCTTGGCCATCTCTTAGTAACTCACTTCCCATTGTTGGAGAGAAATAATAAGCACCACAGGACAAGGTGTGGGAACCAACCCTGCACAAGGTGCCAATCCCTTGCAGGGCACACACATGCAAACTGTGCACCTCATGCTTTGCCCCCCAGAATGACTCATTATTTAGATGGTCTAACAAAGATTTATTACCAAACAGCCTTTGTTTGCTGAAGTAAAGGCTGTTGAAAATTGTGCTTTGTAGCCATAGCTGAATTATAATATGATATAGAATTTCCTGTACTTAGTTATTTGACCCATTGGAAAAGTCAACTATAATACACTGACATTAGAAGAGTATTAATGCCTTTTAAACACAGAGTGGGAACATGGTGTTTCCTTTTGCTACTAAAGAGTAGGATTTGAGATGAGAGTTCTGCCAACATTTACAGTTGTAGCATTTGGCAGAAATTGGCAAATGCCTTTATCCAAGGAGTCTTTGAACGTACAAGCCAAGGTTTTGATGGAATTACTCAAGAGCTCAACAGTGCTGAGTTGAAACCTCATTCTTCTAGTTAATAGTCCAGTACCTTAACCTGTGCTCACCAGTCCCCGTCCTGTGCACCCAAACAATGTACTTTGCCCTCAGCTCTGATTTAGGGGGTCTGCTAAATGGGGTGAAAGCCAATACCTGTATTTAATTCCAAATGCTAATATAGTGCTGTTCTAAATCCTTTGCCTTTTGACCCAATCACACCATTTACATATAGGTCATTTCTCTCCATAGGTCGTTCTCCACAGGAGAACCTGGTACCATGTGATGTGCTTTTGCTGCGAGGCCGCTGCATTGTGGATGAAGCCATGCTTACGGGTGAATCTGTGCCTCAAATGAAGGTCAGTGGTTAAAACACATGATGCCTGGCCTGGCCAAAAGGCATCTCTAGGACTCAAACCGGGTCACTGCAGTGGAAAGATTACAATACTTCTACATATTAATCTTAACATTAAGAATGAAAGTATTAGACCATCTGAAGCTGTTCAGCAAGATATCTGTTTGAGGTTATGTTTACTCACTCGCTTTCCATGGTTAATCCAGTTCAGGGTTGGGGGAGGGAACGGGGAATAACCGTCAAGAGGGGATGCCAAACAGGAACCAACTCCAGACATGGTGCCAGTCCATCACAAGGAACACACAAACATTCAGACTGGGAATCTTTATTTTAGACAAGCCAATTGACCTAAGTAGCTTTAGAATGTGGCAGAAAACCGAAGCACCTGGTCTAAACCCATGCAAACTCTAATCAGGCAGCAGGTATCTGGAGCTTAAAAGTTTGTGAACCTTTACCATTTTCTGTATCACGCGTATGCTCTGTCATACAGTGTAGTATAATAGTGAGATGTATTGAGATATAGTAGTGTCATAGTGTATGTTATTTGTGCAGGAACCTGTTGAGGATTTGGACCCGGAGAGAATTCTGGACCTGCAGACGGATTCCCGGCTGCATGTGATCTCAGGAGGAACTAAAGTGGTTCAGCACAGCCCTCCTCTGCGTGCCAGTGCGGGCCTCAAACGTCAGTACTCGTGTTTCTATCTGCTATCTTCCCTCATCATGCATTTCCACTTTTTATTTTGAGCACAGAAGGTATTAAGAGTCATAACAGATTTGCTTGCTCATATTTTAATCCATGTGTCTCCCTCCCTGTCTGTTCTCTGCAGCTGTGGACAATGGCTGCGTGGCATACGTACTGCGCACAGGTTTCTACACTTCTCAGGTACAGAGACTCTCTTCTTCTTAGTGACATTAATCCTTATTTTAGATTATTAGGTTTATTTAGTTAGGGACCCTATACAACATCCCGAGTGAAAAGAAATGATTTGTAGTTGGCTACTAGCTAAATTGCAGATCGAATTTAATATGCAAATAGTCTACGTAGCGCATTCCACGCAAGAGAAATAATGCAATATCGTACGTTTTGTGTTCTCAGGGGAAATTGTTGCGGACCATTCTGTTTGGAGTGAAGCGGGTAACAGCAAACAACCTGGAGACATTCATCTTCATCCTCTTCCTGCTGGTCTTCGCCATCGCCGCGGCTGTGTACGTGTGGGTGGAGGGTGAGTTACACGAATTTACAAATACTCTGCACACCCACGTAGACTACAATTTTATTGCATCATGCTGCATGGTTTTCCCCAAAAATGAATCTTAATGTTGCTAACAAGTGGATGCCTTTTATGGGTAAATAGACTGCTTATGTTGTGTCGGACAGTGTACATTAATCACTTTATTTCTAATCACCTTGTTTCTATACTCATCCATTTTATCCCGTCCATTTTTTATAAAGAAGCACTTTGTAAGGTCAACAATTAAGTACTGTAGTACCATCTGTTTTGTCAGTCACTTTGTACTGTAATGGACAGGACCCCTACAGATCAGGTACTATTTGGGTGGTGGATCAATCACAAAAAAACGAATAATCAGAAAAACGAAATGTCGAACACACTGACCAAAATATTTAAAACCAAGGTGAAAGATCGAGTAGCAAGTACTGAAATTTGTAATCATTACAAAACTAAGAATCCATATTTAAGGACTTGGTAATACAACAACCCTTATGAAACATAACCCTTCCTGCCATGAACTGGCTGATCTGGCGCTAAACCTTATATATCAATCAGTCATCAATCACTCATCAGTGTTCACAGGATGCTGCCCACAGGATACTGGTGGCTGGACATTTTTGGTTGGTGGACTCTTTGCAGTCCAGCTGTGACACGAAATGTGTTTACAGGCACTTAATAATCCAGTAACTACAGAAAATGTTATTTTGTCACTGATCTGATAAACGTTTACACAAGCACATGAGTAATCAGATTATGGGAAACCTCCGGGTTTACATGACTCAATATTGAGATTTCTATTACAGTGTCAAAGAAATGTATGACAATCTGCAAACTTTAACATATAATAATCAAATTCCTCATTTTCTCTAGTTTAAACTGCATTTCAGATTGTACACAAAGCCACAACAAACTGCCATAGTCAATGGAATAAGAGCCCAAATGAAGTCTTTAGAATAAGCGGACCTGGCAAGCGTGTTTGTTAGGCTTGCACACACGCGCAGAAAACAGATAGAAAATGCGTAACTGTATGAGAAATCCTATTTCTGGGATTAAATCTAGCTGTCGTTATCAGATTTATTAATCTCATTTGTAGATTGAGGTATGCTCTATACATGTCCACAGTCGAATCGGATGACTGCAGAACTCCAACTCATACCAGCACAACACATACTAACACGCCACCATCACATCTGACTCCATGACATATGACTCAGAATTTGTGTTTTTTACACAAAATGAAATTAATATCATAATATTCACCCTAACAATGCTGTTTCCTTTCTAGGCACAAAGGACCTGAGTAGGAACAAATATAAGCTCTTTTTGGAGTGCACTCTCATTCTGACATCTGTCGTACCACCTGAGCTTCCCATTGAGCTCTCTCTGGCTGTCAACACCTCTCTCATCGCCCTGGCTAAGCTCTGTGAGTTATCAATGCGCTCAGTTAAGCTCTACATATATCAATTCCTGTAGCCATGTCAGCTATTACAGATATGTTATGCTTTATGACTATGATATTTGGGAAACTGTATCATACCGGCATTCACTGCATAGCCAAATTCTGATAAATCCATTGCAAGTTGAATTTATCATAAACCAAGGAGTTTAATATTCAAATTCCAATTTATTTATACGATGCTTTTTACAATAGACATTGTCTCAAAGCAGTTTAAAAGTGACCCCTGTTGAGCAAGACGGCAGAAAGGAAAAACTCCCTTAGACTCAGAAATACAGGGAAAAAAACGTGAGAGGACCCAGGCTCAACAGGGACCCGTCCTGTTTGAGTGGCCTGGCGTCCAGCTAAAAGAAATCAATTGTACACAAAGCACAAATGCAGTCGATTCCGTTTAATTGGGCCAGCCGCTTATTCGGACCAAATCCTAAAGTACTGAATCAAATCCTATTAAATATGTGTAATGTTATTTCGCTTAATCGGACCAAAAACGTGTACAGTATGTAATATTCGTATGTAAAATCCCCAAAAACTCCCAGCTCTGCCACAGTTGGGTCCCTGAGTTGTATCTCTGGTCTTTGAGCAATGCCATATATATATATATATATATATATAAAGCGTGTGTATATATATATAACGTATATAAAACGTATATATATAATTTTTTTTTAATTTTTTTTTGTCGTTAGCTGTTGTTAATTTTGTCTCACTGGGCTCCTGTTCTGTATTATATTTCTTTACCAGATGTGTTCTGCACAGAGCCTTTCCGGATCCCATTTGCAGGAAAGGTGGAGATTTGCTGCTTTGATAAGACTGGAACACTAACAAGCGACAGCTTGGTTGTTCGTGGTGTGGCTGGACTGAGGTATAGCACCAGTTAATTACACATTTAGAAATGTATTCTTTTAAAAGGAGTACAGTCATCCCTCCATATCCACGGATCAAAATGTGTTTTTGGTTTTTTTTTTCTTTTCAAAATCGTGAAAATTTCAAGATGCATTACGCAATACTATGGCATTTGACATGTACTGCTCACAAAAATTAGGGGATATTTTAAAATGAACCTGGCCTAGCTCTATAAGGATGCCGTTAACTATAGCACCTTATCCTCCATTGGTGCCACTCTCAAATAGAAAGAAGTTAAGAAATGATTTTTGTTCTGTTTGAAGAATAAAAAGTATTTTTAGAAAAATGGCATTGTTACTCATCTCTCACACATTCTTACCTCCCTTTCTTTCTCTCTTTTTCTCTTTCTTCCCTGTAGAGAAGGGAAAGAGGTGATGCCAGTGTCTGAAATCCCACTTGAGACTCACCGGGTAGTAGCTACATGTCATTCTCTCGTTACTCTGGATGATGGGCAGCTGGTTGGGGATCCACTGGAGAAAGCCATGTTAACTGCAGCAGACTGGACCGTCACTAAAGGTAGGAAGAAGTCTGGTAATAATAGTTATATTATATACAGTGTTGAGGGTAAGGCAGTACAAAGTAACGCATTACACTAATCCGAATACTTTTTTCTGTAACGCAGTAATGTTAAGCATTACCGTTAAATATTATGTAATCACATTACAATTACTAACTTTTTATAACTAAAAACTTGTTACCTGCGTTACTCATGTTTTTCTATTAAAAATATTCTTTTTTTAAAAAGTGTAAGCAGTCTTCTGTGCAATTTGTGCACGTACTAGTTCTTGACACAGCTGCCTTGTCAGTTGGTCACGTGACTGACTGATGTGCGCGGAGCGAGCACATGGTAGTTACAATGGCAGAGGACGAGTCTGGCTGTTTCCACAAGTGGAAATATTCTCACTATTTTGACTTTGCTGAACGCAGAGAAAAAAACATTACGGTGAAGTGCAAGTTATGTCCAAGCCAAAAGCACCTCTCAACTGCTGCAAACTCAGCTAGCAAGCTGTCGAAGCATTTAATCATTGGCTTGCTCATTAGGGAATTCAATTTGTGACACTTGTTTATATATCAATGTAAAGCTGCTTTGTGACAATGTCTATTGTACAAAGCGCTATACAAATAAAATGGAATTGAATTAAGTTGATTTGAATCAGGGTGCATGCTAAAACAAAACTTGTGGCTAAACACCCATGTACTGATGGAGAGTGCGCCCCAGTATCAGCCAAACAAGCTACGCTGGATTTTCATTCAGTGCTAGGACTACTCAGGTAGAAATTAAGAGACTTGTTGCAAAATACATTTTGTACATTCCAGATTTGTATGAAGGTTTAATTCGAGTATAATTTAATTCACAAAGATTTTAGAATGTAACTTAAAAGTAATGTAATGCGGAATGAGATTGCATTTTCCAGAAAGTAATGAGTAAAGTAATAACATTACAATTTTATTTAAGTAATGAGTAATCAGTAATATATTACTGTTTTTGAGTAACTTCCCCAACACTGATTATATATCTGTACCCATGATCAAGTGGTTAACGTTTTAAATAGATTTGGAGCATTAAAATAGATTCTCCAAAACAGTTTGTACAATTATTTGGAACTTTCACGATTCTCGATTAAAAAAAACAAAACGTTTTTATAGACATAAATAGCGCATCAATTTTTTAAAAAAGTACTGTACAAAAGTCTTAGGCCACCATAAGATTTGTTCTTTTAGCAATGGTGTACTGACCTAATATACTTTTGTTTGCTAGACGAGAAGGTGTTCGCTCGCTCAATAAAAACTCCAGGCCTGAAGATCCACCAGCGCTTCCACTTTGCAAGTGTTCTGAAGAGGATGTCTGTCCTGGCTTCGTACGAGAAACTGGGCTCCACTGAGCTCTGTTACATCTCCACTGTCAAAGGAGCTCCCGAGACGCTCAGGAGCATGGTAAGCTCTACCAGCGTGTGTTTACTGTCTTTGAAATCAACACATCGAAATATATTTCAACATTGCAATTTGCACCACCGCTGTGAGACACTAACTGGCAATCATTAAACAACAACCCAAATCGCTCTGTTTTAAGTTTTTGGTTTCGGGTGGTTGTGTTAGGCTTCCTGCCTTGACCTCAACTCCATCAGACGTCTTGAAAATGCACTGGAATGTAAACAATGAGCCAGCTTATTGTCGACCATCATACGCTGATCTCTCAGTCATGTATATAAATGTATATATAAATGTTCTAAGCCCTTGTGGAAGGTTGTTAATCACCCTGGCATGTCATTCTAATGCTGTAGTTCATCACCCCAAGACTTGGGTTTAGTGGTTCTGTTTGGTTGGCCATAACATGCAGGCTCAGTTGGTGGTTTGACGACCCATGCTGTTCTCTGAGATAGACCGGCACCTCATTCAGGGTGCATGCTCCAGGTCAACACCCCCTCCCCAACCCCCACCGACACCACTCTGACCAGGATAACTGGAGGTTACGCAGAAGCTTTGAACATTAAAACAAAACTGTAAAAAATGAAATGTGAAACATTTCTGAAGTCTGGTTGGAAGAAGTTTGCTCCATTGTGCTTTATATAGCACTTCTGAGGAGGCATAAACTCGCTTAAATCCTTCATCAGCAAGAAAGCACATACTGTCCAGAGCAGTTCTGTGCTGTCAGCAATCGCAAATTCTTTATGCTGTGTTCCTATAGCTTGTGATATACGTCTGCTTACTCGGCTCAATTACCTTTTAAATCAGTTACAGATAAGAATAGTTCTCAAACCAAAGTACTGTCTGCATGTTCTCTGCAAACTCTTCCGCTATACAGGTGATTAGCCATGGGGATACATGGGGACAAATCCATAGCAAGCTGAATGTAGTGTAAACTGAAGGGTTTGGTATTTACTTTATATGCCAAGTCAAGTTACGTTTATTTCTATAGCCCTTTCTTGTAACAATTAAGCTTTGTCTCAAAGCAGCTTTACAATTTGGGGATTTTTAAAAATATCAATAGCCAGATTGAACAAGCCTAGGGCAACCGTGGTGAGGAAAAACTCTAAGGAAGAAACCTTGGTATGACCAAGACTAAAAAAGGGAAGCAATCTCCTTGGATGGCTAGGATGATAAATGTAAGAATATATAATGTAATATAAAAGAAGTATTTAGTAATAGTTTAAAAATAGCATATAATACATGCATGTCAGCATTAATTAGTTCGATACAAATAGTGTTTAGGATTTTAGGATCTTGAGTCATATATATATATATATATATATAATATTAATGGAAAAATGAATGATATATATACACACACACATAAACACACACATGCCTCATAGATGCTCAGTAGTGTTTAGGTCTGTAGACATGTTTGCATTCATGGTTCCATTAATGAACTGTAGCTCCCCCACACATTCCAACCACCATGCTTAACTAACTGTAGGACAGGACATATTTGTATTTTATCTTTGTACTCCCCACCTAGTTACCTCCACACACGCTTGACACCATCTAAAACAAATAAGCTTATCTTGGTCTCATCAGATCACAGGACATGATTCCAGTAATCTATGTCCTTAGTCTGCTTGTCTTCAGTAAACTCATTGCAGGTTTTCTTGTGCATCATCTTTAGAAGAGGCTTCCTTAAGGCACGACAGCCATGGCACTATTTGGCCATTTTTACAGGTGTACTCACCTTTGTTGCCAGTGGCTTAGACACTAATGGCTGTGTGTTGTTATTTTGAGGGCACAGCAAATGTTATACAATGTTATTACTCACTTTTGTGAGATACTGTACATGAAATATTTTGTTTTTACACCTCATAATGTAAATAACGTTTCTTGCTTCAGTTTTCACAGTGTCCTGACAGCTACGACGAGGTGCACAGAGAGATGTCTCGGGAAGGAGCCAGAGTTCTGGCGCTGGGATACAAGGAGCTGGGACACCTCAGTCACCAGCAGGTAATCTGATTACAAGACTGGACTGCTGCTTTCTGTTTAGCTATACAGAAGAGATCCTGACAGTACCTTGTGTCTCTTCAGGTGCGGGAGATGAGCCGTGAGGCATTGGAGTGTGACCTGAGTTTTGCTGGCTTCATGGTGGTTTCTTGCCCACTGAAGAATGACAGTAAGACAGTCATCAAAGAGATACAGGAGGCCTCGCACCATGTGAGTGTGTCAACTGAAATCATGGACCTCTAAACAGATGCAGCGGGATAGTTGTGCATGTCCAGACCTTGTTCTGTAACTGTAACTCTGAATTAAATTGGTCAGTCTGAGAGTTTTAAAGCTTCCCAAGTCTCACACGTTGAGTATATTTGTCTCAATCTGTCTGTTCACAGGTTGTAATGATCACAGGTGACAATCCTTTAACTGCCTGTCATGTCGCTCGAGAGCTTCACTTTATTCAGAAGGAGCACACACTGATCCTACAGCCTGGACCCAAGCAAGGTATGCTAAATCAAATAACTCTGGCCAAAGTGATGACCGACTTAACTGACTGACCAAAAAGAAGCGAGTACATTACATTATTCACATTTGTTAGGAAGGGGAAAAATGGTCTAGCAACCACTGTACATTCAGCCTGATTAGGCTTTTTGTAACATATGTCTGGATACTGAATAATGCTTAAGCTTCTTTAAACAAATAGAAACACTATAGACAAAAGCTTGTGGCCCCTGCTTATTAGTATTCTTATTAATTCAGAAACAGTCATGTAACACATGCTTAATATTAAAGCCATTTCTGCATTCTCCATAGACAAACAGTGGCAGTCGAATGGTATGTACTGAGAACCCAGTGACCTTCAGTATGCCAAATGTATATGTTTCTGCTTCCAACACGTCAGATCATCAACTTTATGCCCAGCTATCTGTAAACAAGAGAACTGAGTTGAGAAATTGACTGGCTTGCACAGACCTGCCCTTAACCTCATCAGACAGCCTGAAAATACACTAGAATGCCAAAAGTGAGCCAGGGCTTATTTTCTAAGATCAGAAACCTCATTTTCATGTTCCAAAATCTGGTGGAAAGCACTTTTAGAAGAAAGTCCAAACTCCGTACAAATTCTGATGTTTTGGATGTCTTTTTTTTGCTTGGTATCAACAAATTTATAACTAAAGTCAAAGTATATATTGTGTATATGAGTGATATTTGTATATTATAAAAATCAAAATATCACATATACACCTGTATATAATAACCTGCCAACATATCAGACCTTTCCATCCCCATAATCCAAACCACTAACCCGAGATAATACATGAGTATGTGTCAGTACCATAACTGATATAACCATAACTGATGGTTTCCATTTTGCCCCTACCTGCACCTGCCACTTCCATTCTCATACACCATAAGATCAAGTAGTGAAGACTCTGGCAGACGAAGACAGCAGAGGACATTTTAATATTTTTAGTTACACTCCTGCACTCGCAGATATAAACATTCAACAACACAGTGAGAGCAAAACACTTACAGTGCAACACAGACAGACAAACATAAACAGGACAGACAGACAGACCCAGTCACACGCATTCACATAGACAGAAAACAAGAGAACAAGACGTAATCTCGTTCATACTTGCACAGGAAATATGGCAGACGTATGGAAAAAAAGACAGAGGGATGTTGGGAAAGCAGCACACACAGACAGGCATGAGGCACCGAGACAAACAGATGTAGAGAATGTGCCACATACACACAGAGAAATGTTTGTAAAGACATAAAGACAAAAGCAGTACTGAAGGGTCAATATGTGCCACTCTCGTAAAGTTTGACATGCTGCTGTTCGCATTAATATGTCTTGCTACTCAATCACCATAGTTAAATTTGCGTAATAGAACCAACTTTCTTTTTTGTGTTTACTTTTCTGATCATCTTGATCAGTAACTGAACAAATTGAACTGATCTGATTTGTTTTAGTTCTGGTTTGTATCATGTATATTTAAAGTGCTGTCCCAAACCCAGGGCTACTGAATAAAAGTACCTGCTTCGTCAGTGTTTGCTCAAGACATTATTGTGAAATTAGGTAATAAAATGTATATTTTGATATTATAGCGATATTGGGTATAAGATGTATATGATCTACTTGCTGGAAAATAATCAATCACGTTTATTGCGTTGCCAAGGTTGATTGCTGTCACTCCATTAGTCAAGGTTTGATGTGGAAGCTGAAATGCTGAAGCAGCATTTACTCCGACCATTTCATACTTGATGTTCTCCTGCTATAGCACACATGGTTGAACTCCTGAGGTGCTTAACAAGCCGATGGCAGGCCTTACATGGTTCAGTGCCACCCTCAGCGTTTTTGACATCTATTACAAGTACAATTTTCCTGTCTGTTATTTCAGTAATCCATTTTTTCCTGTGACTGATCTGCTGTGCAGGTGAATGGCAGTGGGAGTCTATAGACGGCAGTGTGCATGTTCCTTTACCACCACCTTGTGTATCAGGCCTGGTTAGCAGCTATGATCTGTGCGTGACTGGAGAAGGTCTGACCAGGCTCAACCGTGACCCTCGATTGCTCAGTGCCCTGCTGCCTCATGTGCGAGTGTTTGCTCGAGTCAGTCCGAAACAGAAGGTATTGGAAACGTTCTGTACTGCAGCAAGGCTGTATGGGATACTAGAAGTGTAATGATACACATTGCTCACAAATCGATTTGATTCACAATTCCGATTTCACAATTCATTTTGTGTACAATTGTTGTTCTCTTTCTCATGCGTAAACAATGCAAAACAATGCACATTTTCTTAAATTAGTTTTAACAAAAAAAAAAACATCGTTTCCATCGTTTCACAATTAAGGAAAATAAAGCTGGACCAGAAATTACTTAATAAATTAAGTATATAAATTAAATTGTCAATAATGGTTATGGTAGCTTCACCATATGTTAAATAACAGAGTGAAAACTAATTTGATGAAGAATAACAAAATGTGTACTTGTATAAATGTAATTTTTTTTTATCTGCTTTAGTATGGGAGCATGGTGTCTAATTTTCCAAAAATGCAACTGCATTAGATGGTGTATAAAACAGAATCAACATTACATAATTAATCTGTGCAATACCTTTTCTGACTGTTTTTTTAAAATTAATTAGCTAATACCAGAACTCAAAAGATCTCACTCATCCTGCAGGAATGTTTTTTATTACAATTCAGATACAGTGTTCCCTCGTTTATGGCGGAGGTTACGTTCCTGCATAAATGAAAATCCACAAAAGTAGGGTCACTATATTTACTTAAGTATTTATACACTATTTTAGCCATAGAACTTGCAGAACGTTTGGGTGGCGTCGTAGGGCTTGAATAAATTCAGTCAGGCGGACGATGCTCTAGTGTTACTTCTCGTTTTTGGTGAGTATTTATCCGCTAAGTAAATACGCTATTGTAGTGTTTTTAACTGATAAATTATCATGTAACACGCTGAAGTGATGGAACGTTCTCTTTACTTAATACACCATACATCTCTCTTGTATCACACATGCTTCATCCATACCGAGCTTACAGCACGTCATATCCTACACCACAGTTATTTACTGTAAATCCTAATATTTTATCATTTATAACATTCCTTTATTGTTAGAGTTAATATTTGTTATAAATTGTTTTATTAATTCCACTAAAGTTAAGTTCCACTAAAACCCGCGAAACAGCAAAAATAATATTTTAAAAAACCCACGATGCACCGAGGCCATGAAAGGTGAACCACGAAGTGGTGAGGGGACATCCTACCGATAAATTAAATCCTTGTAGGACAGTAATACTAGACAGTAATACAGATTTCTCCTTAGTCTAGATTTGCTTAATCAGTCAAGACGTTTGGAATCTAAAAGTCTACAAATAGCGTCTTGTTTTAAGATAAATTCAGTAGAATTTTTGACGCTTATGATTGTACACAAAGATCTAATTATTTTATTCTTCTTTCAGGAATTTGTCATCACTAGTCTAAAAGGGCTGGGCTTTGTCACTCTTATGTGTGGTGATGGAACCAATGATGTCGGTGCACTAAAACACGCCCACATAGGTAAGACTAATTACATCCTAATAGCCAGTTGACAAATGACAGCCTATTGCACAGAAGTACAGCGCTGTGCCAAGGTCTTAGGCCAGCATTATATTTGTTGTTTTAAAAATTATTATCTAATATAATTAGTTTTTATTCTTAAAAATAAAAAACCCTGAAAATTCAGCTGATATGTCCACACAATTTTCATTTTGCTGCTGCCCCTCCTTCTTCTGGCTGTAGAAGGGTCAATTTGGCATTCAGATGAAGCTGGCAGATGCTGCTACTGCCTTACTAAAATCCTTTTTTGGATTTTTTTTAATACAGCATACATGCAAATTTCATATATTGCTGCTTGTATTCTAATAAAGAGATTGAGAATTAATTACATATGGTCATTATACCATTGCTACAACAACAAATTTATGGTGGCCTTAGAATTTTTCCCCAGTACCCTACAATGAGGAAAGGCATTCAAATATTTGCTCTTTGCTGTTGATTTTATTTGCACAATTGCAGCACAGGCAGCATTTCCACTGGGAAATCAAGACAAGGATATTAATCACTCCTAGATGCAAATTGTGATACAAGTAATGCTTGCCATTGTGCCTTAGAATAAATGTGTTGTAGATTAGTCTTACAAATAAGAGACACTTAAAGACACTTTCATTCTGTTTAAAATTGTTTCAGGTAGTTTAACGAGAATCTTTACTAGTTTTCTGTATATGAATTATAGCCTGTTGTGTATTTACCATTTATTCATTGATTTAACTGCTTAATCGTAGTCAGAAATTAAAATAGGCTTTGCGTATGTGTGGGATATAGATATATAGATATATCTATATAGAGATAGATAGATAGTTAGTTAGATAGTTAGTTAGATTTAGCTTAAGTATATATATACTTAAAAAAGATTTTTTATTTATTTATTTTTTTGCATTGTTGCAAAGCAGCTTTTACAAATACAGATTAATGACCTCATTAAGTAGCCTGCTGCAACAGTCGGTTCACTTTCCATAAAGGCTGTGAATGTCAGTCCGGGCTTGTCTGTCCCTGGACACAAATACAAGCTCCTCCTGAGGCAAGATATAATGTGTATAGATCTAGATATAGCCTAGATCTGCCTGTGTAGGAGCCTCAAAGTTATTGACCATCGGGGAAGATAGGACAGAGGATAGGACGAAAGCTTTATCTGACCCAATCTGCTAGTTCGTCAATCTCGCGCTGTCTTGTGCACAAAGTCCTTAAGGCTTTAAGGCATTATCAGCAGGTCACCTGGAGATTATAAGATATGAATATCACATACACAAGTGGAGACAAGACACACATAGACACGATAGGTCTTTTTACCCGAGTCTGATTTTCACAGACGGAAAAAGTTACGTTTTAAAAAAAGAACATGCATAAATAAATGTCGTCCTTCACACAGAGACCGAAACTGCAACATTGCATAACATTTTTAATCGGAGAATGTTGTAATTCCTTGACCACAGGAAATCATGGCTATTAAAAAAATATCTCGGGGAATATAGCTATAGCTGAATATGACTGGGGAATGATGGTGAAAACCTCAGTGACTGTATGGACACTTTTTTTTCTAGTTTATCTTAGTGCATACTTGTCTGATCATGCACTATATTGCCAAAAGTATTTGCTCACCTGCCTTGAAGTGACATCCCACTCCTAATCCATAGCGTTCAATATGACATTGGTCCACCCTTTGCAGCTAGAACAGCCCAAACTGTTCCCACAAAGTTGAGAGCATGGAATTGTCCAAAATGTCTTGGTATTCTGAAGCATTTAGAGTTCCTTTAACTGGAACTAAGGCGCCAAGCACAGCTCCTGAAAAAACAACCCCACACCATAATCCCCCTTCCACCAAACTTTACACTTGGCACAATGCAGTCAGACAAGTACTGTTCTTCTGGCAAGCGCCAAACCCAGAATCGTCCATCAGATTGCCAGATGGAGAAGCACGATTCGTCACTCCAGAGAACGTGCCTCCACTGCTCCAGTGGCGGCGTGTTTCACACGTTGCATCTGATGCTTTTCATTGCACTTGGTGATGCATGGCTTGGATGCAACTGCTTGACCATGGAAACCATTTCCATGAAGCTTTCTGCGCACTGTTGTTGATCTGAAGGCCACATGAAGTTCGGAGGTCTGTAGTGATTGACTCTGAAGAAAGTTGGCGACCTTTTCACACTATGGCACCATTTTCTTATAATACAGCTGACAGTTGACTGTGAAATATATTTAGGAGCGAGGAAATTTTACGACGGGATTTGTTGCACAGGTGGCATCCTATCACAGATCCACGCTGAAATTCACTAAGCTCCTGAGAGCGACTCATTCTTTCACTAATGTTTGTAAAAACAGTCTGCATGCCTAGGTGCTTAATTTTATACACCTGTGGCCATGGAAGGTATTAGAACACCTGAGTCAGACAATTTGGATGGGTGAGCAAATACTTTTGGCAATATAGTGTATCTTGAGTGCTTTCTACCTGTGATGTGAAGGGTTGGGGTCAGGTACAGTGGCAGGCTTGTAGCAGGCATGAATATTATTAAAGTTACAAGGAATAGGATTTGTAATGTCACTCCGAGCGACTGAAGTTTCTGAAAGTCCTTGTCTTGCCACAAGATATAAGATGATTGGTGGAGGTTGTGAAGACGAGTCCTGAGAGAATACAACATGTTCAGCTGAACAGTTAATAGACATTACAGCATATTGTGAATGTTGACGTCCTCACTAATCATTAGGGTTGCAAAATTCCAGGAATTTTCAAAGTTGGGAAATTTACCATGGGAATTAATGGGTAATTATATGAATTATCTGGAATTAATGGGAATTACATGGGAATATTCAAAGCTAAATCTAAACTTACATGTAGTTGGTAAAAATATACTGAAGCATAAGCTTGGCTAAAATAATTAGATATGATACCAAAATAGTTAAATAGCAAAGCTGTTCCTCAGTCCCAGGCACTTTGGCACATTACACACTGAAGGGCTATTGAGACCACACACCCCCCAGTGCACTGTAACAGTGCCACTGTTCATTCCTCCATCACATGTACAGCATATATCTAGTGGGTTTCTAGAAACCTGACAGTCACTACTACTGAAAGCAAACATTAGGATTAAATGTCTACCTACAGTCAGGGAAGTTTGACAATGTTCATAGTTTTATTGAAAGAGTACATAAATAGTTTTATTAATAGAATTGAAACATTTAAGCAACTACTAAATCAAGATGTAATCTCATAGTTGCTATCTGGTAAATTAGAAAAGCTTAATGAGCAATTTCACTTGTTAAACTAGTAGGAGTTGCGTTCTTTTGATTGTTTTTTTTATTGAACTTTTAATTGTTCAATTAAAGAATTAAGCATTTATAAAGTTCTGCTTGCAACTAACTGTGTCATAGTTATTATTTGTATTGTTATGCCTGCTGTATTGTTGTCAATGTAATATTGTTATTACAATGTAATATGTCTGCTGTTGATTAAAAACACGGTACATTGATGATCGTGTTTGATACAGTTCCTTTAAATTCTATAATATTTTCTATTAATTTCAATAAGTTCCAGAGCTAAAGTTTCCTTGGAAAGTTACTGGTAATTTATTGGAAAAACATCGGAAATTTTTCACCCCTTCGCAACCCTACTAATCATACTGTTTTGTTGTTTCTCCATCAGGAGTTGCGTTGTTAGCTAACGCACCCGAACGCCTGCCAGAGAAGAAAAAAAGAGGTAGAGAGAAGGAGACCTCTTCTGGCGATACCAAGCCGATGCCTCCACTGTCAAGCTCGGGGGGGAAACTGAGTTCTCGGGCAGCCAGACAGAGAGTGATGGCCCAGAGAGAGGAGCAGCTTGCTGCACAGAAGGTGCCTGTGAAGTGTCATTCTGTTTCATTTTAGATGTGTTTAATTGATTGGCATACCTGAAACTGACAGCTGCTTCTAGTGGCTTACAGGTAAAGAAAAACTGATTCCAAACACAGAACTAAACAGCTGAGGGCAATATGTGCAGTTACATTTCCATTATTTAGCAGATGCCCTAAATTATCGAGGGTAATTGACATAATCGTTTAGTATTCATCGTAGTGGACGTTTCAGAGATAAAAATAGCAAAGGATCGATGCCAAAAAAATGGAAAGATGTGTATCATGAAGACTGACAATTTTCTTGCAATTTTTTAAACATATGGAGCATGATATATCATCATGCCTCCATACACTGTTAAAAATCCTTATTTATTTCAACTGCAGCAGACTAAAGATTCTTGTTGTTTAGGTTTTTTTAAATTACATTTTCACTTGGTTACAAGAAATGTTTTTTTGGAATTGTTATTCTTCAGAAATAAAAAATGAAAGCTTCCGGGTAGTTATTTAATATATGGTGACTTTACAGTAGACCTCTAGCGATCTATTTTGCGTGGGACTAAAGTTATTGAGAAAAGTAACTTATTCAAGAAAATGAATTTTATTTTGCAATGTTTACGCTTCTGCACATCAGAAATAAAAAAACAAAGTTATGAAAATATAATTGTGAACTGGTTTTAGTGAATCTAAAAAA
The DNA here is from genome assembly GCA_033117975.1 of Parotocinclus spilosoma. NCBI lineage: Eukaryota > Metazoa > Chordata > Actinopteri > Siluriformes > Loricariidae > Parotocinclus > Parotocinclus spilosoma. The sequence goes on along the minus strand of JAVSBV010000086.1, from coordinate 6,693,874 downwards.
ATACTTAGCAGAGTGTATGGTTACTCCCCTATAAAATACAGGTACACCCCCTTTTACCCCGACGATATATTTTGGCTTTTAAGATTAGAACCCGGTAATAAACATAGTTTCACATTGAGCAGAAACTGTACTCTGAATATTGAATTTTACTGGGACAACAGACATTACTCTAGCTCACTCGGATGAGGAAGTCGGCAATGGGAAGTCACGTGACGGAGGGATGAGTGCTGGAGGAATGTAGTGAGGAAAACTCACGCTCACGCAATAATTGTTATTCGTTTTTCACTTGCGAAATGTTATTCAATACATTGCATGAGATATTAAACACTTCATTATAAAATAATTCAATGTTTTAAATATGTTTAATCTACGCTGCATACTCCATTTATGGAAAAGTATTTGTCGGGCACAAATATCGCCTCTGTAATTTCGGGAATACCTGTAGTTTAAAGGTCAAGGTCGCCATCTATTTAAGATGGTCAGTGCAGCTAAACATTAGCTCCTAATATCCCTGCAGTGATGTGGCATTAATTCCAAGGAATGCTTAATACGTCTACTAAGAAAAAAGAGAAACATGTCAAGGGAATTTTATGTGCAATATCAGTGCATACTCCATTGTACCACGTCCTAAAGGTGCTCTATTTGACTCTAATCCAATGGCAGGGAAGAAAATTAGCTGTCAGTTAGTTATAATGTCTTCATTGTGTTGCAGGAGAGGATAAGTCAGGTGCTGCGAGACCTGGAGGAAGATCAGCTTCAAGTTGTCAAACTAGGAGACGCCTCGATAGCTGCTCCATTCACATCCAAACTGTCTTCGATACAGTGCAGTGAGTAATGCATATACTTGTTTTGAGAGTGTGGTGAAACATCCTCCAGTTGTTTACTGTTCACTAACTATAGGACTTTCTTTACAGAACACTAGTTAGAAGGCTAGTAAGCAAAACGTCAGAAAAGATGATGTACAGCAATTAAGAGCATTCATGAACAATGTCTGTTTGAGTATATTTCTATGGTAATAAGCGTATTGTCGTTATTGCCAAGGCTATTATTCTATTCTTCTCTTGTTTAACCTCTTAACCCATACATTAGATTGGCAGCTGCATTAGCTGTTGTAGTAAAGCAGTTGTGACACGTGTAACCGTGCAGCCTCTGGTGCAGAATGTTTTATTTAAAGACATGCACCATCAGTGTGAGCAAACTGAATGATGAGTTGGCTGGCATATAAGCAATGAGGTGATGATGATGATGCTGATGATGATGATGATGATCAGGTCTTACCACTCAGTTGATGTACGTGGCTTGGATCTATGCGGAGCTAAGAACGGTCTTCACACGCAGCGCACTGGTGAAACAAGCGGAGGAACAAGCAGAGAAACAAAAGCTGCATATGCACACATACACAATACAACAGGAAATCCATGATGCCACAACATGGAATCTCATATACTGGACTTTCATTCCATGAATGTGAATGTAAGAGTCATAGAGAGTCAGAAAGATGCTCTACAAAGTAATGTCTCTTATAGTAATAGTAAAATACAGAAAGTCGGTATGTGATGTTCAGTGAGTCCCAGTAATCGGAGTATTAATAGCATGCATACCAGTTACCCGATTTAAATCACATTTGGCAGTCTGCACAGAGTGGCTAGCGGGAAAAATACGGTTGCCAGGTCCACGTATTCTTCGAGATTTTGCTTCTTGAGGTGATGGACTGGCAACCATCAAATTAAATGCAAATAATTGGATTGTCCAATGAGAACTTGATAGACAACAGACACACTTGAGTGGAAACTGACACGTTGCTCTTGCTGTTTTCAGTCTGTCACGTTATCAAGCAGGGCCGCTGCACTCTGGTGACCACGCTGCAGATGTTTAAGATCCTGGCACTGAACGCTCTGGTGCTGGCTTACAGCCAGTCTGTGCTATATCTGGAGGGAGTCAAGTTCAGCGATTTCCAGGCCACTCTTCAGGGTCTGCTGCTTGCTGGCTGCTTCCTCTTCATCTCAAGGTCAAAGGTGGGGCAACACAAAGTTTCTTTTGTATTTCTAGTATGCCAGACCTGTGGACTGCTGGAGAAAGAATTCTGCATATTCTGTTGGTTAGCATGGGTGGGTGGCACGGTGGCTCAGTGGGTTACACTGTCGCCTTACAGCGAGGTCTTGGTCCAGTCCCCTGGTGGAACTCTTGTCTGCTGGGTTTTACTCCAGGTACTCCGGTTTCTCCAACAGTTCAAAGACATTCACTAGGTTCATTGATTACACTAAATTGGTCCCAACTGGAGTATATATGACTAGTTTCAATATAACCTTGAGTGTTGATGGAACCTTGTGTCTATTGTTAAGTGGCTTTGGAGTCTGAAGAGTGACATGTTAAATAAACTAAACAGGTATTATGATGCCGTCTCTAATTATTGAAAGCATTCAGATACAACATACAGTACAGATCTAGTGCTATTGATTTTGGCTAAGACTGCTGTGGACTGTCTTTCAGGAGTCCCCGCAATGGTAATTCTAGCATTGTCTGGTTAACTAAAAAAGATGGACATTACAGTACTTTTTACTTGTAGAAAGTCCAATCTGCTATCATTTTTTTTAAAATGCATGATTAAGTGGCAGACCAAGGTACAGTACAATAATGTATGTACAAAACATGTATCTGTCTTTTCCTGTACTGTGTCTGCTTTCTGAATCACACAGTCATATTTTTAGGCATTTGCAGGGGACATTTCAGACCCTGAGATACTGGTCTCACAGCAGATGGTAAATTAGGATGTTTAACAGTAGGTTTGTGTCGTCATGCTATTCCGGTTATATTTGACAGATACAGTCGATTTCGGTTAATGGGACCACATTGGGACACGATTGTTTTTGTCCTATTATCCGGCTGGTCTGATTAAACGAACATGACCTATGTTACAAGATGGGATGTGCAATGTAACATATTAAATGTTTATTAGAACTTTATTGTGTGATTTACACGTAGTAGCGAATTTACAAACAAGAACTACTGTTGCTACAACACAATGTATAGGTACTCAGCATGCGAAGCATAATACTGTAAGAAAACAATTTCTTACTAAATTCCAATCAACGTTTGAAGAACTTATCCAGTGTGATCTGATGCGCTTTTGCTGTGGCTAAGTAACGACTTGTGGCTTTTTTTTGTAGTAAATGGAAATGTTAGGCAAAGACCTGTAGGTGGCAGTAGAAAGCTGGGGAGAAACTCGGAAGTTTTTGGGTAGTGATGCCAGAGACGAGTTTCTTCACGGATATTACATACTGTAGACGTTCTTCGGTATGATTAAGCGGAATTTTGGTCCAAATAAGCGAATAACATTACACGTATATAATAGGATTTGTTTCGGTACTTTAGGA
>JAVSBV010000086.1:6667854-6690400 GCA_033117975.1 Parotocinclus spilosoma | reverse complement strand
ATTGTGGGTTAAGGGTCTTGCTCAGGGACCCAACTGTGGCAGAGGTGGGATTTGAAGCCTGGACCTTCTGGTCCATAGTCCAGTACCTTAACCACTAGGCCACCACAGTCACATCGATGATCCATCAAGTGACCGAGAGTCGGCTGCGGCTGTACGGTTAATCCCATCCCATCCCATCCACAATGTACAATCCAACAACTGAATTAACAGCCTTGCACAAGTACTAGAACTTGAACCCTGAACGTTCTGCTCAGCAGGCCAACACCTTCACTACTGCACCATCAAACGCCGGTGCCACTCCTTGACAAACAGGACAGTATATGTACTTTGGTCAAAACCTAACAGAGTAATACTGTAAATAAAGTGTTGAAGTCTTTAACCAACCAGTGTTCCCGTAACTCTTGTAAATCCTTCTAAAATAAAATTCCTGCACATTTTGTCAAATCTCTTTTATCAAATGCTCAGTTTTTTTACTTATAGGTACTGTATTTAAGGTTTTGAAATGCATGTAGAGCTGAGAAGCTTGCAAATAAAGTGTTCATGTAGAGTGGCAGTGGGGTAAATAGACCGCGTAGAATGTGTCAGAGCAGGAGTGGTGCAGCGGATGGGGTATTGGACTGTTCACCAGAAGATTGCCGGTTCACACACCAGCACTGAATTGTACTGGAAGTAAGCATCAGACGATTGGTACACTGTGACCCTAAGGGGTTGGACATGGTAAGCAACAATACTAAAGTAGGCAGTGGCACTTAAACAATGATAAATCTATATTATTGGCCAAAAGTGTGAAAAGGAAATATTCATCAGACCATTCTACCACAAGCTGCCTGAGGCTGGATCCATGCTTACATGTTGTTTATGCCAAATACTTCACACTCTCTACAATCTAAATGTCACAGCAGAAATCAAAGCCAGGCAAGATCTAGTCAGATCATGCAACGGTTTTTCGATCTTTTATAGCCCAGTATTGGTAAGAATTTAGCCTCAGTTGCCTGTTCCTAGCTGACAGAAGAGGCACCTGGTATGATATTTCGCCGATGTACCCTAATGCAGTATCTGTTTTAAGCTTTAATGAGTTGTGCGTTTAGAGACCTCATAAGAATGTCTACTCACCGTATATTTTCTCTTTTTGAGCTGTTCCCTGTAAACCCTAGAGATGGTTGTGTAGTTTCTGAAATACTCAGACCATTCTTCCTACCACCATCCCACGTTCAAAGTCCCTTTATTCACCTTTCTTCCCCCATTTTGATGCTCATTTAAAGTTCAGAACGTCGTCTTGACCTTCTGTATGCCTAAATTGATGAAGTTACCATCATGGGATTGGCTGGTTATATACGTGACCATATCCAGCTATGAACCAGATGCACCTAAAAAGCTGCCACTGATCGTATATCTATTGGAAACCTCTACATTATAAATATGTTTGGTTGAAGATTTGTACGTGGTGTCCAGTGGTTTGAAGGATGCGGGTTTGGAAAACGCTGTCATGGGAGATCTCACTTCAATCAGAACGGGTTAGGGTTTAACCGTGTCTTATTATGAAATGCCAAAAGCTTTAAAGGGATTTGTAAATGATGCAGTTGATCTAGGGTGACTTTTTCTATGTAATTTGTTAGAAGTGCCATATAAATTTAGCTTTTTTATTAATCAACTGGAGTGATGAGTATAGATGTGAATGAGTGTAACCACTGTGCCCCTAGAGGTTTCAAGTGATACTCCAACCTCCCAATGACGTCCAACTGAGGAGTGTTGCCAGATTGTGCAAGTCTACACTCAAACGATAGATTCTTGTTGTTTTTTTTTATGAAATACGAGATTGAATAAGGTTTGCATAAGCAGTTTAACCAAAACTTTATTTTTAAAAATGAATATTGTGTAAGCTGTACATTGTATTAGTCTATATTAGATCGGGTACGAATCACACCAACCTGGCAATCGTTGCAGCCCCAGAGAAGGGGTTGAGCGAGTGTAGCAAAGCAGAAGGCTTTTTGGGGAAGGGAAGCGAGTCGGCTGCATGGAGCGCTGCGCTTTCACTCTGCATCGTGTTATGTTTTGCATAACATCGATTTAAACCATCCGTTCATTTGGGCTTTTGTAATCCAGTGACTTATAAGCCGCTCTTAGCCCGTTTCGCCTTGGCTGCAGGATTTTGTTGCTGCTTATTGGGATACGATGCTAGCTATTTAGCCTTGCTGCTAAACAAACCAGATAGGGGTTTGTTAGGTTAGCAGGTAAATCTGAGATTTTTTTTTTATTTAGTCAAACTAGATAAGTAGGAATCCCTACGAGGTTTTATGTTTCGTTTAGCCACTCCGTTTAGACGTTTTAACGGTAAATAGCGGCCGTGCGTTTGGAGAAAGTGAGCACAAGGTTTGATTATTTCTTTTTTTTTTCGTACTAAAGCCGTTTTCTGTGGTTGCTTTAGCCAGTTTAATCCAAGTAAAGCTTGTTTTACGCTATACACGTCCGTAATTAGTAAGGAATCCGTATCCTATTTCTTTCACCAACGGATTTGAACGGTCGTTTCGTTTGAATGTTAATTTAAATTTGAACGTTCGAAAGCTCGCGCACCAGGAGTTAATGGGCGCGCGCGTAGCACGGGTTTGCTTAATTGTAGGTTATACTTGATGTAGAGTCAAGCCTTTTTTATTTCAATTTGCTTAGTCGAGCCACGTGCTTTTACATTTGCCATTTATTTGCCGGTCTATGCGGCCGCTCGTTGTTTTTTTTCCCCTTCGCGTTTTTCCAAACACTCGCGCGGTTTGCTTTTTGCACGAACTTGCACCGATCTCCCAGCGCGACTCCATTGCCGTTGGCTTTTAATTTCGTCCTTACAGACCCGATAGGCTTGGCGGGTCTCTGTGTTACATGATACCTATTTCACGTTAGTGTGGTACGTAACTACATTTCTTTCAAAACGGCTTGGAGCATGGAGGAACACCAGACCCGCATGCTGTCGGGAATAACCGGGCTCGGCGGGCTCGGTCAGCCCGATTCGGGCGATCCAGACCCGGTGCGCAAGCAGCAGGACATTGGAGACATCCTGCAGCAGATCATGGCCATCACCGACGAGAGCCTGGACGAAGCACAAGCCAGGTACGAGAATAACAAATTGGTGGCAATACGAAAATGTGGGGTTTATTTCCAGAGGACGCCTCGCATTTGACGGCCGTGTTTAATAGCAGGCAGAGGCATTGGTGCATTTTATAAGCTGGGTGATGGAGGTTTTATGGGAGTTGAACATTGCGCGACCGGCCGTCAACAGGACTGAAAGTGGTGATAAAGTTGGGTTTTGGTACTTCTGGCCAATCTGATTTAGGCAGAGTGCGCCCCAAATGATTCTTTTTTTTTTTCCAGGGTGCACTTCATCTTCAAATACCCCCATCCCCTTCCCCTGACTCTCAGATTCACACGAGTTTTATTGCAAATTATACATAAATCATTGCTTTCTGATTGATAAATGCTTTGTTTGGTCTGTGATGGGTCCTGCTTGATCAATACAGCCAACTCAACAGCTTGGTTGTCCAGTTTGAAGTGACCTAATTTAGTAGTAACACATCCTTATGGCCACAACTATCCTTTTCGGAATGGGTCTTGTTTTATGTTAGTACTATTGTCCCCAGCCTCATTATTACCCAGAGTAAAACAGGGCGGCTTTTAGAACGCTTATTTGTTTTATTAGCTAAAACTATCTGGCGTAATTGCTGGAGTTGTCTGGGTAAGAGGTCTGGCAAAAAACAAAACGTATTAACACAAGTGGTATTGCTGCTCCTGCCAAAAATGCACAACTCCTAAAAATATCAGCAGTACTGCACAGTAAACATCCGTCTATCCATCTGTTGCATGAGAGTCGCAGTGTTTTAATGGGGCAATTCAGCTTTTCCCAGCGGGAGCAAACACTCGAAAGCTGCAGACCCAGTCACATAGAGATTTAATCTGGTGTAATGACCATTACTTAACCTCCTGTATGGAGCCTGGTTTAAATCCTCAGCAGGAACACGGTCATGGTGGGTTTGGGGGGGGGGGGCGGAAAAAAAAATCATAACCAGCCAATAGTTTTGTGTGTTTATGTATGGTGGAACGGTTTGATCCCTGTGTAGTGAAACCGCAAATCACAGGCGCCAGCAGATAAATGAACCTCATGAATCTGCTAGCTCATTAGCATAGATAATCAGGGCATCTTAATTAAGTCATTGCCATCATGCAGAGATCAAGCTTTCAGATTGATGTTTGTTTGTAACGCTGCACTATAGACAGGGTGCCATGCCTTGATTGTATTGCTACATGTTGCAATTAAAATTCGTTTTAATTAACACATTGGGGGACGCTTTGGTGTGACCCGAGATGGTGTGATTCACACAAACGCTGTGTGAGCGGTGCTTTTCACTAAGATTTTTTTTTCCCACTTGGTTAGTGCCTCACTTGCTTATTTCACCTCCTGGTGTTGCACCGTCAACACAAACAGTTTTATGTATCAATAGTTTGATGGTATTTTAAAGACGCGCAGAGGTCAACACAGAGACCAGGCTTTATTTAAGAGATTTGGCACACAGTGTGCTCATATTGACCTTGGTCTAATGGATCTTTCGTCCTGTGCTGGGGTGTATGTTCCCTGAATGAACCATGCACCGTTGGTTAGGTTCTTTGATCCGTGTATAGGTGAATCAATAGGACAGTAATCCCAGGCCCTGTCCAATACTGCATACCTCTCTACTAAATGCTGTACCATCCATGCCTATTATTATGATACAGAGTTCTGTCTTATGGATTTGGATGATGGCGCTCTGATTTGGCTACGTAATTGTGCTTGTGCATTTTGATATAACCAGAGTTTTTACTGATGCCTTTTTACCCATTGAAGAATTATGGCTGCCCTGCTATGTGTCGTTAGCTTGTGATTTTTGTTCCCCTTTTTTTCTTTCCACCAAACGGTTGACCACCTGGTTCTCTTAATTAATTCGCTTCTTTCGACCCCCGTCCCCCTCATCCCTCCCTCCCTGGTGTTCATCCTTTTCATTGTGTGCGGCGTGCAATCAATTCTCCTGTAATGTGTGCACAAGAGCAGCTGGTCGCAAAATCGAGTTTCTATTAATGGAATGGAGGGAGGTCGCTGCAGAGATGTCTTAAAACACAAGGATGTTGCTTTCTAAAGATGCTACCTCTTGTATTCGAACATTGCCTTTTATCGCATGCCTCCAGGAGTGGTGAGCATGATATTTCTCAGGATCACAAGATACTGGAACTGACAGTATGTAATGAAGAATATTCCAAATTTGTTAGTTATTACTATGTGAAAAGCTGTGTTACGTTCTACCAACTTTTTTCCTACTCAGGGTAGAGGAGGGGGTTCAGAACTTGACCGTGGATTCACTGGGTGTAGGCATAGAGGCACACCTTCTCGTAAACCTGGTCCAGGGTGCATACTGCCATCCTCAGGTACTAAGCAGCTGGCTCTCACCTAGCCATGGGAACTGCTACTAAAATTGGAGTACTGACAAAGTATTTATAAATATGCCCTAATGTTTGTGAGCAGAGTAATTATCACAGTTATCACAATTTGTACGGATTGAACCTGTTGCATTGTGTGATAGTTGTGGCTTGGGATGTTTGCCTGAACAGGTTTTTTTTTGGTGAACCCAAATATGTGAACTGCGCTCTTATTGTATGCAGTATGCATTTATTTTCCTGCTGCTTTATACGGTAAAGCTAAAATAGTGATACCAAATTTTGCATTTACATTAGACTCTTTATAAGAGGTAACTGAAATATCACTATAGCTTGTTCATGAAAGTATAATGAATCTAATTTCAATAACAATCTGTGGTAACTATGGTTACAGTTTCAGCATTGTGATGTTGGGGAAGCCTCATAGTTGATATGGGTCATAACCCTATTAATGAGTTTTTTTAAAATTTCCTTGCTACTTATGGTAAAGCTGTAAAATGACATGCCTAACTATTAGATCATAACTGACCGATACCTAAACCAAAACTTTGAGCGCACTGACCTGAAACTGAAGGTTTTACTTAAATAAAAAAATTAATTCACTTTGTTTTGAATGGCACACTTTTATTACCAATACCTTACATGAACGGTGATTACAGCTCATGTATGTCTCTGGACATCATGAATTGATTCCACACAGCTGACATTTGTACATCAGCAGCAGAGCTCATCTGCACCAAGAATGAACAGAACAGTGTTTTAAAGTCACTTTTCCTTTTTTACAGTATTACAGTTTATGTATATTTTAATTTTAAAGTGTAATATTTTGTCAGTTTGTTGTTTTTTTTTACACTGATGTATTAACTGTCTTAAGTGGTCAGGGGTAAAGCTTTTAGATTTGTTTTTTGTGTGCACATAATTATACAAAACACAAACTACTTTTGTTCCCTTAGGCTAGGCTTATTTAATCTATTAGTCTATTTCATGTTCCGTTTATAATAAAGCTTTTCTCATGCAAAAAAATCTTCTTTGGTTTGGAAAAGCAAAAGTGCGGTTTGAGCCATATCTTCAGTGTCAGAAACTGCAGTACATCTCTAATAATGAAAATGTTATTTTTAGTACATATAAGGTAGGTTTGGAACTCGTGTGCACTATTTGGAAATATAATGTCTAATTCTGTAACTGGACCAGAATATGTTAACACTTTTATTGGGAACGTAGTTAAGCATAGTCTGGATAAGGGTTTCTGATAAATGCTGTAAATGTCCTACTAAGTCCCTCCTTCAAACCAAACTTGGCCGTTGGCCGTTGACGCCATGAAACTGGCCCATGGCCAAACATGATGTTTAAAAACCAAGCTAACTAACTAACGAGCTTTAGTGATACTGTAACTGACCTTGTCTATGTGGTTGTCAGTAGTCTTTAGTACTCGAAATGTAGTGAAGCTGTTTGCGTTGTTGCATTGGGTTTGTAGTGCTACTTTGTCCTTTGATCTGCAATGTTGAGGATGTGAACTGTTGGAGAGTTGAGACATGAAATGTTTTTTCAGCTAATATTAATGAACAGTTTGCGTGGTTCTGTTCTGATTATTGACAATTTTTGTTCTTTAGTAGACTCTCCTCTTCAGTGAAATGATACTGTTTTACTTGGTATTACATAACAATCCTCTCAATAAAGCCACACCTCAACAATGTTTACCAAAGTGAGCACTTTGTGGGTAGGGCCCCATTTCAGCCCTGGTCTTTGTGTGTGTGTTTACATTATGATGTGCCTGGTATGACATGTATCTGCTAAGGTGCGTGTTTGCTAACTGCATGGAATTAGAGGGAGTAATTTGGAAGTGATTGACACAGGTACTTTCATTATCTCAGTTGATTAGATTAGAGCTACAAACCTCAACTGCTGGTCATACTAATATATTATGTAACATATATTATGTTATATATATTATGTAACATATATTATGTAACACCGTGAGTGTGTATATATATATATATATATATATATATATATATATATATATATATATAAAATCACACACACACACACACACACACACAGTGTAGCCAGTTTGACTAGCAAGCCATGCTCACTACTGAACATGCAAATGCAGCTGACATGGTATCATGTTTCAGTATGGTGTAAAGCTGATAAAATGCACTCTTAAAAAAACTCAGTATAGCTGAAAAATTGGAACTGGGAAAAGTCCTCTCACTGTCCATGCCCAACTAGGGCTGGAATATTTTTGCCTGCTTGCTGATGTTTTTAGGGCAGTGCAAAATGTAAATCCTTTATATCATTTGTAAATGCACTACTCAACTGCTGTAAATTGTGGGCTTTTTAAAAATGGAATATCCCCTATTTTTTTAGCTGTATAGTATTCTTTCTAAAACAATTGAACCTAGTGTTTCAGTGAATAGTGCTCATGAGGATGCACTCTATTAGACCTTTATTGCTTATCTGTTGTAGCACAAGTTGTTAGTCACCCTTTAATCCTTTGTCAGTGCTCACAGGATGCTGGTGGCTGGACTTTTTTGGCTGGTGGATCATTGCAGTCTAGCTGTGACAAAGAAGCACTCCAGCGGCACTGCTATGTCTGATCCACTAGTGTCAGTGCAATACACTAACACCACCACTACATCAGTGTTACAGGAGTGCTAAGAATTATCCAGCAACCAAATCGTACCTTGTCTATGGTGGTTGTGTGGGGGTCCAGGCTAATAGAGAGCAGAGTAAAGGGATTAATGAAGCAGAACAACAAAGTGATTCTCTGTGTTGAGCCTGTATACTATTGCACTTTAAACCAAAAGTTTAACAAAGCGTTTTTCTTTTTTTTAAATTTTTTTTAAAGGAGCTCACCCGATTGGGACTGCACAGCTTGGGACATCCAGACAGTGCCCACTATTGAGTAGCTGTCAGTTGTAAACTAGATCTCTAGAGCAATGTCTCTTCTGCTCTGTTTTGGCTTTTGTGTCTGTGTTCTGCTTATAATGGTTCTTTTGCTACCATTATAATTTCAAGAAAGTGAGTAAATAGTTCTTTTTTTGCTACTTCTGCATTGATTAGACGATCAAAAGCATTGTATCACAGCCCTTATTGAGGATCCAATGCAAATTACTTTGCTTGTAAGGCAGGTCATTAGGATAAAATTTTAGCTTCCTGTATTTGCCGTCAGGCTTCTCACAGCATGGGCAAAATGTTTGTGTGATATTCGTTTTGCCATTCCTGTGGTTTGGAGAGAACCCAAAGAACTTTTGAGTGCTGCTTCTGCCTGACAAATATAAATGCTATATCGTCAAAATTCAAACTACTGTTAAATATCCGTATTTACAAAATACTTGCAGAGTGGTAGCTCACTGTCAGGAATTACTTGCTCCACAGCATCCAAAAACATGAAACGGAGTGTCAGAGTTTGATGATCGAGAAAATGGACCGATTTGAGGGCAATATATTCCGTTTACAAAAATGTGTACTGTGTATATACAAAATATGAACTGCTCACTTAAATGTGATAGATACACACACGTTGTGGTAGTAATTTTGTGCATATTTTAAATATAATAGCATAGTAATATATGTATTTGCTGAATTGATCAAGCACACCTTATAGAAAATTTTGAAAACAGATGTAAATTCTGTCTAGTACTATAATGCCCACCTATTTTAGTTTAGTTACCAAAGAAGTTAACATTTTGTAGCTTACATTTACATTTGTTATTTAGCAGACGCCCTTAGCCAGAGCAACTTACAACTCCTACAGTTTTGCAATACAAGCAATGGTGGGTTAAGGGCCTTGCTCAGGGACCCAACTGTGGCAGCTTGTCAGAGGTGGGATTTGAACCCTGGACCTTATGGTCCATGTTCCAGTACCTTAACCACTAGGCCACCACAGTCCCAGTAGCTCTGTGTTATTGTTCTGTTGCCGAGCCGTATGCAAGACTGTACTCTCACCTAATTGAATTGTCTTAATGAAAGCGAACTGCCATTTGTTATAGCTGTGCATGTGGCTGTATCAGGCCAACTATTGGAATTGGGAGCTAAACCCGAAGTACAGACTTAACTGAAAAGGTTTTACCTGCTGTCCTGTGTAGGTGTGCTGTTTGACAAATGGAAGATTGGCATTTCTGCGCTGACCTTTACCCATGGTCACCCTGCTTCTTAAGTGCTCTCTTGATGAGTTTAATCACCAATGCACGATCTAATGAAAAAATGAGATTCATAACGTGAACGGTAACTACAGATTATTTGTCTAGGATGTGTGGATATTGAGAAATTTTACACAGATGGCATTTTCTTCATTTAAACTGCTGCTTTTAAAACTGCAGGCACCCATGCATGGCTAAAACTAGCAGCAACAAAATTTATTTCATAATGTTTAAAGTGCGCTTTTTTAAATTCAACTTTACAATTTTAATGTGTTCTTTAGATTTTATCGCTTCCTCACATGCCATTGTCATCAAGCACTTGTGTTGGTAAACTCCGAGAATTTCTCTTTTAATCACCAATGCCGCCTTCTTACTCGTAACTCAAGCTAATTTTTGGCTTTGGTTTTGGGATAAGCGGAAAACCTTCGGTTGTTGTTGGTGACTCTCAGCCTAGTTGGTAGTAATTCAAAGTACTGCATATTTAAACATAAAATTATATTCTATTAGGATTCTGTTCCGATAGTCTGACAGTCAGCCCTCAACGTTTAATTTTTGCGAATTTGCAGACCATACATGTAGAAAAGAAACTGTAAGGAAAGCAGTTGTTATACATAAAATGTATGTATTATCTCTAATGTGTAATTAATATAATTTATAGCTTAAATATAATGCATTAAGGGATAATGTTTAGGTTACCTAGAGCTGCATGCTTTCTTTATTCAAGGGGTTCTTGCACCCCAACCCAAATGAATACAGAGGGCCAGCTGTATATTATTACAGTCTTAAATCAGCTCGAGTCATCAGTGAGATGCATGCAGTGGTAAGCAAGAGAGAGAACTGCCAGCTCCTGCTCAGTCAATGTTAGCCAGACAGAAAATGGGCAAATGTTGAAACTTCTCTGTATGCTCTTCTCAAATGTCCCATTTTGTTCAGTAAATATTTTATTGTAAAAAAGAAAAAATTTAAAACTATTCTTACAAGAGTTTACACAGAATAGTGCCTGGGGTTAGCTTTTTTTTTTTTTTACTACCAAAATGCATTCTGATCATCCCTCGGTTTTAATCATGAGCACAGAAACTGTAAGTAGCTTTACAAATCTAAGAATCAAACGAGTGTGTAATTAAATAAAGCTTTAAATTGGCTGCAGTATGTGTGACGTACAGCTGGAGGTCATATTTGTTTGCAGTTCTTATGCTTTCTGTCAAGATTAGCTGAGCATGTTAATTTATATAGAGCTCTGTCTCATACGCTAACCACTAATTATGGTTAATTACATTATCTATCAGGCCACATTAATGCAGTACAGTTCTTTTTGTCTTGCAGTTCTTCATTCTGACACGCTGTCGTCTCCATACCTAGCAATATGCACTTTTATGTCTTATCAGTGACTGTTGCGTGCTGGAGTGAATTTTAATGAGAACCCCAGAGGAAGACAGTCCAAATCTTATACACTTGGTTGAAACTAAACTCTGCGCAAGAATGTATCTGGTGCAGGTTGGTCTTTAAACCTGTCCTGGTTTGCATAGCTCTTTATCTGTCCCACCTTTTTCAACTCTTGTTGTAAACTAGCTTTTAAACACACCACTGATCTTAAGTTCTCGTGGTTTTTTAATGTTTTATTAAAAAAAATATTTAAAAAAAAATAAACAAACAGTTTGTTTGAAGTTCAGTCTGGAGCTGCTTATATTGCACGCGGGGCATTTTAGGCATGATTATATGACCCACATTTGGCCTGTCAGTGCTTTACTCTTAGGTGTGTTAAAGTGAAGTACTTAACATGCCTCACAAACACACTCACAAAAGAAGCATCTAATTCAGCATCTGCTATAAGGGAAAGAAATGCTTTATACAAGTCACAACCTTTAGTCAAAGGCTGCTGACGCATCAAGAAATAAAAATAAGAACCTTTTCAACTGTTTATAAATGAGCCCCATCATGGAGTGCAGGGGATAAAGTAGGTAGAATAATAGAAGCGCTATGTCTTTGCATCACCATATTCATCATTATAAATAATGGCAATTATAACAAGGTATATACTTTGACCTTTCTAAAGAAATAGACCATCTAACACTGACTAGTGTCTAGATTGTGGCTTTTTTTAAATTAATGATTTAGGCAACTGTGAGAATTCTTTCCATGCGTTTCTCTTCTATTAAAAGGAGTACAATTTTCTCTCTGGGGTGATTAAGGTACTGTAAGGGAGAATTTGGATGAAAGCAGCTATGCACACACTGAACACATGCTTCGTAGATTTTATACTTATTCCACTCTGTGCAATTTGGAACATGCAGCACAGAAAACAGAAAGAATAAATATTTTATTGCCGATGCATCCCATGATCAGTGATTATAGGTTGCTTCTGTAATGTCACCATACAGCCAGCATACCCTAAACCTGCTGCTGCTTAAAATGAACCTGTCTGCGCTGACTTGCACAGGTCAGTGAAGGAAGTAGTTAAATTTTTTACATCCATTTGACTGCCATTTCTGCTGTCTCCGTTTCCAGTATTCCCACGTCCAAATACCCTTAACCAGTCCTGTGCCACTGGTCTGCCCACTCGCATATCCAGTGTTTCCTTAAGTTTGAAGTGTTTTTTTGTATTAAATTTGTTTTTGTCTTTTGGTGTAAAACTGAACATAATGTTTTCTTTAACATTTTTAGGGGCCGTGATTTGGTGCACCTCCAGATGCTGTGTCAATATTTACATAAATGTCTACATAAATTAAAATGCTATCAAACCCTCATAATTCTGAGTCCTATCTCGCATTTCACAAATGCATGAAAATGACCTTAGCTGTGCTGTACAGTTGCAGGTCTGACGACTGGCCCAGCAGAGGCTGTTTAATTAGTTAGTGCTGCTTTTTGATCCTTGTCAGTGATACTGCTGGCTTATTCTAGGAAATATACCTCAACAAATCAGAGACAGCCAGCACATTAAAATGCTGGCTAACTAATTAAAATGAAGGCTAACTAATGACTGGCCTTTACATTCAGATTTATCAGCAGAGCAGAGCCAGCTGGAAAATACGTTTTTTATTAATCATGCCAGTTAGTCAGTTTTTGTATACTTATTGTGAAGTAATTTGACTTGGCCTCTTCGTTGGAGATGTTTGTGAACTGCAGGTTTCATATAAAAATGTCTTGCTCTGTTTCAGTGACCCAATGTAGGTTGCGGTTGTTTTAGTTTTGTGTTAGGTTCTCTGTTCTTCATAAAATAATTGTGCACTTGCAGCACAACTGTTGGAATTTAAATGAATTGCTGTGTAATACAGCATAGCTCATACGACAAATGACCAGTACATGTGGGTAAGACTCCCTGACTCTCATGCTCAAAGCATTTTTAATCTTGTGACACTCAAGCGTGCAGGGATTCCTGGTAAACATGAACATTATAACCACTGTTTATAAATATTTTTTTCTCTTAGTTAAAGACCGAACTGAAATCTAGAATCTTTTTAATTTTTTTTATTGACCATTGTGCTTTGCCAGTCAATGGCAATTGTGTTATGGTTTTGCTTTTTTGCCTTCTTCGTCTGAAAGAAACGGAAACAACAACTGATGACACATCTTTTGTCTTTTTTGGTTCTTCATCTGATGCCTAGTACAGAGGATTAAAAAAATATTGATGACCTTTTTAAAAACATTTTGCCGTCTCCAGAAAGCATTTATCCAGCTTTGAGCTAATGCTCGCCGTTCCACTCTGGAGTATATTAGTTGGGTTATTATTGGAGAGGTGGAAGGCAGTGCCAGCACTTGTGCTCTCCGCTGGCTGCCCTCAACCTTTCCCCTGTGCCGTGTGTCCAGATGCTGGCCAGAGGAGGGACCAAGTGACCCCACACAGGCAGGGGGAGCTGGGGGGAGCACGGCGGGTGGGGAATGCACCCTGCCGCTCGACTTCCAGCACAGGTCAGTACAGGACTGCATGATCGCCCCTCCCCCTTCTCTCCCGATCATTCCTCCCTCTCACTCGTTCCCTCAGCCGAGGAAGAAAAGCAAGATCTATACATGTACTGTAATGCAGTCTCTCAGACTGACACACTTTAGATTAGACAAAAGTTCAGGTTTTTGTGGTCTCCCCCTCTCATGTTGTCATTATGCTGCCCAGTTATATATATATATATATAGATTTGCTTTCTGTCACTCCCTGTTTTTGTTTTAGCGTCATTCTTCATAATCATTCATCTGCAGTGTTTCAGCTCTTCATGCATCAATATTAACTGTACTTTATTTTACCGATATGTTGCTCTTGTACCTGGCATGTGACAGATTCGCCTTGAGATACGAGTTAATAATCACTTGAATAATGGCTTGAGACTAGAAGAAAGTCTTTTTCATTCCATCTGAACGATACTTGTCTGTTTCATCGTGTTCTCTTTGTATGACATACCGGTTAAATCAATCCACTAGCAGGAGTAATAATGCATATTCGGTGTGCATGCGGTTTCTTTGTTTTGATCACAAAATGGGTGCAATTTCACTGGAATTCTTTAATTAGTTGGGTTATTTCTGGCAGCATGCAACGTACCGCAAGCCACAGGCTAATCTAAGGGTAATGCATTAAAGGTTATTCATATGCCTCTGTCCAGGAAGATCTGGGGGTAATGTCCACACAATTTAGGACACTTTGAGAATAATTGCTTTACTGTTGTATGTCTGGTTTTGGTCTATTAGATAAAGGATGAATAAATAACATTGAGCAGTTGTGGTATCATTTAATTTAGTCTGAGTAATTTACTAAATTATATGGATCAAAGCAAATGTCTTATGTGGAAACTGTATATGAAACAACTGGCAGTTAAGTCATTTATTTTGTTAACGATTCCTTTACTGGAATTTTGTTTCATATGTATCAGGGAATATGAAGAACCTAGTGTAGGTAACAGTCGCATTTTAAAGCAACGTTTGAGTCATACATTGCCAAACATTAAAGAAATGACTTCATGCTGAAGGTTTCAGCTGGTTAAATGTGTGCTGGGTAAGCTCTGGATTTATTAGTGCTTGTGGTAAATTGCTCATGACGTTTAAACTCTGTCTGCAACTTAAGTCATTACAAGTTTGGTTTGCTGCGGTAGGAAGAGTATGGCATAGAAGTCGTGTATAAAGTATATTGATGAAAACCCCACAAAGATGGAGCTTTTATAATGGTGCTTTGAGGCCAGTCCACACTCGAGGTGTAAAGAGGATGTGAGAAGAATGCTGGAGGGGAGATGCTGCTTCAACAGCTTTCCTCTTCAGACAAATTAGGACTACGCTTCATTTAACAACTCATTTAGCTGTAGAGAGGCACGAAGGACCACTACTGCACCCTCAATATCTCGGTTATAGACGCTGAGGTTGGTTAAAAGCTCTTTGGCTTGTCACATTTATATCAATAATGTGCAGAAACCCATTGTGCTCATGTGATTCATACAAGGTTTCAGAATAGATCATGTTTAGACCTGAGTGGTGGTTAGATTAATTCCCTTTGTTGTTTTTCTTAACTATGAACTTGTACATTAGCCTCCAATTGGTGTATATGCAGTGCCATTAAAACTTGGTTAAACTACATGTGCAGTCTAGATAATGTGTGTTTTATTTTTGGTATTGTCATATATTGTGAAGCACCAAGTCTATTGCCACTTTAGAGGTACAGAACTTTAGATGGTTTTTGGGTGAATTTTTAGACGGGACAAAGTTGTACTCACTTTCTCTCTTTCTGTATCTCTCACTCGCTCTCTGTAGGAAACATGCGCTGAACTGTCACAGAATGAAGCCTGCTCTCTTCAGTGTGCTGTGTGAGATCAAAGAAAAGACGGGTAAGTCATTCGGTTCTTTGAACTTTACTAAGGTTGCATGAGTTTCATGAAGCTGTAACTCTGCTCTGTCTCAATTCTTTTTCTTTGCTTCTCTCTTTGCTACTTTCCTTCTTTCTGTCTTTGAACTCAGATTGATTGGTTTATATCCTAATGTGGCAGAGCTTTCTGGCCTTTTCCCTCACCCCCACATGTTGTCAGTGTCATGGAAAATGTCTATGGAAGGGTTTGAATGTTCAGGGCCATTATTTCTTCTCAGTGAATTAGTTTCTGGCTAGATTATTAGTGTTGTTTCTTTTGGGGGGGGGTACTTTGTACCCCATGAAAGTTGGATACACATTTGTCTCCTGTTTTATACCCACCTCAGCAGAACCCTGATTATCGGAGTCTCTTCCTGGTGCACATCTCCACAATGTTACGTGCAGATGTCACATTGTGTTTGGGGGAGCGTTTGATTGCTGCTACTTGCTGTAGGTCTTGTAAGCACTCAAATCAAAGTCGGAGGCAGTGTTAACTTGAAAGTAAATTCTTTACTAGACTCTGTGCTGTTTAATTGGACTGGATGTTAAGAGAGCTCTCTTGTTTATTCTCTCATCACGTGGAGAAGAAATCTAAATAAAGTCTAGATACAGCTGGCTTATTTCAAGGGTTGACATGTAAAACCATTACTTAATATATCAATATGTGTATTGTATACTATTTTACTTTTTTCCCCTGTTTGTTACATTGTTCCCCTATTTGTTACAATGTCCCCTACATTTTGTCTGTCAGTTAAGTTATTTTCAGTTAGTCATTTCATAAACACTTCTATCAACTATCCAGTGCAGTTCTTTTAGTACAAACTAACAGTCTTACAATTTAGATTTCTTGCAGTTGAAGCTTGTTCAAGTGCCAAACTGTGACAGCACTCTGGCTTGAACCTTGGACCACCTGCTCTGCAGTTTAGTACCTTCAGCCACTGGTCCACCAGTCTCTAAATTGGCATATTGTCTTCTGTAGTTACTTCACAATTAACATGAAGGCATTAAGCAGTTCACTGGTCAGATTGCTCTCAGGATAATAAATTAGCCACTCTCAGTACCTGATAGTTGACATCAATAAAGATAATCCTTATCGAGTAAGCACATTTATCCATTTCAGATAAATACGCATGGTGTTCTCCTGTAGCACAGTTTCAGGAGCTAGTACCCCGTGGACTTGTTTTTGTTAGCTCATTTGTTGGCTAATTAATGAGTTTTGTTTCTAATGAGTTTTAATTAAGCTTTGGTTTGTTCAAACCGAACTAATTCCTTTGGCCTCTGTACAGCCCTGGTAATATGCTTTGCATTATGCAGATGTCAGTTATGAGGAATTACCAATGTAGCTAATGATGGCCAACAACTTAGATTCTGAAACACGGTACATATGAAATGACTTGTCTAAATCCGTTTTACAACACACTAATAGAATGGAGTAACATTTAATGGCATGTTTAGTGTGCACAAACCTAATAATTGGATTTCTTTCGTAAGTTGTATAGATATGTTTTGTGCTTTGGATAATGATTCCAAGATGCCTAAATAATTGGTTCTTGGCTAATAGTGAGTACTGAACTGCTATCAGTCCAAATTCCATTATTGTACGTTGTACGTTTACCTAGTAAAGACATTATCAAACTGAGCAGGAATTATAATTGATATGTTATCGTTTAATAACGAATAATCAATTTCAAAAGTATCCAAATCTAATTTATACTAATAGATACTAACTTTCTTTGCTTACTTAAAATTTTTAATATTGCAAGTTCTGGCACAGAGCTTTGATTTTGACTTATTTTGATCATTTATTATTATCATTATACATTAATTATTATATTGCTCATATAATTAAATATGAACTTTGATCTGTTAAGAAATCAAAGTTTTAATAATTTTTGCATTAATAACACTTCATGTAGTAAGGGGTTTATTGGTGTCAATTTTATCAAGAGAATATTGTCCTAGGAGTCATTGACTTTAAAGTGGGCTGGTCATGAAATCATATGTCTCAAGGTTAAATATAGCAAAATTTTAGCCAGTTTAGATGATGCTCTGCGTGATCATTTCGAGCTTTAGCTGTTTGATAATTTGTAGCCTGGCTCATCATTACTACACTGAGCAATTCTATGTTCAGTATACTTTTAAAAAAATATATATCCTTTCTGCTCTCTTTCTCATGAGGGTCCACTCCAGTCTTCCACTGGGGATGTGCCCATCTCAAATTACGGAATAAAAAGGTTGAGTAGTCTTCAGTTTGTGGTGAGCTGTGAATAAACTGGGCTATGCTTCCCCTTAATTGGATGCAAAAAAGCGGGTCGACTAGAGGAAAGGGGGGCTCTTGGGGCTCTCCCTGTCTCCATAGCAACCCGCTGTCTTATTTACCTAATGTCATTCACTTTGATTTTCACATCGAGTCTGCCAGCTGAGAGCGGACCTCGGAGAGAAAAGACTCGGATCATACAGGTCTAGATCGCACAGGTCTGGGGGGCACAGAAAAGTTCTTGACATCACCGGCGTTTTAATTAATGATGAAAAAAAAAAAACCACGCAGCATTTTATGCCATGCTGATGCATTATGCTTGTATTTGTGGGTTGACAGTCTGTAGCATGCCCCACACATCAGTATTGCTCAGTGACTCCTCAAGGCCTATGTCTGCTCTGTGTAATGCTAGTACTCCCAATACTGGATTTAGAGCAGCGCTCTAAAATAGGGAATGAAATAAGACACACTCCTTTACTTATTGCTAATACATTTATAACTGCATTCACCAGCCTGCTCTCTCTCTCTCTTTGATCGGTTTTCTCCTTTCCTTTATTTCTCTCTCTCTCTCTCTCTCTCTCTCTCTCTCTCGAGCAGTGGGGATAAAAGCAGCCCATGCTTGGGTCTGCCCTGCTGCTTCGCTCTTGTCCTCTCCTCCTCCCTCTCTCTGCATCGCTCTCTTTCTTGAAAGAGGAGACTTGCTCTGAACTCGGGGCTTTGATATGATAATGGAGGGGGTGAAGGGAGGACTATGGTTAGAGTGGGGGATGGTTGCTGAATTCCTCTGAGCCATGCAGTTCTTTTCATTGTTAAGGAAATCTTGTGCTTGAATGTGCATGACCTTCATGTGTGTGATTTAAGATTTGTTAATTAATCTGCTTTAAAACAGGAGATGCAAAAGCGTGCTCTTGTAATTCTTCCTTTTTTTTTGTCAGCGTATTTCATTGTGATTCATTCCACATGCACACCTTTGTATTAGGTCTGAATTACTGCTCGCTTGCTCTCTTTTTGTCATATTGTTGTACATAGATTGAGTCATTTTTGATCGCGTTATCATTCTCCTCCGTGCCGCGGCCAGAAATTCATTTCGAGGGCCGGGTTATCGCTGCAACCACAGGCTGTCCATTCATTACCAGTATTTGCTCTGCGGCTGATAAAAAATTGAAATGATTAGTTATCAGAGTCATGTTTGCAAGGTCGACTTTTTACAGCACGCAGGCAAATGAGGGTGGACAGATCAGCTCGTCAGCATGCACAGATGACACATAACCCAAGGTGGATTCGCATCCCATGACTTGTATATTAAGATCAAATCTTGTTTAGACTTGCCTGACCTGGTCTTAATTAGGCTGCAAGAACCCTGAAGAGAACACCCTGTTTCACTTTTTGTCCAGCCAGATCATTCTCCACTACACCTTTTCCTCATTTCTCCACTTCTGTGCCGAGTGAGAAGTTGCAAATTTTATGGTGGTAAAAGCTTATAAAGTTGTATTTCTGCTTCTGTTACGAGAGCAAGGTGCCAGGAACTCCTGAAGTCATTCCAGTGTGATTTGGGTGAAGACATGCGATTAGAATTGAATCCTGTGTGCATTCTTTTTATTCAGTGCTACTTTTGAATGAAAAAAAGTGCTGAGCCAGCTTGTGCATATTGTTGAAAAAAGTTTGCTGGATGTCATAGGAATTGAGTTTAAAAAGTGGTCCATAATACAATCGTCTTGTACAAAATGTTGTTTACATCTCATTTACTGTGAAGTGTGTACCCTCTATAAATCCTTGGCAGACAATCTGTGAAGTTTACTCGTAGAACCAGAATTTTAATGTTTTCTTAGAGAGGATGCATTCTAAATCAATTCAGTCTTTTACTAGTATCCACACACGATGCACTAAATTACTTAATAAAATTATTTGATTGAGATACCTTGGCTAGTACTGCTTCTGATCACTGAAACCTGAGAAATTTGACTTAAGATTAATACTTGAGGTTTGCCTCTTAACTCCAGTGAGTATGTATAGGGTTTCCACTTCCTGAAAATGGGGTGCTATTTCTCCAAATGGATTAGCCTATATAGCATTTATCAATGATATACCTTTTGTTAGTCTTTTACGCCTTAGTTTCTTACACTTAACACTTTCTCTAGTTTGTTTCAGTACAAAACATATTTACAATCAGACCTCTTCTTCTGTGTCCATTATGGGGGGGTGGAGAAGTAAATTATTTACTAGTTTTCATGTGAATACTCTTCAACCCATCACCTGGTGTGAGCCAGAGGTTCACTGGGTACACTCAAAGCACTGTTCATGTGAGCTCCATTACTAAAAGCCCATAATGGTGTATCAGATGTGTCTGCAATACTAGACAAAACAATGTGCGGACTCCCTATTGGGCACTTCCAGAGTGAATATTGTAGTACTTTATTAACCCCTAATATTGTTGAGATTGCTTATGCGTTCCTTTTGTTCGGGGTCCCAGAGACCTCAATGTTGTGAGTGTATGAATATAATTTTGGCACTAACCTACTTGTACTATACAAGTTTTATTTATTCAACATAATTAAACCCTGTAGATAAAAAAAAAACCCTAATACAATTTTGTGCACAAAGAAAAGCTATGTTCTTGTGGACAAAACACGTGCTGACCATGTTCGTCCTTTTATAAACAGTTTTACCCATCTATGTGAAATTTCTCAAAGCTCAAATCATCTCCACCTGCTTTTTTGAACACGACCATGAATGTTCTCCACATTTACCAGATTTCACTTCAATAGAGTACCTTTGGGATGTGGTGGAACTGTGAGATTCACATTATGGCTGTGAAGCTGAAAAACGGCAGAAGCTGTTGGGGGCAAAGCCATGCGCTTTGTTTGTGGGCAGAGGTTAAGCCTTTGTTTCCTAAGCTTTGTTTGTTTACTCTTTCTCTTTTGTCTCCACTGTCTTGCACAGGCTTTTTTCAACATTTTTTGGTCTAACCTTTTCTCCTAAATAATTGGCATGAAAAGTTTCCATATAAAGACAGAAGTCTGACATCCTTGGTCTGACTTTAAATAATTAGATGTCAGATTACTTGAATCTTTTTTCAGATAAATTAAAAGTGTATTAGTGTGTAGTTGCAATAAATCATCTCCAGATTTCCAGCAGAGTTCTGCATGAGCTGGTTGTCAAAGTACTAGCGCTGTATCTTGCTCAGCTTCCACTCCTCAGTCAACCACAGGCCTAATTAAGGCTTTTTAATTATTATTCGTTCTTGAGAGAGTTTAATTTGAACCCTCCTGTTAAATTTTATGAGCTGTTGGAAACCGGAGTCTCCTATTTTATGATGCCAAGTCTGCAAGCTCAGTGAGCTGAAAAGTGAGAGCAATACTGAAAAAGATGGCAGCAAAGGTAGACTGATGCAAGGGAGATGTCAGCAAAGTATGACAGACACCGAGATAAGTGCAAAGGTGGACACACAGAGATGACAGCAAAGGTGGCAGAAATGTACAGATAATTCAGTGCCACTTATATACGACCGAAAGCTCCTAGATTTCTGCCTCACTTTAGTTTACAGATGTTTTTCCTGTTTCACTCTGGTTTACATTGGATGGTTAGTAATCGGTTATTTCTGGATTAGGTTATCTTTAGTTTGGTCTTTTGTGACATTTTTTCATGCTATGACTTAACATTTGAACTGAGGTTTTGCCTATCTTTAAAATTTCTGTGTGCATATTTATTGGGCAACTACAGTGCTCACAAAAATTAGTAATTAATAAAGCAAATTACTTTCCCCAATGTCTTAAGTATTTTAGTGTGCAGACTTGTGCAACTAAATGAGAAGGTTTTTTTTCGTCACACTTGTGTTAAAAAGAGAATAATAATAAGCAAACAAATTTCTGCCACACACAGTGACCAGCAGTAAGCACAGCCTCCTAGACACTGTTCAGAGATGTGTACTGTTGTCATTCACTATAAATCGTCTGTTTAAGAAGGACCCACAAGTTCTCAGTAGGATTTGTTCAGGTGAGGCAGGAGGACATGTCATTATTCTTTCATCTTTTAAGGCCTTTTCTGGCTGCTCCCTCAGTTGGAGTACTTCGATGCATGTGATGGAGCTTTGCCCTGCATGAAAATCGTGGTCTTTTTAAAAGGTGCAGACTTTTTCCTGTACCGCTGTTTAAAGAAAGTGTTTTCTAAAAACTGGCAGTAGGTTTGGGAGTTGAATCCAGCTAGCTCATGTTTAATACCACCCCAGAGCGGTACCCAACCTCCAACTTGCTGGTATCTGAGTCGGTGGAGCTCTGTGCCTGTTACTGATCCAGCCACAGGCCCATCCATCTGGCCCGTCAAGTCACTCATCTTCTCAATTCATGAAACCTCAGCATTTCTCACCTTGGTCATGTGTCCGTGTGTATGTATATGTGTCCGTGTGTATGTATATGTGTCCGTGTCCGTGTCCGTGTCCGTGTCCGTGTCCGTGTCCGTGTCCGTGTCCGTGTCCGTGTGTGTGTACACACACATCATCAAAAGATTCAGAGAATCTGGAACAATCGCTGTTCGCAAGGGTCAAGGCCGTAAAACTCTACTGGATGCCCGTGATCTCCGGGCCCTTAAACGTCACTGCACCTCAAACTGGAATGCCATTGTCAAGGAAATAACAGAATGGGCTCAGGAATACTTCCAAAAAGCATTGTCACTGAACACAATCCACCGTTGCCAGCTGAAACTCTACAGTGCAAAGAGGAAGCCATTTCTAAGCAAGCTCTACAAGCTCAGATGTTTGCACTGGGCCAGGGGTCATTTAAAATGGAGTGTGGCAAAATGGAAGACTGTTCTGTGATCAGATGAGTCACGATTTGAAGTTCTTTATGGAACACTGAGACGCCATGTCATCCGGACCAGAGAGGACAAGGATAA
>JAVSBV010000086.1:6630541-6666324 GCA_033117975.1 Parotocinclus spilosoma | reverse complement strand
AGGTTCTAGAACAACATATGCTCCCATCTAGATGTCATCTCTTTCAGGGAAGACCCTGCATTTTTCAACAAGATAATACCAGACCACATTCTGCAGCAATCACAAGATCATGGCTACGTAGGAGAAGGATCCAGGTACTGAAATGGCCAGCATGCAGTCCAGATCTTTCACTTATCGAGAACATTTGTTGCATCATAAAGAGGAAGGTGCAACAAAGAAGGCCAAGACGATTGGACATGAATTCCTATTTATAAACTTGAGAAACTGTTCTCCTCTGTCCCCAGACGTCTGAGTGTTGTAAGAAGGGTGGATGCCCCACAGTGGTAAAAATGGCCCTGTCTCAACTTTTGTGGGATTTGTTGACGCCATGAAATTTTAAAACCTGTTTTTCCCTTAAAATTATACATTTTGGAATCATGTGCGTGCGTGCGTGCGTGCGTGCATGCGAGCGATTACTCCTGGTACACTCGTTTCCTCCCACATTCAAAAGGCATAGGGTAAGCTACGGTAATGGGTTGCTCTAAATTGGTCCAGTATTAATGTCTGACGTATCTGGGTAGCTTTGCTTCTGTGGGATTTTATGTTAAATAAAAAACTATTACATGAAAAAGCATGGCCAGAAACAGTAGAATCATATATTTGGGCCTGAGGTCAACTCTTCTATATTTATTATCTACTGCTGATAACTCAGTCTATGAAACTTATAGGTATCTAAAACTCTACAATGTGGTTTTTGATTAATTTACCCAGTGTTCCTAACAACCTCTGCTGTATCTATACCTATATATGGGCAACATTAGCATGCAGGCCGGAACTATTTAGTTCGTGAAGTGAGCGAGCGGATGTGCAAGATCAAGAATTTCTTCCTTGTTTGGTACAATTGGGTAGAAAAGCCACTGTAGTACAATTCACCAATGCTCAGTGCTGGTCATGAGACGAATGTCTCACACAACACAGAGCATCACCCCCTGCCAAGTATGATACTGTGTAGTTTCATGATGCTAACTCCTGGGCACCTGCAATTAGCCAGATCTGAACTTTGAATGAAGAAGGTCATCTGCTGGCACTAGGTTATACTGTGCAGAGATTGTGGCACTCTTTAATGTTCTTCTAAGAAACCCTTTATCCAAGATTTAATGCGGATGTAAATTTGAAGTGCAGTACCAACCTAAATATTATTTCTTTGGTGATCATTTTGACACTGGCTGCTGTGAAACCTTTTCATAACTGTGTGTGTGTAAGGGATAGAGACAGCAGCAAAGGTAGACTGACATGAAGATCTGGTAGCACAGGTGGAGAAGCATAGATAGAAAATCTAGACACGGCAGCAAAGGTTACGGCACACAAACAGATGGCAGTAAAGATGGAGAGGTGAAGACAGGCGACAGCAGAGGTGGGAAGGCTTGGGCAGAAATGGCAGCTTGGTTGGGGGTACAAAGATTGCAACAACAAAGGTGGAGAGAGACACTGACAGACACTGCAGCAAAGCTGTAGAGACACTCGGGGAGATGGAAGCAAACGAAAAGACATGGGGATAGCGGCAGCTACGGTGAGAAAATGTGCTACTTGTATAACCAAATAGAACTGTATAAAGAAAGCGAGTGTGTCATATTCTTTATCCAGTTATGCCTGATTTTATTGTTGAACTACAGGAGAATGGTGATAAACTCAGCCAACCAGGCAGATAGTCAGACTAAACATGTACACAATCCTCTCTGGGTCTGCCTAACACAGTCTGCTTAGTGCCACAGTGCACACTGAATTTTTTTCCCATCTGTTTTTGCCTCCCATGCGCGCACTGCAGCTCGATATTCCCTCAAACCAGCCATATGACAGTGATCTGACTTGGTCTGTATCTCATTCCCCTTGCGTTCTTGTTTCTTGTGTGGCGCTCCATCACTCGATCTGGTTTTCTCTCCTCCATTCCCCTCTGAAGACCGGCAAGAATGAAAAAGATCACGCAAATGGAGGGGGGTGTGAAAGACAGAGAGTGATAGAGAGAGATTGATGAGGCGGTGAGAGCAGCAGTAATTACTGTGTCCATTGCCTATACCGGATTGGCAGACGGCTAATATCACCCAGACCCCTGCCTCTGACAAACACCACCCCCCTTCACGCAGTGCTCTTCAGCCTGCTGCTGATGTGTGGGCTCTGTGGCTTCTATCTCATTACTCTATTCCTTTAGGAACGGACCGTCTGACGTCCTCGTCGAGAAAAGGACGGACAAAGACAACCTGGGACTGAAAGTGTTTTGGTCACGTGTTACGTCTTGCTGCGATAGGCCTGCAACACTGAAAGTTTAATTATGGTTGCCAGACAGTGTATAGATTATGATTTAAAGGGTATTTCATTGTTCTTTTTTTAATTATACATGTCCCAAAAAAAGCCGCTAAGGAGGAGGAAACCTTAAGATAATCAGACCTCAGCATGAAGCCCTCTTTCATCTAACTGATACTATATAGGGATATAACCAACTTCAGGTATCCTTTATCTGGCTAGGTTTTGGTAAGAGTGCTTTTAAGAAGCCTAGTTCTTTCTGGTGTCGGCATATGCTTACAATGTACTAAATATGATCATAGTCAGATTTCTGCAGTTGTCTGAGTTAAGTGATCATATATACAACATACTCTAATCTAGAAATCAGATTAGGAAATCTGGTAAAGAGATCCTGATTTTTAGACCATATATACCCATACTTGGATTCCATGGGTTTTCTTCGTATTTGCTCTGTTAAGTTTACGTGCATGCACAGACTGTCTGCTAATTCTTAGACACCACTAGTTATGAGATTTGTTTCCATAGACACGGTTGGTTATTTAAAACACAATGTGTACGGCAGAAAATGTATTTGATTATTTAATCTGAAAATTAAGATTAAATCACATCTTTTTGAGATCATTGGCTTTCCCGTTATCCGATTACTGAAGTTCATGTATACTCGTTGACCAGATTTCTTGATTAAAATTGGATTTTCTGCAGTTATTGGATTACTAAGTGCATGTAAACATACTCCGTGTGCTGTAGGTAGACACAGAGTCACTGATCCCTTCATGAATAGGGTGTAGGCTCTTATAGGCCTCAATAAGATATATATTTTTTAAAAGCTGTCAGACATGCAAGATGTAAAAACACTTTTTAAATTCTTCATAAAGACATAAGCGAATATGTTCTTGCAAGCCTAAACCAAGCTCATTGCCATTTGAGTGCTGCTTTTGGTAATGATATCAGATTAACTTCTATATGTGATGTCTTCATTTTCCACATGGGTAATCATTGGGGAGTGGGGTGGTGCAAACATTTCAATCATAATTTTAATTATTTCAAGCAATTAATGCATGCCCCATAGAAGTAAATTACAGGAAACAGGCCACCCCTACCAAAGTGACTCGGTAGCCTGTATCCGTAGGTTTCCTCATCTCCAGCTGACAACCAGTGGAAGAACCCATCATCTCTTTAATTATAAGATATGTAAATGTGGCCTCTTATTATTTTAGCCAGCATGGTTATGCCGAGGCATTGGTACATCTGAAATCAGCTCATATTCTACACTAATGAAGTATTAATTACGGCTGATGGGAACTTTTCACCCCATGGTGAGCCCGGTGCAATTTGCTGTAATAGCTATGGAGATTGGCCAAGCTATTTTGGGACTGAGGGGATGGTTAGTGTTTTTGGGTCATTAAGGTCCATACACACACTGGGGATTTTATTTAGATTTTGTGATACTGCAGATCAAGACAGTATTGTGAGGATAGCAATCAATACTGATGTAAGAACCGAGGCGTGTGTGGGGTTTCATAGTCCAGTACCTGCTATGCCAACGCAATCCTGTTCACACTGCAGGTAAAAGTGGCACAACTCTTTCTTATTCGGCCCACATTGTAGTACTAAACTTAATACAGATCCAATGTAGGACACCAGAGCAAATCTCATTGGTGTAGCTAGCTGTACTCTGGTGTGAGACCATAACAAGCAGCTTCACGAAACCGATTGTCAGGCAATGAACACACAGGACACCATCAAAGACTTGATCACCATTCAAAGTAACACGAACATAACTATTATGGCGAGGCAACTGCGTGAACTGCTGTGCCATTGTGCCACCCAGAATATAACGCACCCCTTGAAAATGGGGATGATTCAGTTATGTTTGAGCAAAGTTTCCAAATGTTTCCAAATCTTTTTGGAAAAAAAAAAAAACCTTTGAGAACCCTGTTCAAAAAAGGTTTTCTAAATGAAATGAAGCCAATCATTGTAGGAAACAATTTAAATATAGCATTTTTGCACATTATAACACTTCTTATTGGGGATCATCTTAAACATGAAATTTGGCATGTTTACAGCTATTTGGTTTTTGTATGATATCCAATATAATTTACCCATGGACCTTTTGAAGAGGCAGCCAGTCATTGTTGGGGTTGTGTTGTTGTTGTTGTTCTTTGTTGGTAATGATCTTTGGATGACCACTACGTCGACCATAGCAACAGTGCTGTGTGAAATTGGTGGTCTTTCTGGGTGTCGGTTGTTGAAGTCTGTTTCTATGATACGGCAGCCACATTCAACAGACATCAGAATCCTCTTCATTCCATCTTCAGTTACATGTGGCTAATAGCAAAAGTTTTGAACTTTGTTAACTTTTAAACCACAAGACACTTCAATTCTGATTGGCAATTGATTTCTAAGCCAATTGTGGTTCTCTTTGATATGCTTCCTGACCACCTTCCCATTGAAGGAAAACTTGCCCTTGATCCAGGATGGCAGCTTTCAAGATGGTGACCATGCTCTGGACATGGCTTTAAAAGATAGACCCTCTTAACCATGACTTGATGGGGTAATTGGATGCAATTTCCATTTTTGTTTCTGAAATAAAAAGGTGTGCTTGTATTTGGTTTGCTCATGACCGATTATCAAGGCTTAACTAATCCTTGAATAAACAGTATGAAATGTTTGATGTTTCAGTATTCCTGACCCTGGGGTTCATTTGTTGGTACTATGGGTGGGCAATATCGTAAATAATTTTGCTACAATATTATCAATTAATATTATTTTTCAACAAAATGCATGAGATTCTTAACTATTTGAATTAGAAAAACTATTCTTAATGTTGTATATTATATATAATAAACCACTTGCTAAGGCTCGCAGAGCTCAAACTAAAAATCAGTTGAAAAGTCTTATGAAATGACGAATCTCGTTTGAAAATGGGTCCAGTAGTCGAGGGTGATATTTTTGGACAGTATACTATCGCTAACAAGTCTGTTTACCTATGGTTTTTGCACAGTACTTTATGCAAGTCTTGCGAGCATCCCTCAAGACTCACAAAGTGCAGGACAAATTGATAAATCACTTTCCAGCAATTGTAACAAACTGAAGTATACAAATTTTTGTGATCAGTGTAGTTCAGAGGGAAATACAGTACAGAAAGTACAGTGATATATTGATATAATTTCTGTTTTAATTTAATTTTGCCACAGTGGCAAGTGGTATGTACTGTGATATTCCCTTAGACTAGCAGCATCTAACAGCTTCATGGAAATATCAGGCTCACTTTCACAGTCTAAGTTTGATCAGGATTGATCTTTTTGGAGGGGTATCATCCAAGAAACCACTTGTTAAGGCTCACAAAGCTTGAACTGAAGATCAGTTGAAAAGTCTTATGAAATGACGAATCTGCTTTGAAATTGGGTCCAGTAGTCAAGGGTGATATTTTTGGACAGTATACTATCGCTAGCAAGTCTGTTTACCTATGGGTTTTGCACAGTACTTTATGCAAGTCTTGCGAGCATCCCTTAAGATTTAGAGCTTTACCTCTGACACACTGATCAAGGCCATAGCTGTGTGATAATCTTAAACTGCTTGTCTCATGCGAAGGTACAAATATACATACAAACGATACAATCCAAACACCTCCTTAAACAAGCAGATGTTCACTGATGCTTCTGGTTGATCTCTAACATTATGAATTTATGGAGTCGTGATGGATCCTCGTTTGTGCTGCTCGCACAGCATGCACACACAAACCCTTGCACAGATATGAGTAGTTTTGTTCTGACGCCTGGCTCTCGCCGTCTCCGTTCAACTCTGTCATGTGTCTCGTTTGCTTGTTATAAATGGGGGCTGCGCCTCTGATCTATTGCTTAATTGCCACCTAATTTGCATAGTGGTGCAAATTAACGACCTCTCGAATGAGCGTTCATTTTTCACAAGGTCTTTAGGAGCTCCTTAAGAGGCAGTGCTAATTAGCACAGAAGGCAGCTGTGCCGATGAGGCACGAAGTGCAAGCAACGCATTGCCATGCCGACAGTCCTGTTCTTCGTCCTTTATCCCCCCACCCCCCCAAAATCTGCATCTGTGGCGGCCTGAGTGTGTATAGCCACACCTGTGTGAGAATATGGATGCTTTATTTCTCCCATGTTGCAGTGTGATGAAGGAGCTCTGCTCTCTCAGCTCTAAGGTGTATGAGTGGCTCGTCGAGTTAATTAATGCCATGCTAGGCCGAAGCCACATGTTTGCTTAAGGTGTGAGGAAGCCTGTTCACACACTAATCAGATCGCTATGTGTTGACATTGACCACTGACCAATCCTTCACCCAGGAATCAGTGGGAATTGTTTTGGGGCACGTGACTGAGAGGGACGTAAGGAGTAAGTGCGTGCCACAGTCCCCCAGTAAATCGACTCAACAGACGCCTGCTTAACCTGAGCTGCTTAAAGCGAGAAGTGACCGATGGATTGGGCAGCTTACTCAGCCTGTCACAAACCCAACTCACAAGCTCTACCGTGTTCACACACAACGACAACAAAATTCCCGTGTCTCGTGTTGGCTTGCTCGCTTTAGGTAAAGTAGACCTGCCCGAAGGTAAAGTTGTGAACATTGACCTTTTCTTGTGATCATCATTTCTCTTTCCCTTGACTCCTCTGTCCTTTTGTCCTATGTAGTTCCCCCAGTCTGTGAATCATACCATTTAAGTAGCTGTTTTAACTGTTTGGCCAGTTCCCTGCTGTTTACCAGTCCATGTGCAGCTACGCATAAACCAATTTTATAGGTTCGGTCAAATGCCAGAAGTTCTCAATAAAAATAGAACAGCAGTTTGACATTCTTTATAAGGCTTACTTACTTCAACAAATACAGCTAGCAAGAACAATAAGAATTAGTGTTGATGGTGATGAATGTAATGTGTGGTTTCCTTGCTATACTTTTTTTTGTTTGTTTTTGCCTATTCATTCTAGCTATAGGATTAATTGCTGTGGGATTAATTAAAAGCTAAACCTTCCTCCCTTGACGCTGTGAGCTAGGATAGAGCAATATGTCACTCTTTCACTGAAACTGTATTGATTTAAATAATATAGTGGAAAGGAGTTCGTATAGGCATTTGTGATACCTGATTTTGGAAATTTAAAAAAAAAAAAAAAAAAAAAAAAAGACCAGCCTTAAACAAAATGCAGAAATCCATATTTGTGGCCTGTAGTCCAGCCTGTTTGTCTTCCCCCATGTGACAGAACACCCCCATACAGTCTTGCTCTTAATTTATTCGCAGTTGTTGTCGTTTCAGTAGTAATTTTCAGACTCGTGCTTTTTCCCCTTTCTCTGTTGTCTCCTCCCCCCTTTTTACACTTCCTTTGCTTTCAAGCTTTTTTTTAAATTTATTTTATTTTTTTTTTTAAAGGATTTCAAATTGTTTTTAGATCACCTTCTGTGACTCCCTTCATTTTTCCCTCCTTCTCCCCAATTCTCCTTGGTTCTCCTTCTCTTCTTTTATTTTTCTTACCTTCTTTCTTTAGCTCCCCCTCTCTCTGCTCCCTCACTCTTCTCCCAGTGAAAGGCTGCGAATACCCAAGGGAGCTGATGCAATTAAAATGCTAATCCTGTCTGTCTACAGAGAGAGCAAGGGAGGGGGGGCTGACAGCATGAGGGATTGCAGCTCACATGGAGAACTCGACTGAAATGGAGAACAGAGGGAGAGACCAGGGGGGCTGGGGGCGCACTCGGAGAGGGAGAAGAGCGAATGCGCGTTAAGCGATACAGAGGAAAGGCGGCCGAGGGCTGAGCGTGAGCCGCGAGCAGAGTCGTGATGGACTGTGTCTCCAGTAATGCAGTGAAAATGGCACCATTAATATAGTGCTAGAAGCGGTGAACACAATGCCTCCGTCTGCTCTTAACACATCACCTGTAGTGTACCTGAATAGCACAGCTCCATCGTCTAGGTCAAAATGATATGGATTATGTATGCAGTCAAAGCCAACTGCTGTCTCTGAATATTTCATGCCGTGACTTGCCAGATTTAAGTACTAATGCAGAATTGGCTTCTTTGGACTTTTAAGCTGGTAAATTCCCTTAAGTGTTGTCACGTTGGGAAATACTTGGCAGTGGGATGAGAGAGGATTTAATTTACACATTTGTTTATTTTTATATTCATGAATGTATCGGAAGGATATTAGCGCGACTTGGACAGCTGTAGCACATTAAATTGTGCATTATCTCATTAACGTGGGGGGTGTGTGTGTGTATTAACGAGGTGTGCTAATTGAAAGATTTAGCGGCTGGCTTTATTAATCCTCTTAAAGAACACAAACGTTCACGTAGCGTGAACTGGCAGGCTGCGCCTCAATGCCTTGGTACAGATGGGAAAGCCACAGAGATGGGTGCGTATCCCACCATTTGTCTTTGACCATTTGCCATTTAATTAGTTGCTAATTATGGGTTTCAGGGATCATTTTTGTGCCATAAGGTGTACAGAGTTTGAATGGCAGAAGAGCAGGTTAATCGAGAAGTCTATAACCCCAGTGAATGGTGAAAGGATATGTGGGCTATAATGGCAATCAACAGCTTAATTGGGATAAGTAATATAAACCTTGTGTGTAGTAAGCTTTTGAGCTGCACCTAGAGGGTAATGTTTGTGTGTTGCGTGTTCAAGGGGGGAGGGGTTGTGAGGATCATGGTGGGGTTTTTTTGTGTGTGTGTGTGTGGGGGGGTGGGGGGGGTTCACTTTTGACTCTAGACCAATGCTGGTAAAATGGAGCCTCTCTCCAGCCTGCTTGCTAAGTGAGCAAATTTGGAGCGCTTTTAGACTTGCCCAACTTGGACTTGCGTGCTAAGCTATATGCATGTTTTTTTCTTGCTCTTGAATGTCTGTCTAAAATAGTTTTTCCACTATGCAGGCACCACATCTATGCATAAACACTTAATCTGATTTAGTGCATCACCCTGCAAAAAAGTTTACTTCTCTTTTTATTGGACTTGGAGCAGTATAACTGGCTGAAAAAGAGAAGAAAGAGGCACAGGGAGGGAGTAAGAGAGTGGGATAGGCGAATGAAGGTCATTAGTTCAGTCGGCTGGGTACAGCACATTCCTAAACTGTGAGAGGGGGAGTGATGGAGAGAGAGAAGGAATGCAAGAGGGAGAGAAAAAAGGGGGTAGACCTGAATGGAGGCACCCAGGAGAGGCAAGAGGGAACAAGACAGAAACCAGAGAAGGGGGGAAAAAAGTTTGGAAAAAGCTTGAAGGAAGATTTAGGAACAGGAGGAAGAGTTGGAAACAAATTGTACGTGTGGGTTGGGGGTTGGGGGGGGGGTATGAGTTGCTTCTGCTAAAAATCTGGTATCAGTTAAGGCTGAGATGAGGGAATACAAAGAAAGGCTTTGATTTTCCTATTTGGGGTACTAGACCGTTGATCTTGAGCAGAGATTGTTATAATACTCTGTACACAGTGTTGCATTTGTCTAAATTCATAACAACTAGCAGTCTCATTCTTCTTTTTGTTTCTGTCTTGGCTTCTTTTGTTTTCTTTTTTGTAATGATGCCTTATAAACTGGCTGGACCAGCAGTCTCAACGAGTAGCCGGCCATTTTGTTTGTTAAGGAATGTGATTTCAAAAAATAATTTAAACCATGTACTTCAGCTGTTACCTGGCCTTACTACCATGCAGTCTAACACAACCTTGTTTTCTCATAACCCCCCTCAGTGGGGCTTCCTGTGTGCCATGTACATGTATGTGCACGGAGTGGGGTGTATAAACAATGTGAGAGATGTGACAGAGGTCTCGGGTTAATACACTGCTGGACTGCAGCAGCTAAAAGCTCTAGTTATGGCTCCTGCCGCTGTGTGTAAAGGCGCACACACACACTAATATTACTGCAGCCGTGCCTCACACTCTTTTTATCCTGGCCTGCTGGTTTTGGGGACAACGCTGCTCTCTGCTGGCCAAACAAGTGAGTTCGCCTAACCCCCAAGACTGTTACAAAGTCGTGACAAATGTTTTGTTTTGTTAGGAAGTATAAGAGCGATGTGATCATCAAATATTTTTCACTTGTACAGGCATGTTAATGTTCAGTTTCCATTGAGTGCAGGTGACTCACCTGCTGCTGCTGTACAGCGTTGGCACTCAGCAGGATGATTGTGCTTATTGAAGTTATGTACTTTCTGTGAGTTGTGAGATGTTATTGCAGTTTTTCTGTGTCACCCACGTGTGAAATCAAGTCTTTGCCCTTGTGCGGTCACCATCCACTTTTAGGTACACCTTGCTAGTACTGGACCCCCTTTATCCTTTGGACCTGCCTTCATGGCATATATTCACACTGTGATGGAAACATTCCTTTGAGATTTTGGCCCATATTTTAATTATACACAGTAACTGTAGTTTTGTTGACTGTACTTCCATGATGCAAATCTCCCATTCCACTACATCCTATATGTGTTCTACTGGATGCCTCTCCTGAGATCTGGTGTCTTTGGAGTCCATTTAAGTACAGGGAGCTTCTTGTCATGTTCAAGAAAACAAATTTGGGATCATCTGAGCTTAGTGACGTGGTGCACTGTGGTCATAAAGGGATATACATGGTCAGCAGCAATAGTTGGGTAGACTGTGGTGTTTAAACAATGTTCAATATGAAGGGGCCCCAAAGTGTGTCAAGAAAACATCCTTCAGACCGTTACATCACCAGCAGTAGGAACTGTTGATGTGAGGCAGGATAGAACCATGTTCTATGTTTGTTAAAGAAATCAAGACTCATCAGACCAGGCAACGGTTTTCCGCTCTTCTATTGTCTAATTTTGGTTAGCTCATTTGAACTGTAGCCTCAGTTGCATGTTGTTAGCTGACAGGAGGGGCATCTGGTGTGGTCTTCTGCTGTTGCCCTTCAAGGTTCGTGTTGTGAATTCCTTCTGCATACCTCGATTCTAACAAGTGGCTATTTGCGTTACTGCTGCCTTCTGTCAGCTTGATCCAGTCTGGCCATTGTCCTTTGGCATCAATAAGGCGTTTCACCCATTTTCTCCTCATTCAGACACTTTTATCTTCAGGTTGTTTTGACCATGTCTACATCCCTAAATGTGTTCATTAGATATTCTAGCACACATCCGATATGTTCCAGGCAAATGCAAACAATACATTCAGTTGTCATTGGCATTTCGCTTCAAATCGACCGTGAGGGCAATTTATTATTTTTCTTTAAAGTCAATTTACCATGTTTGTGATCGTGATAATGTTATAGTTTTCAAAAACATGGCACAATAGCAGAAAGTAACATAGGTGTACTAAATTCAACTGTAAAATAATGTCCCAGATAAAATGCAGGTATCATTTGACTGTACACTGCGACCAGCAGGGGTCTCTAACAGCAAGTAAACTGTAACAGTGTTATTGTTTGTGTATTAATTGTTTTATTGCAAACTGAAAGCACACATTAATTTTACTGTCTTTCATTTATTGAATTTTAGTGGTTGTGTGGGCCCCTTGATTTCAAATTGTAACCTTTTTCTTTTTTTTTTTTTTTTTTTTCCTTTTACAGTGTTGAGTATCCGAGGTGTCCAGGAGGAGGACCCCCCAGACCCTCAGATCATGCGTCTGGATAACATGTTGCTGGCCGAGGGAGTTTCTGGTCCAGAGAAAGGTGGTGGATCTGCCGCAGCGGCTGCTGCAGCCGCAGCTGGAGGATCACCAAACGATGGCAGTGTCGAGCACTCGGACTATAGAGCCAAACTTGCCCAGATCCGCCAGATTTACCATTCAGAGCTAGAGAAATACGAACAGGTGGGGGAAAAAAAAGCAACAAGCAGGGATGAAGTCTAATGAATCATGACATCAATTAATTTGTTTCTGATTTAGGAGCGATGACATTTCCTGCACATTTAACTGATTACACTGTAAAATAGAAATTTAGGATTAGAACATGTGCTGTATATTAAATTAGTATAATGTTTATCAATGTATATACAAATCTTTACTGTCAATTTACCTAACATATCTAGATCTGATTTGGTGTCACATGGTAATTCCAGTCCCTGTATGTGCACAGTGCTATATTTAAATATGTAGGGAATAAATACTCCTTAAAAAAAATAGGGGATATTAAACTATTATATATGCCCTAATATTTGTGAGAAGTGTATATCAGGTGAGGACCATGACTACGGATGCCACAACATTACAACCATGCACACTGTTTGATTATCTGCTTACAACAGCATGTTGACCCATTAGGGTGTACCTGCACTGGCAGTGCTTTGGCACATTACCCCAAAGCAACTGTGCCCAGCACAAGTACGCCCTTAATGCCTTTTACACACACTCTGATTTTTACATGATACACACGTTTATTAATGCTGTCCTGCGCGCAGAGTTGTAAACTGGCGACATTTTTTATTTTTCTCTTTCTGCATTTTCAAAAAAAAATATATAAATTCTGCATTGTTTGGCTGCATAATTCTGACCAATTAGAGCTCCTTTATCAGGCAGAACAGACAGCTCATCCCGCAAGTAGTAGATCTTATATGACAAGCAACACTATAATAACATGGATATTAAAGAAAATACCTGCTCTAATGTCACCAAAAGGATGGGCAATGAAGATAAATCATTGACTATATGTAACTTTTTTTTGTTTATCCAATTGAATTGTACTCTGTTCATGCCCACAAAAAGTGAAGTAGTCCTATGCCCTTAGCAGAGTGCACCTCCACCTCCATGCTTTACAGTGGGGACGGTGTTCTTTTGGGTCACAGTCAGCATTTCTCTTCCTCCAAACATGGCGAGGTAATGAGTTAATGCCAAAGAGCAAAATTTGTCTCATCTGACCACAGCACCTTCTCCAAATTATTCTCAGAATTGTCCAGGTGTTCATTGGCAAACTTCAGACCTACACGTGCATTCTAGAGCAGGATTTTAATTCATTACCTCGTAACGTGTACCAATAGTTTTCTTGGTGACTGTGGTCCCAGCTGCATTACAATCGTTAACAAGTTCCCCCTGTGTAGTTTTAGGCTGATTTCTAACCTTCTTCATGATGAAGGATACCCCATGAGGTGAGATTTTGAATGGAGCCCCAGATTGAGGTCGATTGACAGTCATTTTGTATTTCTTACATTTTCTTGCAAATGCACAAGCAGTTGTCTCCCCATCACCCAGCGCCTTACTTATGGTTATGTAGTCCATTCCAGCCTTGTGCAGGTCTAGGATCTTGTCCCTGACATCCTTAGAAAACTCTTTGATCTTGCCCATGCTGGAGAAGTTGGAGACTTAGCTGACTGGCTGAGTCTGTAGACGGGTGTCTTTTATACAGGTGATAATTTTAGACAGCTGTCATTAATGCAGGTAACTCCTAATTGATTAGGAGTGTAACTGTTCTGTAGGAGCCAAAACTCAATATTTGGTAGGGGATCAAATACTTATTTCTCTTTGCAAAATGCAAGTAAATATATAGATTTTATACAATGTAATTTTCTGGATTCTTTTAGATATTCTGTCTCTCACTGATAAACCTTCTCTTAAAATTATAGACACTTCATATTTTCATAAGTGGGCAAACTTACAAATTCAGCAAGGGATCAAATAACGATTTCCTCCACTGTACTTTTGCTTCTGTGTAGTGCATACGGTGCAAAAACACTAGTCATTTATCCTTAATGCTTCTGTTGTTGCAGTATTTTCTGAAATTACATCATCAAAGTATCTATTCTTGCTTAGATGCCATACGAATCTCTCTAAATGCATATCTACTATACTAGACCCAAGTGTGGCAAGTTACAAACATTGAGGTGTACGACCACATGCATGCTTGCACAACCACTATGCTTTTTTTGGCTTGTTCCCTTGCAACATAGCAAGTATTAGACATGCTTTGATGCAGAAAGTGGTGACAAAGTGGTGGTATGTAGACAGGCCAGTTGGGAGAACATGATGTTCTGTGGGGGGAAACTTTGGGTCTGGGCATTTGTTTGCATGTTAATTTAATGTGCATCACTGTCTTTTTAACATTAGTATGGGCCAGATGTAAATTATTTTGACTAAATGCCAATCCCTAAAAACTGTACAATTTGTACCGTGGTCTGCTTTTCTACAGAAATATGTAGTGTACTTTTAGTAATCATAAGCTACTTTAGGTTTTATTCTGTGCATTCAGTTTTTTACTGCTCACAATTGTTCACCTATGTGCTTCTACTTGTAATCTCAGAATTTGCTGTGCACAGAAGCGTACGATGGAGCTGTATGTTTTTTGAATGTGTCGTGTTCCCTGTATTAACCCTGTTCCTGTGCATGTTTGTGCTACAGGCTTGCAGTGAATTCACCAACCACGTGATGAACCTGCTGAGGGAGCAGTCACGCACACGGCCCATCTCGCCCAAAGAGATCGAGCGCATGGTGGCAATCATCCATCGCAAGTTCAGCTCCATCCAGATGCAGCTCAAGCAGAGCACCTGTGAAGCAGTCATGATTCTCCGTTCACGCTTCCTCGATGCCAGGTCTGCCTGCGTGTGTGCGTGCGAGTGTACTAATCTCTTTTTAGGAAGTCCCCAAGACAGTTTTACTTGGATTAAGTGCAGTATGAAGTACAATTCCGTATATGGGTGGAGAATTTGGCAGCACCTGTTGGTTGCTAAGCATTGGCCTTTTGTTAATAACAATAAAGCAAAATAAGTTCTGTGCCGTAGTTTAGTATTGAAGCACCAATGTCATAAATCATGACTTAATGTTACCTATACAGAGTTCTTTTAGGTTAGTCTGTAAGCAGTCCATCTACAAGTTGTCATGGCTTTCTTTGGCTCAGGTTTGTCATTATTAGGAGCACCACTGCGGACTATTCTGAGATTAACAGGTTATTGGTTATTTTGACTCCATGTAGTGTAACGAAACCATACATGCAGGTGAATGTTTATTTATTGTCTAAATCTGTGTGCAGTAAGTATCAGGGGTAGGTTAGAAGTAGTGCACTGAAATAACACCAGTTGGCCAAAATGACTATGACCCAGATTGGGATGATTTGATTTCTTTCCATTATTGTGCTTGTAACTGGTATAGGACAGTCAAGGAATCAAACAGCATTTTTAGCTTATGGCTTTCTTGTTTAGCTTACCATTTAAAACTGTATTTTCCACTTTTTCACATGCTCCCATCATTGTTTGAAGCTGCTGGGCCAAAGCCTTGTTTTTTTTCAGCTACTTCCATTAGAGGGATGTCACAGAAGATTACTGATCCACATAATACATTTGGCAGAAGGGTTAATGCCAGTACAAGGAGCACCATGTGCCTCCTCAGTGGCTGTGAAAGCACTATCTGACCTTGATATGGCAAGCCTGGCCCATTTTCAGCAACTAGATTTACCAACTGCGCCACCATAGAGAATTTAAATAGCATTTCTGACGATGAGCACAAGGGCGAGCAAAACGTGTACACAGAACAGCATTCTTGAGAGTGATTCTATACGTGTTTGATATGCTATACCATGCTCACGCAATCCTTTCTCTGCTTGCATTTGGGTTTTTCCTGTCATTCTTTATTGCAGATGCTATTTAATCAGCAGATATGCAATATCAGAGAACTTGACATACAAAGGCTTGAAACTCAACTATTTGTTTACCATCTCCATCCATCTCCATTTTGTGGCCCAGGCTAATGTTTTGTTTTTTTTTTTATATATATTTAAGTGTATCTGTAACTGTTAATTGGTACGTTAAACATATGAATACTGTAGTTGAAATTGCTTATTAGAAACCACATGTGCTTTTATTATCGCTGCAGACGCAAGAGGCGTAACTTCAACAAACAAGCAACGGAAGTGCTGAATGAGTATTTTTATTCTCATCTGTCCAACCCATACCCCAGTGAGGAAGCCAAGGAGGAGCTGGCCAAGAAGTGTGGCATCACTGTCTCTCAGGTCAGAGAAATACTAAATAAATCACTGCTCAGACTGCTTTACCGGACAGGGTCATCACACAGTACATGTGGCTTTAATGATGGCTTGAGAAAAAGACCTTTGTTCCCAGTTACTTGTTTGCTTTATTAGATAAAACAACAGTTTGTTAATCCCACATGAGAAATGAGTGTTCTGGCAGCAAACACAGAATATAGATCATGCAGTAACAACTGTAATATGAGTAGGATAAAATCAAATACAGAATTAGTTAACATTTAAACCTGCTACCAGGTGAAATGTGTAGTATTTACAGTATGCTTTGTGTAATGTTCTACTGCGAAACTTTGGCTCATGGCTTTCATGTTACTTTTTACTTTGACATGTACCACTTACCTAAACATTGTACAAGTACATCCCAGTATTGTGACAATGACAGTGATCTCTTTCTGCAGGATAATGCACTCTGTCACAATGCAAAAAAATGTTCTTAAACTGTTTCTAAAATGATCCCAAAAGGATCATTAGGAACATAGCAAGTAGTTCAAGGTGTTGTCCTGACCTCCCAATCCCCCTGATCACAGTCCTATCAAGCATCTTTGCAATGTGCAGGCCAAACGAGTCCAATCCATGGAGATCCCACATCACAATGTACAGAACCTAAAGGTTCTGGGGTTAACGTTTTGGTGCCGGATAACATACAGAACAGGGTGGTCTAATTGCTGCAGGAAGGAATGGCTCTCTTGAAACTTCTGACCTCTCTGTGCCAAGGCAGGAGCAGGCTGGAGGGGAGGGTGGCTTCTTTTTAAGAACTAACTGCTTTGCCAGTATATTCTGAACCACCATGTCTACTAAACCAGCCCTCTAATCCTGACATATCATTTACCGTTTCAGGTTTCTAATTGGTTTGGCAACAAGAGAATTCGCTACAAGAAGAACATTGGCAAATTTCAAGAGGAAGCAAACCTGTATGCGGTTAAAACAGCCGTTGATGCCGCTAACGTTTCCGCGCAAGCCAGTCAAGCTAACTCTCCAGCAACACCCAACTCAGGTCAGTAGCACTAGCCTGTTATGTTTTCATATTGTGTGCGTGCATGCATGTGTACACACACTATCAGCCATGTCTCTACATCATGAGGTTTTGTTTTTTTTTTGTTTATACAGCTTCTGACCAAATGTTAATTACCCCTCCAGTGAATGGTGTAGGCTCCAGCACAGTTTAAGTAAATTCCTAATTTCATTCCTTAGGTGATTGTAAACGGTTTTACTGCTTTCAAACGTGACTGTCATTTGCTCAGATAAAACAAGTTCTTTCCTAGAAATAACACTTGAGCACAGTGCGTATCAAACAAAGTACAATCAATAAGGGGTAGTAATAAGTAATAAAAGTAATTCTTCTTTTATAAAACTTGACTTGCAGAAAATTAAGATGTTACCAATTTTTCTGCCTGCAGTTCTCTTTTCAGTCATCAGTTGGCGCAAGGGGTTGTACGTACAAAATATTCTGCCAAGTGTGAAAAGGTCATATCTAAGGCAGAATATAACCTGACATAATTTTGAGGACCTTGGTTGTTGAAGCAAACAGATTACATAACACAGGGCATACCTATAATCTGTTTGTACACTTTTTTAAAGCAACAAAAGTGCTCCCAGTGTGCTGACCCCCTCATGTTTATTGTGCCAGCCAAATATGACGCAATACACTATTGTAAGTTTGATCTTTACTGCTCTTAACACAGCCTCTTTAGCTCACAGATTCTAACTGAATCCAATTCACTCAAATACATCGTAAGGCATATGCTGGCATAGGCTTACCCTAAATTAAGTGCCAGCTCATTGTAAGGATGAGTATGGTACAACACTGGGGAAAGATCCGTAAACCAGCTACCACCAATCCTGTACACAAAGTGATCAGACCACTCCTGGATTTTTAAACATTATGTGAATGGGCTGTAGTTTCCTTCGTTTCCTCCAGAAGCAAGTAGAATGACAAGGAATCATCCATAGTAAATGTAAGTCTTTTCAGAAGTATCCCACAGCAGCCTTTGTTGCACAGACCTGGTTTACCTGGGTACTTGCTCTTCGGATTGCATCGTTACAAGAATTTAACCCCATGCATTTACGGGAAAGTGTTGAAGGCAAGACTGCTAGAGCTAAGACTATGCGAGACTATGACCGGGACTACTAAGAACTTAAACACCAGAAACCTTTATTAGGTGGACCAGGAGTGGATGTCATGGAGACCAAATTAAGAATTTTTCATCATACAAGAATGAAAAGAAGAAAATGTAAAAAATTATCAGTTTGCATTTCACATTACATTTGTTAGCTTAATATATAAACAAATTAATAAATGAGTGACATTAAATCATATATGAACCATCTGTTATGAATTATTATTATTAGCATTATTATATGGTATGAGTCAAACTAAGGCTATGTAATGTTTGTTAAAAAAAA
Organism: Parotocinclus spilosoma; assembly: GCA_033117975.1. Taxonomy (NCBI): domain Eukaryota; kingdom Metazoa; phylum Chordata; class Actinopteri; order Siluriformes; family Loricariidae; genus Parotocinclus; species Parotocinclus spilosoma. The sequence continues at coordinate 6,647,742 of JAVSBV010000086.1, read as the reverse complement.
AAAAAATAATAAAAAAAAAATAATGATATAATGAAATGATAATTACTTTCTCAAACTTAATCAAAAGTTAGCATATAAAGTCCCCTAAATATAGCCAACCACATCCCATTCTCTTAAGTGTGAAAATGTAAAAAGAACATTTCAATCTACCCTCAAATAAAAGCTTACAACGAAATAAATCTTAAGGTCAGACCATTCAAAATAAACATGCTTACTGATTGGATAGTGAGCACTAAAACACGTAATAATCAGAATAGTGAAATATGTCTCCGCTTAGCCAGATTAAAAGCCAACTGCTGTAACCATTGTAAATCAGCTTATGACATTAAACCACACGCTTCCTGTGCCGCTATAGTTTTTAATAGCAAAAGATTCCGTGACTAAACGGTTATTTTTCGGTCTGACTTTTCTTGGTAGGAAGGAGTTCAGAAGAACGCTGCTGCTAATGTTTAACACCACTGTTGAATAAAGTACTCAGTAGCCCTCTTACAGTACAAATGATGATACCTTTCTAAAAATTACTATATTAATATAAAATTAATATATTCAAGCCATGAGAATTTAACTTTCATATCACAACAACAACAAAAATCATAGTACCGTTAGTGATAATGAAGAGGCTGTACAGTTGGGCCACCATATATGCAGGTTCCCCACCCATCTCCACATCAAAAGTATCCTATAAAGTAAAATCCAGAAAGTTCTGCAAAGCAAAACGTTCAAATCTAGATATTTAGTTCAGATGTATTTCTAATTTTCATGAAATTATTACTGTAATAAATTAATGTTAGCAAATTTGACCAATTTCGGTCTTCTTGATAGAAATTGATCCCTGACCCAACTCCCAAGCATCCAAGCATTGTGGTATGTACCGGGCCATGATTTATAAGTTACATTGTTGTCTGGGGTGTAAGCCGTTAGACCAGTGCCACTGGAACTGTAACAACGGGCTAAGTTTCTCCGACTTTCTCATAATTGCATGATCTAGAAAAAAAAAAATTATCCTTAACGATGACACAGCCAATGTTATATTTTTTTGTCATCATTAAACTTTCTCGTCTGCTGCTGTTTTTACTGACCTTTCATAAGATAAAAGATAAGATGAAAAAGATAAAAGAAGACAGATGGTACAGAACACCATGACCTAAAATCACCCTAGATAACAACTTCCCAATAATTGAGTAGGAACCACAAAATGAATGAAGTCTCTGCTATCTACCTAACAAACACCAGCTGGCTTTAGAGCATCTCATCAGTAACAGGCGGTTTTTACAGTAAATGTGAGCAATAACATATCAAATAGCAAAAAAGTAGTTACCATTTATTAATTAACAATAATTATATATTATATAACAATGTAGTAGTGGTTACTTCTTTTTTTAGTTGGATGAAGTTCCTAAAAGCCAGTATTTCTATTGCTTTGGTTAGACATGGATGATGTTCCCCATGATGTGATGAATCGTTCACACCTTGATTAAAAGAAATGGTTTTTTTGAATCTGGCCACAGATACACATACATACACATCCTTTAAGAGCTCAATGAATCTCTTGCTAAAACTTGTCAAGTCACTTCGTACAATAGAGCATTGTCTTAAGCATCTAGGTCCACAGCTAGTACTGGACAAGCCAGTGGAAAGGAAAAGATTTGAAATTTGGGAGAACCAAGTATTAATATTTAGGGATATTTTACTTGTGCAGTGAAAATCACTGCACTGGGAACATGATTGTATGGTTTGTTTGTTTTTGTTACCATGGTAACAAGTTAGCACATTGTTGTGAGAGAGGACATGTATCTTAGATTTGACTATTTGCAATGGAGTGGAAAGATTTATCAATCATTTTTTATCATATTTTCAATATGGGTCAAAGTAGAAGTTGTTAAAATGTTTTTTTTTTGTTGCTGAGCTTTGCCAGAAAATGATCAATTGCTTTTGTAGGTAGGCTTGGCTTTCCTTGCTGAATTATTGCATATTTGCTTATATAAATGATGAATACATGGCAGCATCTGTGTTCTGTTGAGGTGTTAAGTCGTTGCCGGCCAGCCTCATATCATAAATCATATATGTGATTGGTGAGATCTTGTCTGTTTAATAGATTCACAGTACTGAACCCTTCAAATTTCATCAGAAGTGGCATGCAAAAACGCATAGACCGAAGCCATCCTTATAAGCAGTTTTGATTGGTTAGGAACACTGTCAATCAGTTGTGTCCCATAGTAACCAAGAAATGTGTACCCTTTTTTTTTTATATGACTTTACATATACCGGTTTGTTACACTTTCTCTAAACCGTTACAAGGGCCTGACCACATGCCACTGGTAGATTTACAGGAAGAGAATTTCAGTGTAGTTAGCTAGAGGTATTTGACTAAATCTAAATAAATGCATGTGGCTAAAATATTAAGGATAAAATCTAGAGACAAGACGCACAAACAGACTGAGTAAAATGTAAAGCAAATGGAGTGTGTATGTATGTATGTATGCATGTATGTATTAGACCTCTCTTAATGCATTCTTGGGTACACGCGTTTACACAATCTACACACATTGTCTTATTTAAATCCCGGTTGAATCTTGATATTTGATATGCCTGAGACTCTCCACGAATCCACAAAGGTTTCGCCACGCAACATCATTTTACCTTTCAGACGGTGGTCTGAAGACGGTAGACCTTAGTCACTCATCTTCATCAACGTTATGAAATTCCACTTAATTTAGAGACAAGTTAAAACAGGAAGTGCTCTAAATTAGAACTGATCTTGGACTCGTCCACCATGATCACTTTGATCATGGCTTTCTGCCAGTTACAAGACTTTTCTTCAAGAATTGTTTTTTTTGCCTCAGTACATTCATCTACAGAACAGGCTTAGAGGGCTGTTACTTACACCTTGGAATGTAACATGTCCTGATTTTCCTGCTCGTAGTGTAGTGTGGATAATATTTCTGTCCACTAATGCCCTTAAGTCATTTCCCTATTCTGACCTAAGCCAAACTACATTAGCTACCTGCAGGCTCTCTGCTCTCGACAGCGTTTCTCAAGAAGGCGTCATCTTTCCCTGACTTGAGTTCAAAAGTTTCATCTAATTTACATAAGAACATTGTCTCTGAGCATTATTTACAAACCTTTAGGTTTACATTCCTAAAGTAGAAGTGACTAGGAATATCTGGGTAAAGGATTTACAGAAGAAACCTTGTAGGTCCCAGTAATTAAGATGGAGCCATCCTTCTTTGAGTGTTACACTGCATCTTCCTGCTCTTGAGCAAACTTTGTTTTTTCTCAGTCTGTAGTAAGCTATCTAAGTAGAATACACTAAATCCTTCTAAGGTGTTCTGCTAAGTATGGTTCATTAATCATAGTGTTGATTTTTGCGTCTTCTTTGAGAGCACTACACACTTCTCTTCTTCGTGCCTTGTGATCCACTGAGTTCTTCCTTAGGAAATTTGATTCACTTTCCTGCTTTGAGAGTCTGGGAATATGAACAGCTGGAGCTGAGGATTGAGACAGATCAGCATGCTACTGCCTGGCAGCTGTGTCTATAAATCAAACAGCTGACAAGACTAGGGAGAATTTCACAGTGGTGTCAGTCTGACATGTCGCTTTAGGACAGGAAAATGGCTGGAAGTAGGGCTGTCGGAACAGGTTTCACTACTACATACACGTTTTCATAGAATGGTCAAAGGCATGGTTCTGACAACTGTAGGAAAAGTCGCAGGAAATAACTGTTTTGCAAAAACTTGGATGTATGGAAAAATGTCCTTAGGTTAAAAAGTGTAATTACCAATTATCTGTATTGACACTAATGCTGGTACCACATTGATTATCCATTTAACCCTCACACTTTCTCACACTATCAATTATCACTTTCTGCAGAATCAAATCCATAATGTAACATCAGGCCAGTACTGAGATAATCCAAAGCTGGGTTTTTATACAAATATTGTATTAAAGTTGTCACCAGGGCATTGCAAAATTTTACATTAGCAACAACATTATCATCACATCACCAAAGCTTTTATTTTCCAACATACCGGTTTAGAGGACAAATGTGGGCGCTTGTCCTCCTCAAAGCAGCTTGATCTGACAAATGACAGAGGTGGTTGTCCCCTTCCACATTGGTAGCTGCAGTGTGATGGAGTAGACTCGATGGGTGGCAGTGAGCATCGGCTATTTTGGGAGATTTGGCAACTTTGTGAGATGGGGCACATTAACACGATATATTAAAAGCGATATTTTTTTTACTGCAGTTCATCTTGATCTTTGACATTATGAAGTACCTGTATTTATGGGATTAAATCCCCAGATTACTTTTCCCTACACTGTACATTAAATATCTTACATTTTAATCTATGGAACAGAATTGATAAGGATAAATTATGTTGGATTTTAGGTGCTCATTAGTGTGTGAATCTGTGTGGTTTGTCAGCGTGTCTGGAAATCAAAAGTACATCTTAGACATGCTGATATTTGTAAAAGTATATATTATAAAGTATTATTGCTATACCAACTTAATGTAATATAGGGTCGGGGTCAGAGCCTAAATGGAAGTCTCATGCACATGCCTTCACCACGCTCTGACACTTTAGATGCACCATCTCACTTAACGCATGTCTTTGGATGGAAACCAGTGCGGACATGGAGAGAGAATTCAGAATCCTTACAATCACAGTCCTAGCCAGGAATCGAACCAGGCATCTCTGGAGCTATGAAGCAAGTGCTAAACTTTGCCCCATTATGCTGTCCTTGTAATAAGTGTCTAATGAACTTACTAGAGGCTTCACAGTTTAACGTCCATCCAGCCAACATCTGTTCACTTTAAGAATTCTTATTAAGAACTCTAATAGAGGGGGAAATCTGTCTTGTATACAACATATTTTAAAAACCTGTTCTACTTCTGTTTTGGGGAAGTATTTTAAGCTTTATTCAAAATACAAGATAAGAATTGCTTTATTGTAAAGTGTAGTTCTGTACTAATTGTTTTTGTATTGTGCTTTAATGAAATGTTGTATTGTTGAAATTAAAACACTATGTGCAAAAAATGTAAACTATTCTAAGACGGGTAATGTCCAGTCAACATCCATTTCGCTCCGCGTCCTTTTTAAGCGAATACTTGTATTTTGCCTGAAAATGTGTTGTTCTGTCAGTTACTATTGTGTTCTTGCAAAATAACACAATAAGGCACACTAAAAATAGTATAATACGAGCTAGCAAAATTACAGTTAATTGCAATAAATGTGAAAATTGTGTAATTAGTGTAGTTCAGTCCCTGTTGGAACCACTGAAGAAATATGAAAAAGCTTAACAGTTTAACTAAACCAGTTTCACAGTTCTGCGAGAACTTCTCACGATCATTCCCATACTCCTAAGCAGAGTTTGAATGTCCTTCCTGTGTCTGTGCGGGCTTACTCCGGGTGCTCTGGTTGCCACATTCCAGAGACATGTTATTTTAAATTGGCCCATATCTAGTATGCTGAGAGAACCATGTCTTGTCTGCCATGAATATGGCCATTGATGCTGATACGCCATTAAATAAAACAAATAAACAAGCAATCCCACAATACTTGTTTCTATAGGAGTTTGAAGTAAAATGTGAACACTGGGTTTATGTTTTTTTCAGATTATCTTTGTGTTTACACGTGTGGTGAAAATAGCAGTATAATGCCATTAAATCGACTTCCCTTGTGTTTCACATTTTCAGTGTGTGGGTGTGTCTTGAACTCATGGTACATTTTGTCTTTGTGTGGAACAGGTGGATATCCTGCACCATGCTACACACCTGACGGGCGGCTATGAAAAGCTGTTAGGAAGTGCCCTTTACACCCCACACTGCCTAGACGTGAGTAATAAAGCACACGTACAGTCCACACTTTCAGCAAACTAGGTTTGATCCTTGATATGAACCACTCCTATTAAGACTGCTGATATGGAAATGAAGAGATTCCATTAATTCCATTAATGCCCATTAAAGTAGAGAGCTTGACTCAGCACCGAATTGACAGTCCAGCTTTTGTATGTAGCATGTTCAGTGTCTGTATTTCTGGAACACTGACCAGCTCCATTGTTACAAAGCTGCTGCTTAGATGCTCGTAGCTTTGTCTTTTACCATGTTTTGTACATTTATTGAATTACCATATAAAGGCTGAGATGCAGCTGTTAAATACATTGGAAAATAATCTGAATTTGAGTCTCGTTGGTTCCTCTGGTCTGGCTGGGCACCACAGACGCGTTGGCCTCATTAGTGGAATGGAAGGTCGAACTGGGAACTTGCCCCTGCTGCCTCAACCATAAATAGATGATATGAATGGCGTATTCCTTCGTGGGGGAAGCCCGCCTCCTACCACTGAAAAGATGTACAGAGGCACTCACTGGCCTATAGTGCTCCTCCCTCAACAGCGAGACCCGCATGTGTCGTGGAATGTCGTCTTGTCTGTTGCAATACCTAAAATGGGGAGAAAGGCGTGGTTGTTGGGGGTGGGGTGTCTTGTTGGAATGAGTTGTTCATCTTTTGCCTTATCTCACACTTTCTGTTCAGCTTGACTCTAAATTCCTGTTTTGTGTTTGCAGGCCAACAGCAGCTAGCAGGATAACACCATCACTCCTCCATCCGGATATTCCAGCAGCATCCAATCAGATACTTCCAACACACACACACACACACACACACACACACCCCACACACACACACACACCGAAGACCTCTATGCTTCCACCAGTACAACCCCACATCCTCTATGGACTCTGCTTTTTGTTTTCTGACCTATCAGCTGTTAAATCATCCACCATCAGTAGTGAGCCACAGACAAAGTGGACAGAGTTGTGACCTCACTTGACGGTCATCCAAGGAGTCTTCACTTTGCCTTTCCGGAGGCTCAAACACAGGAAAAAGGAAAGAGAAAGGTCACGCACATCAGCACGTCGCAGCCAGTCAGTGTGTGCACAGCTCTGAAGACCTCAGCTACAGGATTTGTCTTTGCTGAACCACCCCCCACACATTTACCAAGCTGTTTTTTTTTAGCTAGAGCAGAAACCACACAGGAGCTTTCTTACTGCCTGCTTGAACCAAAGCGCTGTCGAATCTCATCTGCTCATCAAAGAACGGCCTCAGCCAGCTGAAGCTCATAAATTCCACACACGCACATTCGCTACACTCCCGTGTCTAATCGGTTTCCGTCGCTTGCATCTGTTTACCTCACAGCTGCCCAAGTGATTTAGGTCAGGGGATCATTATTAGACGATTCGCATGCGTTCACACTAACCGTCTTCCTGTCTAAAAACAACAAACAAAAAAATCAGCTAAGCACAACTTTTGTGATGGGCCTTGAGCGAAAGATGAGGAGTGCTCTCTAATCCCAGAGGAATGGAGAGAAAAGCAGAGGACAGGTCTGTACTTGAGAAGAGGGCAAAAGCAAAATAACCATGCAGTCACAGGTGAGATCCTGCCTGGCTACTCACTTTTAATGAAATGTAGCAGAGCTCCACCCCCCCAATCTTTTTTTTCCCCTAACTAAAAATCTACCAGACACACATTATAGAGTTTACTATTAGAGCGACGGACGTGGCACAATGGGTCTGGATCATGTCAGCGAAGAATGTTTTGCATTTGTTTCATACTTAAAGATCTGTCATGCATGTTAGTTCTTGAGGAAATCTTTAGATTCTGCTTGCGTAGCACATGTTTTAGGCTTTTTTTTTTGTTGTTGTTCTTGTTTGTTTTTGTTTTTTCTTTTGAAAGCTTTGTACTGCAAAAAGGAGCGAATGCAAGGCCAGACCAAAAACCATGTACAGAGCGTAACCCAGCCTTTTAAGATGCTTTACTTTGTGCTGGGGGGGGGATTTTACAGCCCTTGAGTCACGCAGCCAGCGACTGTACCGCCAAACCTAAAATCGTCCAATACTCGCACATGAGAGTATCAGAAATGTCAGCAGATTTAAAAAGCACTCTTTGGGACGAGGTGGTGTTTTGATTTTTCTTTGTCTTGTTCCATACACGTTAATCGGATAGTGTCATACGTGCGATGGAAAGCCTCCATTTTGTTACGCTTGCATGCCACTGTTCCCCTGCTTCGCCTCTGCTTCATTACACACACTGTTTTTAAACCCGGCCAAGCAACAAGGGCTTTTCTGCTTTGAAGTATAACCAAAAATGAGCATCCAGCGTGTTGTGGGCTTGAACTAGATGGACTGCAGCCAAGAGGACCATCACACTAATCTTAAGAATCCTGACACAGGAAGCCGGCAACATGGGACATGTTGTTTTTAACAGGTCTCACTCTTCTTCTGTCTTTCTAATAGTTGCGGTAGCACCAAGGCGTTTTGATATATGAATGGAAATTGTTACATGACAAACTGAAGAGAGGCTTTGTTTATATGTACACATCACGCAACAAACTAAAGGACCTTTTTAGCCACATCAGTGTCCTGTACAGATTAAAGCTACTACATTTCAGCGGGCTGGCTCTTCTAACTAATGCTATTACTACACCAAATTATTATTTTTATTAACTTTTTTCCCCCTATCCTTCTTTTTGTACTGGTCATCGATGGATGTCATTGTACAGATTGTGGAATGTTACTGTGTATTTCCCTTTTTATAAACCTACACGTTTTGTTTTGTTCTTTTGCCTTTACTCTGCTGTGATCAGCTAGAGTTAAAAGCTGTAATATTTAGTTTGATTTGGGGTCTTGGTTCCTTTTTGTGTTCTCGTCAAATGTTTGTCTAGAGTGCAGTGAGAATTTCCTTGGAACGTGATCCGGTGGTACAGAGTTGATTACATGGAAATGAGAGCTGGATTTTCAAGAGCTGAACGCTCGGGATGTGTGGAGAGCAGCTCGGGATGCCGTATTCTACACGTCTGCTCGATGATCGCTGTAATTGGGTTAAAGGTTGCAGAGGGATTTTTTTGGCGCTCACCTTTACGACTGCCTTTGTTAACTCGCCTTAAAAGCAGCTGTCCCTCACTCCTATCAAAGATCTGCTGTTGCTGCTTGCGAGTTAACCATGGCAAGAAGCAACACGTTCCCCGGCGTACAGGCGCAATGATTATCGCCCAGCACAGAGGACTTGGAATTCCACCACATAGCTGAAGTGACTTTTACCCCACCTGATCAGAATGAGTACGTGAGCTCAGATCAGTTCCAGTAAACACTGCCGTTTACTGTAAGAGTTTTAAATCAGTGGGCTGACTAGTGGGAACCAGAGGTGCAGCGTGAGAGCAGGCGAGAGAAGATTGTGTGTGGTCGTAAATTCTGCTGCACCAAACCAAACTGAGACTTGTTTTTCTTTTTATTTTGGTAGAATTGTAGTGTATCCTTCCTCGTCATCCTTCCTTTCTCTACCTCTCCTGTTCTTTCCATTTCTCTTGTATATAAACCCTGCCATTTTCAGACTTGTAGTCTGTTACAAACTCCTTTTATACCTCAACTTTAGAACTGTTCTAGTAAGAGAAAAAAAGCAAAGGAAATAAGAGAATTGTAGTGTTCCTTATTAGAAAATGAAAAACTAATAAAATAATCTAGTGTGCTTTTGAGCTCTTGTGTGTGCTTCATCATCGGGGGTGCCTTTCTCAGCAACGCAACACAAACACAAGCTTAAAACAACTTCCACAAATTTTATTTCGACATTCAAAGAAAAATCAAAGCTACATTTCGACAGGTGTTCATTGATCTCCCCCAATGTCTGATACGTTCTGATTGTCGTGGCTTTCATCATCTTTTCAAAGTTCGACTCTCTAATGAGATTTCCACACTTCTGAAGGCGACATGCAGGCATGCCGTGACTAACACGTCATGCAGAATCAAAGAAAAATGAGCATGAGCCATGGAATGCGCTGTCTAAACACCACCAAGGATGCAAAACAAACCACAGTGTATTGGAAACAAGCAAACGGATTCCTCCTTATGCTTTTGATAGTTTCCAGAATTTGGTAAACAGTAAATGAATGTTGGAATCTGGTTTCGGTTTCACTGGAATTGCAGCTGGGTGATGAAGGGGACAATAAGCAAAGCTCTTATATGATGTCCATTAAGCACTCAGGTGGAGCTGGGCCAGTTCCCACTGCATTGACAGGCACAAGTAGCCGTTTTACTGATAGGAGGCCAGATCTGAGCTGAATCGACCCCTCGCGCAGTCACACGATGTAGTGGCAGCACCGGTCAGTGTGCTCCTCTCTTCTCAGATGAGTGGGGACAAAGGATATTTAGCAAGCTTTCTTCCAAAGGTGCAGAGCCACATTAACAACCCTGAGCATTTTATCAAAATGAAAATGATCTAATCCGTCTAAAATGTCTGTCTATTAAGCATAGTGTAATTGGAGACTGTCAGTGTTACACTAATACCCACTGGACATCAGGACAGTGATAATGGCGTATCAGCTCCTGCACTATAGATTGAGAGATATGTTGTTGTGGCAGTTCTGGAAAAACAACCACACCTTTCATATATCTAGGCTTCACTTAGCACAAAACAACAGAGCCCTAAACAGTTTGGTTACCTAGCTACTACACTTGCTGCCACAAGGTTACTACAACTATTGATTAGCAAAAAATGCTTTTGTTGTTTTTGCTTCTTTAGATATTTGAGCCACAATGGTATCTCACCCAAAATGCTTTCCATTACCACACACTCAAATCGTAATAGACTTGCTCCAAGCAGCATGACTATAACTTGCAACTGGTCTATAACTTGAATAGGTAGTTTGTTCCATTGTGGGTTTAAGTGGTGCAGCGGAAGTTAATTAGCCTGTCACCATGGTGACCTGAATTAGAATCCTGGCTACAGTGTTGGGGTAATGTGGTATGAAATTAAACACATCAGTTAGCAAATGTTTTTTTCTTCTAACAAAGTTGTTACTGATGTGAATTACTCAGTTAGTTCAGAGCAAAAACATTGTTCTAAGGCATTTAGACAAATATTTGTTTATTAGCAGTTTGTCATAATGTCCAAATCGTAAAGCAGCGAGTACCTGAATACATAATATGCACACACCTGATGGGGAAACTTGAAGCTTTCTGAAAGTTTCAATCTTTTGTACTGATTGAAAAGTGATTGGCTGTTCTGAAATGCTGGAGGCGACATCTGTGGGCCAGATCTGTTTGCCTACTTCAGGAACTCCTAAGAAACTCCATACAAACACAACCTGAATAGGAACATGAGAGCTGTGTTTCCTCTGAAAATCTGTTAATGATTATTGGCTACTATAATTGTACGGTCAGGTTTGTACAGTTGGATATGGGTTTTAGGAAGTAACTTTTTAAGTAAAGCAGAACTGGATGGATTTTTCCATGAACTCATGTGTAAAGTAATTTTCATTCTGAAAGAGGTAATTAGCAATGGATTACTTTTTTTTTGCCCAACTACTCCAACGCTGCAAGTGAGTCGTACAATTCCATGATTTTTACTTAAAAATTCTTGGAAGAAATTAAGATTCTGGAAAACTTTGTAGTCTATCAGGGCTGTGAAGAAACACGTAATTATATTTGAATTTGTTCAAGCGGAACTGCTAATGGAGCATAAGATCTGAAGCCGTTTCAGCTTTGTGTATGAAATCATGGAGAAAATTTTTTTTTTGCCAGACCTTTATCCAGAGCAACTTAAAATAAGGTACAATCCAAGCAGTTAAAGGGTAAAGTGCTTGCTCTAGGGTCCAAACATTCAAGCTCATGAGGCTGGAACCTAGGCACCCTGCTGGTTAAACAGTCCACTATTTAAACCACTGTGCCACTACTGCCATCGTAGAAGGCTTTGTCTCAACAAAGTTGGGCAAAATTGTAGCTGAAGTCCACTTAGTCACCCCTTGTGTGTGCCTGAAAGAGACATATCAGTGCTGCGTCCTAATCCGCAGGCATCATATATACACATTTCTATACGCAGACTCGTGTCTGTGCGCACACACACACACAGTCCTGATAACGAACTGCAGTTTAGTAGCTGGAAAGCTATCAGCCGACAGTCCCAGCACAACCTACACCCGCTCACATCTTTACTGCTTAATAACTGGAAGTGGGCGGCTTGTTCAGATGCTTCTGTTTCAGAGAGTGACTTTTCCTGTCTCACCCCCCTGTCAGGAGCAACATGTCATCCATCTGAAAGCCCGTTAGGAAGGAAGCACACACCAGACTTTAGGGAGACAGAAGAGAGGTAAAATTACTACCACTTCAGCTTTTACACTACAACTGACACCACTTGTGTGTATATCTGCTGAGAATTCAAACAGAAAGAGACATGACCAGGTCCTGTAACTGATAATGTTTTAAAGACCTACTTCCCATTCAGTGCTAAGCTTGCATAAAACATTTGTTTTTTCTGGCTCAAAGAAATATACCACTCACGCAAATTAGGGGATGATTCAAAATGACCTAAACAACACATTTTTGTAAACAGTGTAGTACACACATTCCAGCGAAGCCTGAACTCAGGGGCATAGACCTTATTAGTGGACTGATAGTTCAGACAAGTTTTAGAAATGGTCCACCACCACCAAGTCAGTCAATCAGCCTTCCAAAACAAAATCCCATAAAGAATGATTGAAATGGATTTTAATGCCAACAGTGAGCCAGGGCTTATTGTTCTACATCAGTGCTTGCCTTCACAGTCATGTTCTGAAACCTAGTAATTTGGCTACATTAGGTTATAAGCCACACCCACAGCTACATTGGTTGGTATTAGACCCAGTTAGATTCCTCTGATATAGAATTATTCTAGATTGTCAGTTTATTTCCAATACAAATAAATTCAAGGTTATTTTACATATGGTTTAATCTTATAAATATGTCGATTATTTTTACATTACCCAGCACACTACAATTGAATAGGGTTATAAATAAGTAGTTGTGTACAAAAGTCTTAAGCCAAAAGTAAATTTGTTGGTATAATGACCACATATGAAACCTGGAATCATCTGTGACCAATCTGGACCAACTGGAACCAATCTGTGAGCTTTAGCATATCTTAAACTTTTCACAAGGGTGCAGCTAAAGATTGGCTTGGGATGCTTTACGCTGCCCGATGCTGCTATTGCTCTAGAGTAAGGGGAGGTCTTACTAAAGACATGCCAGCGTAGCCTATGTTAGCAGTTTTATCCGATTCATTTAATACTGCATACAATATCCTGTAGTTCCTGTGTGTATTTTAGTAAAGAGACTGAGAAATAATCATATATGATCATAATATTATTGCTAAAACAACTAGTATATCTAGTTTAATGGTGGCCTAAGACTTGTGCACAGAACTATACATGTTACAGAAGTGAGGGATTTTTTTTTGTATAGCTGCACATTTTCACTAGTACATCCATGAACTTGGTTTACAATAAAGTAGAAATCATAGATTAAGTAGTCTGCTGCTTTGAACTTTTACCACAGCTCTGGAATACTAAATGAAGGGGGAGTTGAAACCAAACCTCAAAACTGTTCTCCCCACTAAGCCACTCGAATGCAAGTCGCTCTGGATAGATTTAACACACCAGCGTGTTTAGCGTTAATTAACCATTACGAGGGTTCATTTCATTTACCAACTGTGATTTGAGGTAAGTATTAGGACATGCTTATGGAAAACATTTAGGGTGAGGGAATTTCCTTGCTCGTAGCTCAGATATAATTCTCAAGAAGCAATAACCTGTCAGCTAATCACTCAGCCAAGACTCGGGGGGGGGGGGGGGATGTACTCCTGGACGCAAACCTGATTATCTGCTACACTTACTGATCCTCTGTGCCAGTCACTGTATCAGTACTGTTGATCAGTGTACGACACGTCTAGTCCTCGAGTCCCTTTTTTAATTGCCGGATCTCAGAGAGAAATGTGCGCTCTGTGGTTGTAGTTCTCCGAACATCTGTCGGCTGACAACAATCCGTCTCCTTTGAGGTTGTCAGTCTGCGTGTTGCCGGCCTCGCCGTCTTGCAAGCCGTCCCGTCTGCACAGGCAGCACAGGATGCGTTTAAACGTGTTCCTCATGTCGACGTCGCGGCACGAGTAGATGATGGGATTCACCAGCGAGTTGCATTCGGCCAGCACCAGGCAGTACTTCTCATATTTCAGCACCTGGCAGCCCGTGCAGTTCAACCCGTCCAGCAGCAGGATGACCAGACCGGGGGTCCAGCAGATCACAAAGGCACCTGAGAGGAGACATGCAGAGGAACAGAGCACAAGTTGGTTTCTACTCACATTTCGCCACTTGTCTCCAGGCCACATCCTGTTTGTTACTTGAAACTACGATGATTCGCTGCTCAAGAATGTTTGAACTTGTTTTCATTAGGTTCTGTAAATGCAATTCATTAACATCTGTTTCCTATAGAGTGTCACACCATGCAATTAGCATTCCTGAACCAAACAACTAGGAAATGCATGGGCTGGGAAACAGGACAAACTGCTAGAGGTGCTTTCAAATGCTCCTTGTCTTTTTTTTAACCTCAATATTCACCTCCCTTAACCTTCATTCTCAGGAGGTGCCTACAGCCGGATGAACCCGAAACGTGGATGTGTGATACACTAAATAAATAATAATGTACCCAGAAGGAGGGTTTGGAATTGACTGAAACTTTGTGAGGGTGAATGCAATCGTTATCTGTGTAAGTGATTACAATATTAGTGTGAAAGGATAAGTTTATTGGGGTAAACTGTACAAAGGAGGCTTTAGTACCCTGTTGGGTCGCCTCTAGCCTGGATACAAAATGTTTGGGCATGGAGGTATACAGGTTCCATATGGGATCCTGTAGCACATTTGAACACAGATTTTCATAGCTGGACCCGTAGCTCCGGCACACTCGCAGGCTGCTTAAACTGGTGTGCCAGCTGGTCTCATAAATGCTTGATAAGTAATAAATCTGGAGACCAGGCAGGCCAAGGAAGTGTTGCAATCTGCTGGGGAAATTCCAAGAAAACTTGCTGTGCTTGGGCAAGCACTATTGTGCTGATAAATGACAGGCAAAATGCCAGCCCTGCCACGAGGGCCAACACATCACTGATTTGTTGATGTTCCTCGTGTATATATACACACACACTAGAGGTGTCCCCGTGATTGTTGTATGCAATTGCTCCCAGAGCATTGTACCAGCGATGGGGCAGGACTGAAGTACTTGCTACAAGGTGTCCATTCTGGTGTCCAACCTGACCGTTGTCAGATCACAAACAGAACCTGTATAACTGAATAATACAGGATGCTGGTGGCTGGAGTGCAAGATTTTTTTTCGGATGGCGGACTATTTTCAGTCCACCAGTCACAATTATCACAATTAAGTGTTTTAAAGCCCCAGCAGCCATGCTGTGTCTGATCCAATCGTACCAGCTCAACATAAACTAACACACCACCACCACGTCATTGTTACTGCAGTGCTGCGTGTGATTCACCACCTCAAGAGTACATGATCTGTGGTGGTCCGGACCACTAGAGAACAGAGTAAAAAGGCAAAAATAAGCTATGTAGAGAAACAGATGGACTACAGTCTGTAATTATAGAATTACAAAGTGTTGCTATACGATAAACAAAGGCTGATCATAATATTGTGAGAGGACTGTGCATATAGCAATGTGACAGTTAACTGTCTGTAATGCAAATACAATAAAGAAACGACTAGTTACAACTGTTACCGAACCCCTTTTCTACACCAAAGGACACTGATTACACAAGGCCATGCTTCTTACCGAAAACTACAAGGGACAAGAACACAAAGGACTGCAGTATGAGTGGAGCGTCATATGGTTCTCATTAGCAGGCAGCACTATTTGTTGGGGTGTGCGTGTTACTTTCAGAATGAACTACGACCCAAAGGGTGTATGCACAAGATGTTCAGATAGGTTTCTGATTCCCATGATAAGTTTGCATTCGTCCACATTCTGTGCCCGTAAGCCACCTTAATTCTGCAGATGAGCCGAATTCAATTTTATTCCTCCCGTCTTGTATGAATATGCTACTTTTAAAATCAGTTTCATTACCTTTTGAATCCGACATAACCCCAGTATGATTTAGGAGTATGCCTTTTGTTAATAAGCCAGCATTACAGTATCCACCCCCCTAAAAAGCCTTACATCATTTTGTCACTCTGATGTTCTATATCTGATCCAGCACTGTCAGTACTGCTTGTGACCTCTGCACGCTACCTTGTTTTAACTCCATTTAGCAGACGCCCTTATCCAGAGCGACTTACAATCCAATCCGCATTCTCTGGTCATGGATCTGCAGTGCTTATCCCTGGAGAACCCAGGGCACAGGCAGAAGCGTGGCTTAAATGGAACACCAGTCCATCGCTGGGTCGCTGTTGCAGCAAGGTGGCTCAGAAGTGGTCAAGCCCCTGCAATGCCAAGCTGAGTGTGTTTACATGCAGTTTATAATCTAATCATAATCAGGTGTCTCAGCACATCTATATACTCGCTACGATTTCAATCGATTTTCTCAGTCTGCGCATGCACGTCGGCGCAACAACACAGCTGCCAGGTTCGTTTAATTGGAAGAGATTTGGCTTTTGGGGAATTTTTCCATCGATCTCGGTCTTATTTTTTCTCAGAGGATCTGGCAACCCCAGAATTGAAATGCAGCGATATTGCTACTGAACACGTTTGAGATTTTGAACACTAGCATAGGCTTGAGGAATTCATATTAAAGTTTGAGGTTTACGTCACACTCTTCTGTGAGATTTTTGGCTAGTTGCAAAGTAGAAATCTGAGTATTGCCAGAGTCATCACACCACCAGGTTTCAGATTATCTGACTGTGCATGGAAACTCATTGATCAGATTACTAACAGAATCCGATTTTCTTTATTTATCTGATTATTATGTGCATGGAAACTCACTATTGGGCCTTACACAGGGCCCTTAACCCACAGTTGCTTGGATAGTATACTGTAAGATTGTATCCTCTGATCTACCTATCCTCTATCAAAGGGCACCGCCAGGACTCAAACCAGGTCAGTGTAGTTTCGGGGTAGTGGCCCACTGTACCCAAGAGTCTCCCCATGTAAGCAGCCTAGCTATTAAATAAGAGTGCAGGGGTGGTGTGAAAACAGTGTCACTGAAGCAGTGATAGGTTTTACTCTAGGACCCAATAGTGACAGTGTAGAACCCTTTCTTTAATACAGTCGAATCCGGTTAATGGGACCACATCGGGACGCGATCGTTTTGGTCCTAATAGCCGGCTGGTCTGATTAAACAAACATGCTCTATGTTACAAAACGGGACGTGCTATGTAACATATTAAATGTTTATTAAACCTTTATT
>JAVSBV010000086.1:6589859-6611965 GCA_033117975.1 Parotocinclus spilosoma | reverse complement strand
TGAAAACAAGTTTTTCGAAACGATCTACAACACAATGTATAGGTACTCAGCATGCGAAGCATAATACTGTAAAAAACGAGTTCTTACTAAATTCCTGTCAACGTTTGAAGAACTTATCCAGTGTGATCTGACACACTTGTGCTGTGGCTAAGTGGCGACTTGTGGCTTCTTTTTTGTAGTAGTTGGATATGTTAGGCAAAGGCCTGTAGGTGGCAGTAGAGGGCTGGGGAGAAACTCTGGAGGTTTTTGGGTAGTAATGCCAGAGACGAAGAGTTTCTTTGGTAACCATGGATATGACGTATTTCTTACTTTAGGATTTGGTCCAAAAAAACGGCTGGTCTCATTAACCGGTGGTACACCGGAATCGACTGTATATTCGTATTTTGTAAATCGAATGGTGCACTTGTTTTAATCGTTTTATGCCATTTGTTCCATTAGCCTAAAGTGGGCTTTTTCTGCTTGTTGATAAAATGAACTGATTACAGCAGTGATTCATCAAAAGGCTGGCATCATATTGATATTCCGATCAATTAACCCCTTTCAGGCTCAACCCAGGACATTAAACACTCATCATTTATTCAAATAGCCTGCTTTAGTGATGGTCATCCGTGTGGGCTTCAAAAATTCATTTACCAGAATGCAGCAGTCCACGTTTCGATTGTTTTAACCATATAGGTTTTGTTGAAAAATATATCAAACATTATAATGACATTATTGGTGGAGATTGGTGTTGATATTTCCAACCCCCAATCAGAAAAAGTTGGGACAGTATAGAAAATGCAAGTTAAAAAAACAAAAACAATAAGCATTACAATTACTTTGATTTTTAATTAATTGCAAGTGGTGTGAACCTAAGAAATTTCATGTTTATTTTGCTCAACTTTAATTTGTTAATACACATCTATTCCAGCATTTCAGGCCTGTAACACGTTCCCAAAAAAAAGAATATTGTGACTGTAAAAGAATGATCTTTTTGTAATGTTACTTTTGTCACCGATACCAAGCATTTAACATTGCCGTTTTGTCCTATTCTTGCTCCTGAAACATCTTAATGTACTCGTAAGTACAAGGCTATTCCACACTTTCTGTATTAGGAGCAGGTTAGGACTGCAGGCAGGCCAGTTCTGTACCCGTACCCTTTTCTGCTGCACCCTTGACTTTGTGTGCACATATGGTTTTGCATTGTGTTGTTCAAAAATGCATGGACGCCCCTGGAATAGATGTTGTATTGAATTCTGCTCTCTCATATGTTGCTCTAAAATTTTTAATGCATCTTTTCTGCAATGCTGTATCATGTAAGTGTATAGACCTTTTCACAGGACTTTAAAATTGTTGCTGATGGGCGGTTCTTTGTTCCAAAACTCGGTGTCGATTTCTTTCAAAAAAGACCTTAAATACTGATTCTCTACACATTTCCACTGTGATGATCCTTCCCAAATGTCGCTTATCCCAGAGAAGTCTGTTGCTTTCGGCCATGGCTTCTTTTTGTGCACTGTAATATTAAATTTCCTTGACAAAGGTTGCCAAAGTAATCCCTTGCTCATGTGTTGATAGCAACTTTGATGACTGACTGTTCTTCATTTAGTGCCATCTGAGGGATCATAGATCTCACAAGGTTTTACAGGTCTGGATTTTGTGGACTAAATTTTGGTAGATTTTTTGAATCCTTTCATGACATTATGCCAATTCCTTCCAATTTTTTTCTTTCAGAAATATATTTTTCTTTTTAAATATTCCATTTTTTTCTTTTTTTTTTTTTTTTACATTTGCTGGCAACCTGCCAATCTGCCCACTTTTATTCCTCAAAAACAGTGTTTTTTAAAAAAAATATATAAATATATTTTTTTTGTATGTACTGCTTTTGTACCAAATTATGATCACAATCACCTGCTTTGAAATCACTAGTCAGACTAATCACCAGTCCACATCCCTGATTGTTTTGGAATGTGTTGCAGGCCCGAAATGCGGGATTGGATGTTTATCAATAAATAAAATGAAGATAAAAAACAACAACAAAATATTGGGTTCATACTGTCTGCAATGTACACTGCTTACAAAAAAATGGAGATATTTTAAAATAAATGCAAAGGAGATACCATAAGAACTGTTGATAATGTCCATGCCCATCACTATCAGTGTGTTTTGGCTGTCTTGGTTGACCATACACCCAAATGTACAATTAATGTTACTAATGATACTCTTATTCAGTTTAACATGCTTCTTTTCGCCCCCATAAACATATTACTTGCTACACAATCCCGATAAGAGTTTGCATCTCATTTACATAATCAAACAATATTCTTTCAGTTTTCATTTGCTTTTCTGATTATCTATTTTAATGAAAAAAAAAAAAACCAAATGCTTTTTTAAATCGCTTCATATTAAGTTTGAAATACCATCAAATTTTTTGCGAGAGGTGTAATAAAAGCCAACGTAATTGTCAAGACTGCTTGTTTTTGTTTTTCTTAAGCTTACGTTTTTTTCATACTGTCCCAAGTAGTTTTTTCCCCTCATTTAATGTTGTAGTTTTCAGATCTAGCAGTTCTACTATTTCAGTTCTTTATTGTGGGGCTTAAGAAAACATTTTGGTAGCTTTTGTTTCATGAAAGTAGTCATAAAAACAACATTAATAAATGAATTGTGATCTTATTTATATATATTTCACTCACTGATCCATTAAGTAGTAATGAAATTTATACTGCCCGTTTCTGTGGCTATGATTTCTAATAGAAAACTATTACTGTTTCTATATTTCTGGATTTTTTTTTCTTTGTAGACTAAACCTCATATAGCTTCCTCTCTACAGAGCTTATGCTTTACATCAGCTTCTCTGAAATGACAAAGCATTTTTCCAGCTTTGGTTTACACACAAACCTTCAACAAACCTGCTGGTATTTTCCTGGCAGTTATACTAGGTTCTTACTCTGACTTGCCCCCATCAGTCTCTGAATGATTTTGCTTATGGTTGCCCTTCTAACTTTTAATTTACCAATGCATTTTGTGTTTAAAATGCACTTTAGTGGGCTAACTATCCCTGTCTAAATCACTGGTAGTGTAAACAAGGCAGTACTTTTGTTGTGTGGGATTATTTGTCCAGTCCGTCATACTAGTCCTCTGTTGTGATTTTAACAAATGTTGCTTCTGTTATACCGTTTTCTGTAAGGCAAGGTGATTAGTGTATTTGTATACTTTGAAGCGTGTGTAGTGGTGTTCATGTGTCATCAGAAAGGAAACTGCTTAAAGCAAATGCCTGTGAATCAGTCCAAAGCATCATGTTGTTGAGTAGCCATGTTTGTGTGGGCTTCTTTAGTAGATTACTTTCCTACCTACAGCGTGTGGGAGTGTTATGACTATCTAAATCGTAATTACATATGTCACAGGGCACTCGCTTGGTTTAAACAGATTACTTAACTGGAAATATACAGCATGTGGGTTTAGAGTTGGCTGCTTAGCCCTGGCTGTTTGAGAGTGTGATGAGTCTGATTATCCTTTATCAATGAGGGTAAATTGAAATACGTTGGCATGTGTTGATAAACCGACCCGTCTTGTCTCCTTACAGAGATCCCAGCGAGGAGTGCAATGGAATTGGCGGCACTCTCCCTGCTGAGGCAGCGCCTGGCTCGAAGCTGAACGAGTGGTGTCCCGCCGTCCATCCCCCTCCTCCACCTACCTTGGTGCCATCGCTCCACCCAGCCAGCATGGGCGACGGTCTGGACGCAACACAGATGTCGGGGAGCAGCACCAGCAGTCAGGGGCTGCCCCAGGCGCAGCCCCCTGTCACCTACAACCCACCTGCCCCAGATTTTAACAACCCAGCGCGTCCCAAGCGTCAGACCAACCAGTTGCAGTATCTTCTTAAAGTTGTGCTGAAGACCCTGTGGAAGCACCAGTTCTCCTGGCCTTTCCAGGCTCCTGTAGATGCTGTCAAGCTTAATTTGCCAGTAAGTGTTCTCTTTATGGAACAGTTTGGTTAAAAAAAAAACCCAAAGATTTACAATGTAATTATTGAGCTAATACAACCACTCAAAGATGACAATCTTAAGACTTGTTTGGGAAGGGTTTTAAATTTCTCACTGTAACAGCAGGCTGGTCTAGAGATGGTTATGTGTGGCTTAATGTATTGGAAGACACAGACCTGAGGTTTTGGAGACACAAGGCCGGATTGTACTGGAATGCTGAGTGTTTACTTTGTGAATAAGAAACATGCCGGAAGTGTTATAATATCATAATTTGCTGTATTTTGAAAATGCTTGTTTTGCTTACACTGCAGTCACGCTGAACTTCTTTAGTTCAAGTTTCCTTGTGATGCAAACAACGCTATTTTGTTGCAATTGCTATAGACTTGGCTTGGAAAGCCAACAGGCCTTTAACACATGTTGTTAGTGATTCTTGGGTAGATTCTTAACCTAGACTTCGTCTGTTTGCATGTTCTCCCTGAGGCTTTATGGCTTTCCGGAGTCCTCCAGTTTAATCCCACATCCGAACCACATGCTTTGGGTGACTGTTGTCTCAAGGGTCTTTAATATTTGAGGCAAGCAGGATGTTAAAACAAAATGAAATAAATAAATAGATTGATTAGTCATTTGTAATGCCGTTCATCAAATTTTTAGTGTTTGACTGTGGAATCCAGTGAAATTGACTTTGTGAAACACTAAGATATTTGTGTGAGAACTGTCATACTAAACACTAAAATCTCCAAAAGAAGATATGCCATTACAAGGTGTTTTAACAACCAAGAAATTGATATGGTTGCTTTTTTTCAGTTGCTTATTAGTCTTCGAAACAACACGAAAAATATTTACGATAAATATTGTGAGGTCTGAGCCAGCCAAAAATTGTTACTGTTATAATGTTAACCAGACCCCCTACATATATACTGAATAATTAAAATAATAAATGCATTATGTTGAAAATTATATTGTGGTCAAATAGAAGCAAGCAGAAAATGTAATTAATCATGGTCAACATGAAGAAAGTCGTGATAAAGGGATTAAGCATTTAAGTCATCTGACAACCCCAGTGTAATAGTGGTGAACATATTCATGGGAACGTCTTAACTACTTTGTGTTGAAGTAAACTTTGGATTATAATAAATTCTATAATTTATATTAGATTGCAAGCTTAAATCTATGGCCTAGTTGTGGGAATAATGTTTGTACCCTGATCACAAAAATAAGGGGATATTTGGAAATGAATATGAAGAGGACCCAAACTTCTGATGCTGTCCATGCCCCATCACTGTCTGTGTGTTTTGGCACTCTTGGGTGACCACATACTACTGAACAGTCAATGTGACACTCTTGTCCAGTTTAACATTCTTCTGTTTACCCCCATAAATATATCTGTTGCTATTCAATCACCATCACTGAGATCTTATTTGTGTAATCAAACAACCTTCTTTGACTTTTCATTTGCTTTTCTGATTATCTTGTTTAATGAAATGAATAATAAATCAAATGCTTCTTTTTTGATCGCCTCATATTCATTTTGAAATATCTCCTAATTCTTTTGAGCAGTGTAGTTGAGTCGAGCTTTACTCTGATTGTGGCGTTTTGGCTTGTGCTTTGTATTTGTAACTGATATGTGGAACCTCTTTCCTTTAGGACTATTATAAGATCATTAAAAACCCTATGGATATGGGAACAATCAAGAAACGACTTGAGAACAGTTTCTACTGGAATGCGCAAGAATGTATCCAAGACTTCAACACCATGTTTACCAACTGCTACATCTATAATAAGGTACAGTTTTCCATGCTTTCTCCAGGCAGGACCTTCTTATAGTCCCAAAACTTAACTTAAAACCCTGCTGTAGGTGCACTTTTAGTTGTAATCTACAAGGTATATGCACAGCATATAGAAAATTCTGCAGCTGATCAGGTAAGAGTAGTACTATTTCTGGGTAAATCCATTCTTCTAAACACAAGCTGATTTGTTTACCAAGTGAAGCCCCTGGGATATGGTTTTAGTTTCCTGACACACACTAACTTTCATATATTGAAAATAATACTAATGCCGCTAATGAATGGTGGTTAAAACACCAGATTTATGCCACTCTTTTCTGAAGTTATTATTTCAACATCCTAATTGCTGTAATTATTAGTAAAACTTTGTTAGCACAACCTGAGTGTACTCACCAATGAATCAAATACGATTTCGTGGAAGCGAACACAGAAAGGGAACAAATGGAGCTAGGACTCTAAAAGCATGTGGATGATGGACACCAAAAGTCAGCGCTTGCATTTGGTGAGAGCTGGGCAATTCCAGGTCTTATCTTGCCAGTGCCTGCATCTCCCTTGTTTCTAAAGGAATCTTTAGAAAGGTAAAATCCAGCTGTTCCTCGGTTGTGCTGTAACGGGACCCAGTGAGAGACTGAGTTTCCATCAGTGAACCGCGTTTGCAATAATTCTAGAACGAGCGATGGATCCCCCCCCTCCAAACACGTAAAAGTGTTAGATGGGGTCAGACCTTTTTAATAGCTTTTACAGCTGCGTGTGAATGATGAACTCGGGGAAACATTAAACATTGCTGTAAATAGTTCCTGAACTATGTGAAAGAGGTTTGTAGTGAATGGCTGTTTAGAATTCACGGTTTCCTCCCATTGGCTTGCTAATGCTTTACTGTACAGACATGGAGTTCCTAATGGTGTGTATCGCCCTCTATAGCCAGGGGATGATATTGTCTTAATGGCTGAGGCGCTGGAGAAACTGTTCCTACAGAAGATCTCAGAAATGCCCCAGGAGGAAAATGAGATTGCAGTAATGACCCCTAAAGGCCGTGGCCGAGGCAGAAAGGATACAGGTTGGAATCTGTCATTTTGACAAATGTGCGAGACTGCAGCCTGTTATGGATGATTTTTTACTTTCTTTCTCTTTACTTCTTGCTTTCTTATTAGGGTTAGCTCCAAAGCCTGGACCCGTCTCAGATTCTTTACCTACAATCCCTCTGACTCGTGGTGGCTCCAATCTTGTAGTAGGGCCACAGTCTAGAGGGACTATGCCTGGTCCTCCAGTCCTTCCCCCACAACCAGCAATGCCACCTTTACCGCCTCGAGTTCCCCCTACCATCCCTTCTCATGCACCCCAGTTGGTGCCATCGTACTCATTGGGCTCTTCGGACTGCAATACCCCAGGTGCCATCATGACGTCGGTGCCTCCTCCCATCCAGACCGCCCTGCCACCTTTGCCCATTCAACAGAGCCCTGCGTCAATGCTTCAAAGCGTCAAAGTAAGGATATTGATAAATATGTACTAAATTCTTTCATGGCTACCTTTATAACTGGACAATTGATCATATTTTGAGCACAGTCTCTCTTTCGGGGTCCTCAGTTTGACACAACTGCAGTGTCTGCGAGTCAGTAGAAAGATAGCTAATTGTCCAACCTTACATTGTAGCTCCTAATTCATGTTAACTGGAATAAAATATATTTTCAAGTATGTACTCAAGTTAATACGACCGAGTGCCTTTTGTAAATTCTGCTTTTTCTACCCACTCTCTCTTTTGCCACAAACAGCCGAAAAAGAGCCAGAAGAGGAAAGCGGACACCACCACGCCCACGGCAAATGACCAGCTGAGCGAGTCCTCTCCCGCAGAGTCAAAGTCGGGCAAGACTCTCCCACGGCGAGAGAGCGCTCGGCCAGCTAAACTGGCAAAGAAAGAAGCTCCGGATTCCCAACACCACATGGGCTTTGTAGTGCCTGGCGGTCCTAAAGTGCAAGAGCAGCTGCGCTACTGTGCTGGAACTGTGAGGGAAATGTTTGCTAAGAAGCATGCCACATATGCATGGCCTTTCTACAAACCAGTGGATGTGGAGAAGCTAGGACTGCACGATTACCATGACATCATCAAGCACCCCATGGACCTCTCGACCATCAAGGTGAGCAAAGTGGCCTAACAAACTGTGATATGCTTGTTTGAAGCCCTTTATCATCTATATTGGATTGGGTCATCTGAAAAAAAAATGGGATGCTGAAAAAAAAATGTAGGGGTTGGAAAAGTGGCTGGAATTGTATAGAACAGTACATTTCATTTCATGGTAAAGTATTTTAATTTATAATAAACAAACAGGAATTTAATCTAACATATCAGTATATACAGTCGATTCCGGTTAATGGGACCACATTGTGACACGATCGTTTTGGTACGAACATTACAAGACGGGACGTGCTATGTAACATATTAAATGTTTATGAAACCTTTATTGTGCGATTTACACGTATAGCAAACATACAAACAAGAACTTCTGTTGCTTACAAACTTTGTTCATTGAAACACGCAATTGTCGTCTTTGCCAAGCCGGTAGTTTCCACCAACCGACGCTGACTAGTGTTTGATTGTTGTTGCTTGATCTTATCCAATAAAACCCATTTTTTCAGCTAACGTGGAATTTTGCCAGGAAAGACAAGACACACACAGTTTACTGACTAAAGCGTTCTGATGAAATTCAATGACTTGACTTCAGTTCGCCGAAAAACGGAGATGCAGATGCATCCAATAACCATGCTGCTGGCTACTGGGTGCTTCGTTGTGGGAAAGAAGCGAAAGAAGTGGTGGGCGTGTTCACCTGCTGCTGGTTTTGCTACTTTTCGGATTTCCTGACCTTTGATAAAAGCATAAATCCTTCGGTAGAGCCCAGAAATCCTCCCATAAATTGCTGATCGCTAGGTGGCGACTTGTGGCTTCTTTTTCTTTTTCTTATTTTCTCACGTTCTTTGGTCCGATTAGGGTTAGGTCTTTGGTCCAAATAAGCGAATAACATTACACGTATTTAATAGGATTTGTTTCGGTATTTTAGGATTTGGTCCGCATAAGCGGCTGGTCCCATTAACCGGTGGTCCAATTAACCTGATTCGACTGTATTATGAATTAAGTGAGTAAAGTTTTTTTAATTGATAAGTGTTCATAACAATAGACTAAAGATATACAGCCAGCCATAATAATAATAATAATAATGTGACACATAGAGAGAGTAGAATAAATGAGCTAAGGAAGAACTTTACCCAGAATCATAGAAACTGTTTTCATCAGTCCGACAAGACTGTCGTTTTGTCGGACGAGAACAGAGTATGGCGACACGTTCTGGCTTTTCCGGCGCACGTAGATAAAAATGCGCGTGTATATGATGACCATGACAGAGAAGGTGATGAGGTTGAGCATGGCCCAGAACACCAGGAAACTTCGCGAGTACAGAGGTGCCACAGTCGAACACTGTGCCAAGTCACACACGCAGTTCCAGCCCATTGTTGGGACAAGACCCATGATGATGGCTATAAGCCAGATGGCCACAATCAACATCACCACCCGCCGGTTGGACATGTTGCTATGCAGCTGCATGGTGAAGATGCTCTGATGGCGCTCCAACGCCACGGCCAGGAGGTTCACCACAGATGCCGTTAAGCTCATCTCGATCAGAGCTCCACGGACCAGCCACTGGTTCTGGGTCAACCCAATGGTCCACGGACCCGTATGGAATATCAGGTTGAGGTAGGAGATGCCGGCAAAGAGGTCAGCCGCCGCCATGTTACCCAGCAGATAGTAGATGGGGAAGTGAAAGCGCCGATTCACGATGATGGCTGCCATCACCATCAGGTTGGCAAAGAGGATGAAAAGGCACACGGGCACGCCGAGTCCCACCACCACGAAATCCGTTGACTTCCATCGTTCGCTGATGTTCTTTCCACTTTGCCTGTAGAAAGACTCTACCATCTCCTCGCGGCCTGGACAACCGGAGGAGAACATCATCCAGGACTGGTTTGGCATTGGACAACTGACCCAAGGTCCCGCCGACTACACTTTGCTTCCTCTTGAGTGTAATGCCATTGGTGGCAGCTGGTCCAAAAGTACAGACAATATATTCAGTTCATCAAGGAAGGTCTGTGTTCTGACCTAGAAAAAAGAAATATAGCACGCAAGTTTTACAAGGGGGTAAAATTAGAGCACTTTGAACAATGAACACCAAATAGAAAGATAGATTTTGTGTTCGGAAGTTGAGAAACCCTGAGAGGAACCAGACTCAAATGAGGAACTATTGTCGCTATCTGAGACAGACTACAGCAGAGTTCAAACGAGGGTCATATTTCTTTTTGTCATGTGACTTTAAAGCAGCATGCTCATGCAAATATTATGTATTCAGACAAATATATAACAGTTAGGGATGTCACATACACCCCTAAGGAGGCTTTCATGCTTATTTAAAAGGTATGTGAAGATCTTAATAAGAAGCTTTATTATGAAGGAGACTGGCTCAGACTCTCAGACCCAATACAACCTTCAACTGGATAAACTGCTTACTGGATATTACTTACTTATCAACTAATGAAGGCCATTTCACTTTGTACAAATTGTGGTCTGTTGCAGCATTTCTCACACGTTCTGTGGGCATGCATTTTTATTTTTTATCTACACTGCTCACAAAAATTAGGGGATA
The DNA here is from genome assembly GCA_033117975.1 of Parotocinclus spilosoma. Taxonomy (NCBI): domain Eukaryota; kingdom Metazoa; phylum Chordata; class Actinopteri; order Siluriformes; family Loricariidae; genus Parotocinclus; species Parotocinclus spilosoma. The sequence goes on along the minus strand of JAVSBV010000086.1, from coordinate 6,601,540 downwards.
TTGCATTATTTACACTATTACATACATAGGATCAGCCAATTAAATCAGTTATAAATAAAGTTTTATTTTTGCCAAAGTTCCATTTTATTTGAACCAAACCGATTTTGGGCAGTTTTCCCCAGTCTCAATATCTTCCAAAATATCTCCAGGGTTGTTGTTTTTTTATATTAGTTGTTTATTGGTAATAAGCCACAGTTCATTAGGCTCATGTTTTGACCTGGTACAGGTTCGACCCTAAAAACATGTACATTTGATCTCCAAGTAAAAGTTTTAATTCGTCATTCAATCAGTTGTTTGAAGTTATTACCAGTGGGTGGAACAACATGCAATTTTGGGTTTGGCCCACTTTTGTGCTCTGGAGTACAGCACCTGATCTGATTCTAATTTTTTAAGCCAGTACCAAGCCTGATACCAAAAAAGATCCATCCCTCATATTGTCACTCCACCAAGATTGCATGTAAAGTTTACTTGTCACATGGAGGTGAAAGGAAAGTGAAAGGAACGACTGTCTTACAGGAAACATAACCTCTAACAGAACAGGTAGCCTTAAACGAATATTCAGTTACCTTGGGCAATCATTTCAACACTTTTCCTTACACTGAGAAAATATTCAAAACTCAAAACCAGGACGGTTGTTAGAACAGACCATGGCTGCCCAGGAAAAAGGTACTGTGAGATTTCATAGTAAAACTGTCAATTGCTTGGCAGTTTTAATGTGAACTTTCACAGTTTGACCATGCATTTTGCCACCTCATGTCTCTACTGAGAAAACTTCATGGTATACCCTCTAAACTTGGTTCACTATATACTGACCATCAATCATTTCACAGTTCTACCATAGATGTTTAATGGTAATTTGGCCACTTCATGGCTCTACTGTCAAATATCCCAGCACATTTCTCCTGGGTGTGTATGAGAAACACATTGGATGCACAATGCTTTTGTGAATCCTTACATTATTTTAAACCTTTACTGAAGGAACTGAGTTAGTGCCAAGATCTGATTTGAATGAGAAATCTCTCGCTTTAACAGATTTCACTGCTAATACTTAAACCACGCTAGAGTATTTATTGAATTCTCTTCTACACGTGGCCTCGGACTGGACTCCGAAACAAAATAAAGCCGGAACAGCATGTAATATAACGCGGAGCAATAACAAAATGAACCGTGAACACAGCACGACCTTAGGATAGTTTAGGAAAAGCGTCCAGTTAGACGTTCATAAACATCTACAAGACTTTTAGTGCCATGTTCTCATGCAAAACCTGGACTTTGGATAGAAATAACGATTTATAAAAAACGCTGAACTTATGCAGCAAATCAGGTAACAATGTACTGTTTTGTTGTTGTTGCAGATTTACAACAAAGTCAAAACAAAGTCTTCCAAAACCACAACGCTAGAAACGTGTGTGTAATGATATACAACCCACAGTCTCGTGTATTACAACAATAACATACTGTCATAATATTACTCAAATTTCAGCAATACTTAAGAAACCTCCCTCTCGGTAATGTGTGGATGTTGTACAGGGAGCTGGACTCGCGTAACAGAAACGTTCGGAGGCTCTTCTCGACTGGAAGGATGAATATTCGCTTCTTTCTTGTTTTAACCTTAGCAATAAAACTACGGCGTCTATAGATATCGCTTCCTCTTACCGGTAACCTTGTATCCGTGCATTAAATCCAGAAATGTGGCGTCGATTTGCAAAAGAAACCCCAGTAAGCGTCTCATGGCCGTAACCCCTCGACTGAACTTCATCAGTACACTGAAAGGGTTTATGACCCGAAACTTGCGCGGCTCTTCCTGCTCGCCGATTTGCCGAACGCCCTTACGTTACAACAATAACTTCAGGGTGGTGTTAGTCATTTTTAGCCAGAACCATTTTTGTATTTGGGACACATTGTGGGAACTGACAATAAAATTAATGTTCAGGGAGAACAAAAAAAAAACCCCTGGTCTCTGTGGCTGCAAACAAGCTTTTACAAACAGGAAAAAACAAAGAAAATGGAACCAATCACAGTCTCGAGCACAACCCTCCAATCGCCAGCTGTTCTAGGTCAGACAGTCCTCTTTGAATAATGTGGTCGAGGTGTGGTTTAGGGAGAAACTCAATTATACTGAATGATTTACTTTAATGATTAGTATGCTATTTATTAAGCATTAGTTTATGCGTGGGCGGTCATGTTGTTTAGATTACACTGTGGGATTACACAATAGACTTTTTAAATTCCTTGTGGGAGTGTTTTCCGACAAGGAAAACAGTTTTTTACAGTAACTACGACTTTATCAATCGTTCGATCATTTTTTATTACCTCAAACCCGCCACGAGCTGGCACCACAGAGCACGAGGCGAGAAAACTGTGGGGACTGTGGTCTCCTAGTGGTTAAGGTACTGGACTCTGGACCAGAAGGTCCAGGGTTCAAATCCCACCTCTGCCAAGCTGCCAGAGTTGGGTACTTGAACAAGGTTCTTAACCCACCACTGCTTGGATTGTAAGACTGTATCAGGTGTAAGTTGCTCTGGATATGGGTGTCTGCTGAATAATGTAAATGTAAAACCCTTTTTTTCTGCGGTGACCTTCCTGGGACAGTCCCAAAGAGCACATGGCACAGGTTTAAGCATTTTTTTGGACAGGATACCAGTCCATCACGGGTTACTGTTACCTCGGTGGTAGCACCGTCACCTCACAGCAAAAAGGTCCTGGATTCGATTTCAGGCGGAGCGGCATGGGTCTTTTCTGTGTGAAGTCTGCATGTCCTCCCCCTGTCCGTGTGGGGTCACTCTGGGTACTGCGGTTTCCTCCTACAGTCCAAACACATGTAAGTTATGTGAATTAATACTAAATTGCCTGAAAAATGTATGATATCGAACTATATTGTTCCTGTTATAAATATAGCAAAGTTTGCTGATATGACGTTAAATAAAGAAAAAAAAACGTAAAGTGTCTGTGTCTGTTTGAGTGTCTGTGCACTCAACCTAGCATGGACTTACAGGTTTGTGTTCTTATTCCAGCATGATCAAATTCCTGGTGATGCCACTAAATTTTCTGACTTCCCTGTCTTTAAGGGCCCCCATAATGACAGTCAGCACCCTTTGATATTATTAATTAATTATTTTTTTAGGTGTTTGGGTGATTAGCCTGCTGCAGTTTGAATCCTCTTCCAAAAAGATTTAAACGTGCATTTTCATTAGTGCTTTTAGACCTTTTGCCCCTACTGAAATCATATGTAAGCATAAGAGATACCCAAGGCAAAATATTACTCCAGTAACAGTAGAAGTCATCCCTTTAGAGCTTTACATGAGTAGAATTACAAAAGTATTTGTGCTCTTGAGTACTTAAGAATCGCAAATAAAAGTACCAGAATTTATTATGTCCTGTTATCATTTTTATAATTTTTTAAGGCTTTTGCTTAATTAACTAATCCTATGTGAATAGATTCCAGTGTTACACCTGGTCGATCTTTTAATCTTTTAAAAGATTGCCGTTCATTTTAGGTCATTTTAGGTGCCATTCAGTCCAACAGGTCAAAAAAAAATTGTGGTGTGCTTGCTTCTTGCTTTTTATGGACACATAAGCCAGAAGGAATGACAGATTTGACATAAGGTAGTGGAGTAAAACGTATGATATTTTATTTTGAAATGCAGTAGAATAAAAGTAAAACACCATAATGGAAATGCTTTAGTAAAGTACAGATACACAAACAAAAACTACTTAATTGCATAAGTGAATTGCTGTTCAACACTGCTTATAATTAACACCTTAATAAAAAAACGATTCTGACATTTATGGGATCCAATTAATTACAGCAGAAATTATAATATATTGTAGAAAACAGAATATTTCATAAGATTTTTTAATTGGCTGCCATGTTTGTGTTTATTTCTTGTAACTGGACACTTCTGAAATGGCTGCAATAACATTAGTATATCATTTTTTAGATTTTCATTTTTTATACAACACGTATGTATACTGGTTTCTATTAGACCTGACCTTGAATGTTCTGTCTTCCTGCTAAACAATTGAATGGACTTTAACCTTGAAGAGATAAAACTGAATAATGAGACTAACTGTCAGAGGCTCACATCCTAAATGGAAGGATGCTCAAATGTCACTAAGAGGAATTCTGCGCATGCATTTCACCGCAGTGTAATGATGGGCTTAGACATTAAGCCCTTTCTCCCCATTGGTTACATTGCATTAGAAAATATCTTTTAAAAAATATCATACATCACTGTGTCTGTTTCTATGACTTTCAGCTCTACGATTTACAAAATGAACAATAACCATCAAACGATGGTTAAAAATTTACTGAAACTTAATTAAGAGAAAATAAAGAATAGACCAGCAGGGTTGGAAAAGTAATTAGCCCCTCTTAATATTTTTTAAAACCACCCTTTGCTTTAATTACAGCCATCAGTCAGTCAGTCTACCACCTTTGTACATGGTAGATTGGGAAATATTTCTCAGTTTGTCCTTGCAGAATTGTTCAAAGCTCAGACAAATGTTGTGGTGAATTGCAATTGGTTTCTTTCGTCAAGTAAATTCACAGATTGAACAGATTATTCATTATTCATTTAGGGTCACAGGCCTGGGCCTAACCGGCATGCACAAGGCATAAGGGAGACTGTAGAAATACTGATGAACCTAGGCCATGTGTTTGGAATGTAGGAGGAAACCGGAGTACTCCGACAAAACTCAGGTGGACATGGGGAGAACATGCAAATTCCATACATGCAAATTTCAAGTCTGGGCCATGAATCGAACTGGGGCTCTCTGGAGAGAGCTAGAAAAAGGTTTTGTACAGGCACTGGGCATGGATCTGCACATACACCTTAGAACATCATTGGCCACACTGCCACACTGCTGGTGTGATGATCTGGGGAGCTAGGGTTTCCAATTGGCATTTTTCAGCAGGACAACACTCACAAACACATAGCAGGTGTTTCCCAGGAATTTCTCTACCAGATTGCAACACCTCCTCAGCCTGCCAGGTCTCCATATTTATCTCAAATCAAGCATTTATGGGACCAATTGGGATTTCAGCTTCTGCAGCGTATGATTGTTTAAGATTGTCTAAAAACCCAGCTGCAACATCTGTGGGCAAATTCCCTGCAGGATACCACACTAAGCCTTTATCCGTCCATGCTCAAACATTTTCATAATATATCCAGGGCAGAGGCGGCCAAACAGGGTACTAGAACCTCATTTCAATTGTACAGTTTTCTCTAAGACACATATGCTTTTGCTCTAATATTCTAATCACTTCCATACAGTAGTGCTCAAAAGTTTGCAAACCCTTTCTGTTGCAAATCCTTTTTCTGTATTTTTGCATAAATATGACCTAAAACATTACCAGATTTTCACACAAGTCCTAAAAGTAGATAAAGGGAGCCCAGTTAAACAAATGAGACTATACTTGGTCATTTATTTATTGAGGAAAATGTTCCAATACTATATATTTGCAAGTGGCAGAAGTATGTGACCCTCTAGGATTAGCAGCCAATTTGAAGGTGAATTTAGAGTCAGGTGTTTTCAATCAATAGGATGACAATCAGGTGTGAGTGGGCAGTCTTTTTTATTTAAAGAACAGCGATCTATCAAAGTCTGCTCTTCACAGCACGTTTATGGAAACCTATCATGGCACGAACAAAGGAGATTTCTGAGAACCTCAGAAAATCTGATAAAGTTTTAGGTGATATTTATGCAAAAATATAAAAAATTGTTAAGGGTTCACAAACCACTGTATATCATCATTACATTCATGCACACAAAGTTTCATTCGATCCCAACATCTCTTCTGGTTTTGTTATTTTTGTTTTGTCCATGAGTGTAGTACCAAATGAATTTGCTGTTTCATTGTAATTAATGGACATATACAAGCTCAAAAACTCTGTTTTGAATCTTCAGACAGCATCTAGAAAATGAGTCAGATAAACTTGCCAAAGTGTCTTGTTATAAGGAAATAGCAGATGTTTCAGAGGAAACAGGTGTTGCTTAGTAGCGTTCATTGCATCCAACTTACTGTATCTGTTATTTTGAGATCAAGAAAATTCACAAACAGTACCTGAGTTTCTTTGGTTTATTGCACAAAGAACATTTTCTTTTATTTTATTTTTTCGTTTATTGCAGAAGATCCAAATGTAATCTTATATATATCTTATAATCTAAATAAATATCTATATTTAGTGGTGGATTTTCTTTGATTTTAATAGAATCAGAATTAATTAGAATATAATTAGAATTCATACATTTTTAAAAATCAAGATGTCTATTATTTGATTAGAAATTTTTATTTTATTTTTATTGAATTAACTGACCAGGCAGCTCCTGTGGCTCAGAGGTATGAGCCAGCTACTGGAAACAGCTGGGTTCAAACCCCGGGCTCAGCTTGTAACCTAAAGGTCTGATGGTGCTCTTAAGGAACCCTGCAATAAATAAACACCAGATTCAGGATCAGATTTTGGGATAGTCTCCAACCCTGATCAGGATAATTGGCGCCAAAACGGGATGCACAGGTGGCACAGCGTTTTAATATCCCAGACCATTATCTCAGGGATCAAGGCTTCCGACCTGAATACTATCTCTGATGAGAGGGGCAACCTCTGGTTTACACACCAAAAGGTTTTAAATTCATCTAACAAGTACATTGTACAAACAGTTTGTGTTTACTCAAATTATATGATTAGTTATACAGCCTGACATTTCATTTGTTAGAAAATAAAATAAATATTTAGATGAGAGCTACAAACACTTGTTGCATTTATAGTTACAACTAATCTGGAACTCTTTTGTAATGACTTTATCCTGCCCAGAGGTATAAAAACATACACACACACCCACACACACACACCAGTAGCCAGAAATGGCGAATGAAGCCTGGTCTTCAAAATCTTGAAGTTGCCACCATTTATCAAACTTCGTATTCATCCAACTTTACAATCAGCTAAAGTTATCTTTCTTATGATTATCTCCTAGTTTTATAAATATCCTTAGACATTTTTAACCTCATGTCTCTGGTCCAAGAGGTTTTTTTTATACTATAAGGCATTTTACCAGAGCAAATTTAACTGCTACACACTTAAAAGGTTCAGTCCAAGCAACTGAGGCATAAGAGCTTTCCTCAAGCCCCAACACTGGCAGCTTAGCAGTGCTGCAACTTGAACTCTGGACCTTCTGGGCAACAGTCTGAACAGGCCGGTATCTCTCCTTTTTCGACAGACGTCTGAATAGTCACCTCTTTAAACAATATCTAGAACAATAAATGCACCTTTGCACCTTGGTTGCACTTCTTCTGCTCTTTGTATAGTGTGCATATTAATAACCATATTTTTATACTCTATGTATTGTATGTGCATTTAAGTGAGGTAACTGAGGTAGCAATTGTCTCTAGTCTAACAGTTATTGAATATTCATAGATTATTTGAGCACTTGTATAAAGTTATCATTAGCAATTTTTGAGTTGCTCTGGTAAAAAGCATCCAAAAGACTAAACCACGGTACCGTCACAGCACTTTCCTTAAATTTACAGCTCAACTGTTTAGAGCTTATTGAACATCTGCTTTTTCTAGTCATGTTGGTTTCTTCTCTGCATTTAACATTAAGAACCTCGACACGAAACTTGAAAGTTTCTAAACCTGAAACTGTTTAGCACAACATTATATATTAGCTTGTCAGTTATGTAAATGCAGTGCACATTTTGGGTTGGCAGTTTATTAGCTAAAGCTTTCTTGAAGTAGATTTATTGATTATTTTATCAGCTTCACTTGTAGGTAATCATTTACTGACCCTATGCACGTCATGTGCACAATTTGTCAGTCCCGCAACATGTACAAGTATGAGCTGTTTAACGCCCATCCGATCAATATCTGTTTGCTTTAATGTCCAAGGTTTTTAAAATTGCAATCAAGCCATAGAATACAGCAGGGTGTGTGTTACCACGATAACATCACAAATGCGATTTGGTCAAAGGCATGAGCCAAAGACAAATTTTTGTTTTTGTACAAGTAGTCCCCGTTTTACAATGGGGGATACGTTCCAACAACTCCTTATACTCCAACTTATATTTATCATAAATTGAGGAGTTTAATATGTACTGTACTAATATATACTATCTCATAGTGTAATCTACCTTAAACATGCTTAACATTTACATTTAAGCTATTTAGCATTTAGCCGAGCCACCGTGCTGCCCAAGTTGTAGTAATAGTAAAATTAAGTAAGTGATATAATTTCAAGCAATAATACAAATTAAATTGGTAATAAAAATTTAAAATAATAACTAAATAGATTAGAAATAAATAGAATAGAGGGATATCATTTCGTTGTGTAAGAAATTCTCGTATTGTAAGGCCAGAACAAACTGTTATATAGGAGGAAATAAAAGTTAATTCATTCATTCATTATCGCTTAATCCACACAGGGTCGCTGGCCAGCCGGTGCCCACCCAGCAACTCTGGGCGCAAGGGCAGAAACAACCCTAGATAGGACGCCAATCCATTGTAGGGCACACACACACAGGTTCACTTTAGAGACACCTAACACCTAACACTCATCTCTTTGGACTGTGGGAAGAAACCGGAGTACCCGGAGTAAACCCACGCAGACACGAGGAGGATCCAGACCACACCACCCTGGGATTGAACCTGGGACCTTCATGCTGTGAGGCAGCGGTGCTATCCACCAAGCCACCATATTGGCCGGAAATAAAAGTTTATATATCCAAATCATTTTTGAGTGAAAACTAGTACAAGGAAACCATTGCAACACTTTCTAACCAGAAAGAGAATAACAGTGTTGGAGTCTGGAAACATTAATGCTGCTATCAATTTGCTTTCAGTGATTATTAATTTTGTTTTCAAGTGTTTCAAATTTTATAAACCATACAAAGATAAGACAATGTATTACAATGATTACTAAAGATTTCATGTGCGTTTTACTGAGTTGTATTGCTTAAAATGAACACTATGTGCAAAGTATCTACTGTGTGCCACTATGGTCATGTCCAGTCAACGTCCATTTTGATCAACATTTCACAGAATGTAATGCGGAGGTTATGCATTGTGTACCTGTAGCTCAGTAGGATGGTCATCGGACGCTCATTATGTCTCGAGCAGATATGATTTAGCTAGTAAATGGCTTCTTACCATAGTCTAAAGTAAGCCTGATGAATTTTGCATTACAACAAATGGACTCCAGTCAGTCACTGCATACCAGCAAGGTGATCTATATAATGAGTATCATGTAAATGTGTGAATAATAACTACACAACTATAGTTATTCTTGTAGAATTCTTTATCACAAGTCATTAAAAACAATGCATTCACCATCACAGACTCCTTTAGGGTTTATAATGTCACTTTGAGAGCTATGATTACAAACGGACATGAGCTGAACACAGGAAAAAAAACAGTTTGACAGTTGCAAAGTGTTGTGACAATTCAGCAAAGGGTGTCAAGTAACTGATAATTACAAAAAATGCTGACATTGTTAACATGTACACTGCTCACAAAAATGAGGGCACATTTCATTATGGGATATTTCATTTTGAGGTATCCTGTATTTTTTGTGAGCAGTATAGTTCAGGGGTAAATAGATTTATTTAAACTCATGTTGAAACACATCTGGACAAAAGTCTTTATCAAAAGTATGTCATTTATACAATGTCTCATCAGCTTATCCCAGTCAGGGTCACACGAGAGTCTGTGCCTTACCGGTGACACGGCGTGAAGCAGTGCGACTCTAGACAGGTTACACTCATACTTACACTAACATATTAAGGGCACTTTGGAAACGGCAATTAACCAAACACACATCTTTGGAATGTGGGAGAAAAGCGGAGTACCTGGGATAACCCATTCTCAAACGAGGAGAACATACAAACTTCACACAGGCAGGGATCGAAACAGGGATCTCAGAAATCTTAGAAATAACATCAAAGGATAAAGGGAATCAAATTAAATAAATAAGACAAAAAATTAAAAATAGATATTTGGACATTTATTGAGAAGAATTAGCCAGCAATACATATCTGTGAGAAAATGTTATTGTCTAGATTTAGCAATAAATCTGAAGGTAGAGTAGGAAATTGGGACTGTGGTGGCCTAGTGGTTAAGGTACTGGACTATGGACTAGAAGGTCCAGGGTTCAAATCCCACCTTTGCCAAGTTACTACGGTTGGGTCCCTGAGCAAGACCCTTAACCCATGTAAGTTGCTCTGGATAAGGGCGTCTGCTAAATGACGTAAATGTAAAATTAGAGTAAAGCATTACTTTTTTATTTCCAGCATTTAGCAGACGCCCTTATCCTGAGCAACTGATACAGTTTTACAATCCAAGCTATTGTGGGTTAAGGGCCTTGCTCAAGGACCCAACTGTGGCAGCTTGGAAGATGTGGGATTTGAACCCTGGACCTTCTGGTCCAGAGTCCAGTACCTTAACCGCTAGGCTCCCACAGTCCCAGAGCAGTTGAATGGCAGTCAGGTGTGAGTGGGTGCACTTATTTAAAGAACAGGAATCTGTCAGTCTGATATCCACAGCACATGGTTGTGAAAGGGTATCTTGGACAAATCGGCATTCTGAAGAAATTTTCAGAAAAGGAGTTGGAAAGACAGCAACATGATATCTGAAGAGTTTGGACTCCGCCAATCCTCAGTCAGACAGTTGTGTACAATTTGAGCAATTGTAAGACTGTTGTTACTCAGTCAAACAGCAAAGCCACACGTGAAGCCAGATTAACCTCTAAGCTTTTCTTTCACATTTTCACATAGATGGTGGAGATTTCTGTAGCTCAGTCTGCAGGCCCAGATCATATATAGCCTAATGAGGCTATGGCCAATATCTGGCTTTTTATTGGGATATAAAAAGAGGTCAATAATATGAGTCACTCTAAATGAGCCTCCTAGAAGTAAAACAGAAATGACTCAGCCACCAAGGTCATAGTGTAACCAGTTAATTTTGTAGTACAAAGTACCATCGTGAGTGAGGGCGCCGCAATTTGTAACGATGATTAAAGCACCGTGATGTATAGTATGCAACATATGCAGATAATGAACTGATGCCCTCATATCCAGCAGATCACCATAATCAAGAACAAGCAAGAATGTTCTTAATGATGGTGATTATTCTCAGGAACGAACATAAAACTAGAGACAGAGGTTATTAGAGTCACTGTTCATTGCCTCTGATGACGAGGCTACAGGGACCGGCTTCCCCTAAGGTGTGTGCTTCATGTAATATTCCTGGCCAGGAAAAATATCCCACAGTGGATTTTTAACCATCCTGCCATAGCTAGTGATTTTACTCAGGAAAGGTTTTAGAGACAAACTGGTTTTTAGAGTCAGCCAATTAACGTGGTGTGTTCTTCTACATAAAAACAATGTGTAACCTGTGATTAAAGAATGTAAAAAAATGTCAAGTTATTAAGGATTTACACTGTTAACTAAACGAGACAAAATTTGACAAAGGGACATCGCTGAACTAAGACAGTAGTAGCAAAACAAACTAGTTATATTTCCAGATTAGCACTCTGCTAACTGAATGAAAGCATCTTAAAACGCACACATGCACAAACACACACACACACACACACACTCACACAGACACACTCTCTCTCTCTCTCTCTCTCTCTCTCTCACACACACACACACACACACACACACACACACACACACTCTCTCTCTC